>JBAGKO010000011.1:2570713-2584904 GCA_037177275.1 Acacia concinna
TATGTATAGAGCGGTAAAAAAAATACAATACAGTATGATATTAATAATGTATAACACAAATATAAAAGGGAGACAACTTATACATATTTAAAAAAAAGTAAATATAATATTCATATTAATTAATGGAAGCCAAAATATAATACTTTCCCTCTAAATTCCCTTAATTTTGGAGGGGAGGGTTAGGAGGGGAAGGGAGGAAAAGTCTTGAAAATTTTTTTCTCCCTTCTTAAAATTTTTTATTATCTGAATAATAGAAAAGAGGTAAAATCCCTCAATTCCCCTCCCCTCATACCAAACACGCCTTTAAGTGGGAAGTTGCTAGGAGTCAGCCGTGCAGGATACGGATGCAATTTTTTTTTGTTTTTTAAAAAAGAAAGAAATGTTAAGCCTCTTCCGGCTTATTTCTGAAAGCCGTGGTAGTCTGTTTCTCTTGGCTTTCCTGTATTGGTGCGGGAAGCTACACCCACGTAAATGTAACTTCCGCAACTTCTCATGTATTTCTTATCTGTTTGTTTCAAGGAAGAGATGGAGATCATGACACAACAAGTCAACCCCTCAACGTAAATATTCAACCCCACCAATAGGCCCTCCACGCCAGTTGATTATAATCAATTCTTTTATTATACTATTTTAGATGTTAGATATAAGAGATAATTGACTTTTTTCAAGAATTTTAAAAAATCTTATTAAATTATTTAAAAGTATTTAAATTTATCATTTTAAAACTATTTTCTCTAATTTATAAACTGATATATATAATATAATGTTACACAACATATGATATGATCAAGTAACTTATTTATTTTTCTTAACCACTTCAAAAAAAAAAACTCAACTAAATCCTATATTTAGGGCTGTAAATAGTAATACAATATGTACTTATACCATGGCTCTATCTAGGACCATGTGTAACAATGAGTTAAACATATTACTACGTAGCTATGCGTGTAGCTTCGTTGCATATTTATTTAGAAAAATGTCAATTAAATACCACATAAAAATATAAAACTAAAAGAAACACTATGAATTTGCAAAATACCATTATAGTCCATGGGATCTTGGATTTCAAAATTCGTTAATGTGACAATGCGTCAGAGGAGAGAGAATAATGTGCTGATCAGGTATGCCTTGGTAATCGCTTATGAGTTTTGTTATTTATTTTATGAGTCTTGTTATTTCTGTTAGGATTATAGTAAAATACGTTCACCACCTTAAAATGCAAATCCTATTACGAGTTTTGTTATTTACGTTATGAGTCTTGTTATTTTCGCTACTAATTATGGTAAAATTCTGTGTTTGCATTTTATGTTAGGCGAACATGCTTGTGTGTTTTGACGTAATTGGTAGCGAAAATAATAAGACTCATAAGGTAAATAACAAAACTCGTAATGACATTAACAAGCTCGTCTTGGATTTGCATTTTAAGGTAATGAACGTGTTTTACCATAATCCGTAGCGAAAATAATAAGACTCATAACGTAAATAACAAAACTTGTAATGGAATTATCAAGGCATACTTGATCAGCATATTACTCTCTCTCCCTGAAGCCTTATCACATCACTGAATTTCAAAATCCCAAATTCCCCCTATGGACTGCAGTGACATTTTACAAATTCATAGTTCTTTTTTGAGTTTTACATTTTCATCTGGTATTTATTTAAAATTTTCCTATTTATTTTATGAGTGAAGCTTAATTTCTTAAAAAATAAAAACAAAAAAACATGCATGCGTGTCCAAGCATCTAGTTAAGAACTGCCGTAATTACAGATGCAACGTTTGAGATATATGATGACACATGATGTCACCGAACTTAATGCTTTAATTAAGGGAAAATTTCATTAAAATACCATATAAATTTGTAAAATCTAAAAAGAATTGTTAATATTTTAAAAAGACACTAAAATACCATAGGCTAAATAGGGCTTTTCAAATTATTGATGTGATATCTGCTAACACTAACATGAATAGCAGTGGAAATAATAAAATTTATAATGTAAATAACAAGACTCATAATAGTATTAGCAAGTCCATCCTGATTTTATATTTTAAATTGGTATATGTGTTTTGACATAATCAGTAAGACTTGTAACGGAAATAACAATACTCGTAATGGAATTAACAAATGCATAGTGGCAGAAGAGAAATAGATATTTGACACCGACATAAATAATAACTGAAATAACGAGACTCATAATGAAAATAATAATATTTGTAATGGGATTAACAAGTCTCTCTCTCTCCTCTATCACATATAAAAAACTTAATTTGATCCATGATCCCTTAATGTCCTTTTTAAATGTTAACAGCCCTTTTTGAAGTTTACAAATTGATATGGTATTTTATTGAAATTTTCACTTTTATCAATTATCATTTCGCACCGCATCTTCGTGGCTATGGTCAAAACGTGAGAAAATTATTATTCACAAATATGATTACAGGGGATCCAATATCACAGTAATTCATCTATAATATAAATAGTAGCAATCTCAAGCAATTAAATATTAATGATAATTTATTTATTTTATTGTTTAAAAAAAACTTACAATTAGCCACAATTAATTGTAAACTGGTCACCATTATTTTCGCCTATATATGTATATATATGGCTTCCACTTTCCATGACGGCGACGGGTGTGGGGATCTCCATTGAGGGTAAACGACACCCTTTTACTTTTGTTTTGGGGGGAAAAAACCCTCCTCTTTTTTGTACATCCCTCGTTGCCATTCGCAAATTTGTTTGTCACTAGGATGTTTTATTTGTTTGTAATTTTATCATGTGAATGAAAGTATTCAGCAGTTATTAAAGGTATTTTGACCTGAAAGTTTACACCAACGGCCATTTTACCTTAAAATTTTTTAAAATGGAGTAATTTTACTTTAACAGTTGACCTCATTTGTTTGTATTGTTATTTTATTAAATATGTTGAGCTGATAATCCACTTGTTATCTTTTAAAGTGTAAATCTACTTCATAAATCTTAGATTTAACTCCTAAATCTAGTATATGACATATGAACTTTTTGATATAGATTTATATCTAAAAAGAATGATGGGATGGCATGTGTACTGTCAATTTAGCATATTTAATCAATTAACAGTTAAAATTTTAACGGAGTTAACGGCTAGAATAAAATTACTCCCTTTAAAAAATTTTCAGGAGAAAATGACTTACCAAAAAACTTTCAAGGTAAAATCATCTTAGGGTGAAAACTTTCGAGCAAAAATGTCCCTTCACCCCTTTATTAACTGTTAGCATATTTAATCAACTAACATTTAAAATTAACCGAGTTAACGGCTAGGACAAAATTACTCCCTTTTTAAAAATTTTCAGGAGAAAATTGCCTTTAAAAAAACTTTCAAAGTAAAATTATCTTAGAGTGAAAACTTCCAAGTAAAAATGTCCCTTCACCGTTTTATTAAAATACAAAAAAAAAAAAAAAGTTTCAGTTGCCAACTATGTCTGTTCCTCCCTCCTTCACCATTGTGCTATTTTCAGTTCTCATCACCATCACCCCCTAATGGTCCTGTTTGTGGGCACCCGGATCTGAATCGTCATCTGGATAAGAGGTAACATTCCATTTTTCCATACCCATTGCTTTCTTATTGAAATAAAAACCTACTGTTTTGTTTTGTCCTTTCAGGTTTCTTCTTACACCTCCTGCAATCTGATAAATTTTTTGCAAGGGGCACTGGATGGAGTGGTGAGAAAAAGGGCATCGCACAGGGAAGCTGGACTGGTGAAATAAAAAGTCGTTGAATGCTAATAGCAGTAGGAACATACAAACATACAACAAGTGGTGGGGTTCAATTAGCCCATGGATGACTTTCTTTTTGGTAATGAAGGCATTGATACTCCAAAAGCACTGTTGGAGCAACCAAAGAAACAATGATAAAGATTTCAATCTTTCTCGGGAAGAGAAGACTTTTTCAGCATTCAACCAATTAATCCCCAAATTCAGTTCCCCCTAATCCAAACTTTAATGAGCATTCCACACAAAAACCCTTCACATTTCTACTTGGCAACAGTACTTGTGTGTTCTTGGACAGAAATAATATTGATATTATTATTGATTAATGATTAATCCACACACTTTTAATGGTTCAAACTTCAACCCATAACCCCATTTTCTCTTACATTTTCTACATTTGTAATCATTCCTTCTGTGTCTATCATCAACTAGAGGTGGCCACCGTTGTCTGGTCCAATTTCACAGACTGTCGATGAGTGTAAACTCGCATAAATTAATATCTATAATGCAATGATCACAAGCAGCAGGACAACAACAATTTTCTCAAGTTGTTTTTGCTCGTAAATTATTTAAAGTGAAAGGGTAAAATTGCCCTAGAATATAGCCATAGGGGCAATTTTGCCCCGAAAGTTTTAGAAGTGAGGCAATTTTGCTCCTGCCGTTAGTTGACCGTTAATTAACTAAATATGTTGAACTAGCAATCTACGGGTCATCTACTTTATTTTTGTTAAAGTGAAAATTTGTCTTGTAAGTTTTAAATCCGTTAATTTTGACCGTTAGTTGAACCAGTAGTGGGCACTAAATATATCATCCAGTTTATTTTTGTTAAGCTCGAAATTTGTCTCAGAAGTCTATCTGTTATCTAATTTATCTTTTTTAAAAAGTTTTGGTACAAATTTTTATCTTAGCAAAAATACAATGGATGACCTATGGACTATCGGCTCAACATATTTGATCAACTATGTAGAGGAAAAATTGCCTTACTTTTAAAACTTTTGGGGCAAAATTGCCCCTTTACCCAATTATTTACACACAAGACATTTTAATTAAGTACTCATTTTACTTTCTTCTTGCTATAACATGATGGCAGCCATCATGTTGTTTATAAGAATCTGATTTTATTTTAATAAATTGAGACAATCTATCCATGCAACATTCCATTCATCATCTCGGCACACTTTCTGTAGGCTATAGTTTCAACCCTATAGTAGTCTAAAATTTGGGACAAGACGAAATAGATTGTAATTAAAAATGAGAAACAAAATAGTATTAATTTCAATCTTAAATATAAGACCTTATTAATTTTTTATGAGATATTAAGGAAGCTATTTAAATTATTTTAAAGTATTTATATTTATCGTTTTTTTTTCTAAACTAATTTGTTTGACTTATAAACTGATATATAATATAATAATACACAACATGTGATATGATTATTTAACTTATTTAGCTTCCTTAAACTCTCTAAAAAAAGTCAATTAAGTATTTATATTTAAGACTGGAGCTAGTAATATAATCCTAACATGTTCCTTAAAAGTCAACATCTTCTTCACTTTCATCCTCCATCTTTGGATACAAACCTTCTCTTCTTTGATAGCAATTAGGCACGGACTGATCTGCCATGGAATCGAAAAGATCATTTTGTCCTTCAAAAAGGCGAACCACCTGAAGTGACAAGCTCTTGGTTGGAATCAAAGCGTACAGAGAGAAACGGAAGTAGGTAATGCAGATACTTGGATAGAAATACTGGAAAATCTGGTGATACACTAACAATGACAGTTATTTCTTTGTAGGACAAAGGTAAAACTCTGCATAATTACTTAACGTCCCAGTTATCCTTAAGTAGCACTTACTATATTAGTTTTTAGGAACCCATGATCTGATGGTGGATCTAGAAAGTATTCCAAGAATCCAAGTCATTTTAAAAGAAAAAAAAAAATACTCGGCAAATAAACCCCAATTTTTCTTCAAAATCTAAGGTCTACTTCAAGATTTAGTGACTTAGAAAATCTTCTATCCACGAGACTATACAAAATTGAAATCAGTAGTGATGAATTTTCAGTTACCTCAGCCATTGATGGTCGCATCTCAGGCCTTCTTTGCACACAGAAGTATGCAGCTTTTGCCATAAGGGATAGTTCATACGTGTCATATGACTCCCCAAGACGTGGGTCAATGAGTTCGGGTAAAGCCAACTTCTCAATCAACGGCTGAGCCTGAAATGTCGATCAAGTTTATTAGGTTGCAAGGCAAGAAAAGAGCAGGAGTTGGCTACTTCCAGATTTGACCATTCGGGCATTTAACACCATTTAAGCCACTTCTTGTAAATTTTCTAAATTAGAATTATCTAAAGACACAAATGGTAGATGAACATACCCATTGACGGAGAGATGGTTGTTCAGGATTACTACTTGACATGCCCACCTTGCGTCCTGATATTAAGTGCAACAGAACAATGCCATAAGCATACACATCTGTCCTCACAGAAACAACGCCATCTTCAGCATACTCAGGAGCAAGGTATCTACACAAATTCATGATTGTGGATTTATGAACTTGGAATAGAAAAAATATATGACTTAAACTTTACACCAAGTCCTCACCCGGATGTGCCCACTATCCTGGTTTGCAAAGTCTCATCACTGCCAGTCTTCCATTTGGCCAGGCCAAAGTCACCTAGCTGCAAGTTTATATCAATAGTCCTATGTTGAGATCAAGTAATTGCTAAATTGTAATCTATCTTAATTTAATCTTAAATGACTTTTACCATGGGAACAAAATCATGAGTAAGAAGTATATTGCTAGGTCGCATATCTCGATGGATAATGGGTCCCCCACGGCATTCATCGTGGAGAAAGCGCAATCCTTTTGCAGTTCCAATAGCAATAGCATATCTTTGGGGCCACTCGAGAACTGCAGCATCCTTATCTGCAAAAGTGTTTTCTTGATTCTCAAATTCCAAACATTCAAGTGGATACACAGGCAGGCAAGGGTAAGAAAGACAAATGATGCAAGCCGACAAACATTTACATACTTACCAAATAAATGCCAGTCAAGTGACTTGTTGCAAATATATTCATATACCAAAATATTTTGCCTTTCTTTGCAACAGTAACCCAGCAGCATCACTATATTCTTGTGCCGAGCAAAACTTAAGACATAAACCTCAGAATGAAATTCAGAAAAACCCTGGGCACTTTCTTGTTTTCTTACCTTTGCAGCAATTTGTTGTCCATCTCTAAGAACACCCTTGTACACGTGGCCGTAACCACCTTCACCCAGTAAGTTATCCTTTGAAAAATCATTTGTTGCATTCTGTATATCAGAATAGCTTAACCTCATCGACTCCTTAGCATACAATTCAGTCCTCATCCCACAACCAGCACAAAGAACTGGTGCATCTGAAGATTTTTGTATAAATCCATATTTGTTTTGCTTTTGGACAATCTGAGAAGCAAGGGGACCTGGAAAACAATTGGACTGTTATTCATTTCAATCTCAAGTTCAATCATTCCATCCTTTATAGTTTTGGCAAGTAATAAATGTTCAGTTCCTGACATAGTAAATCGTAGATGGTACTGCTGCTAGAGATTCTTATGCACAGGAAGGATAAAAATGACAAGACAGGTTCCAAAACCTGATCTTGAAGACGACCCAGGATCTGATGGGAAGAATTGTTCACGTGATGCAAATGAGTGCTTTGTGTTGTCAGAAGAAACCATGGATGAGGGGCAGGTTTTGAAAGAGGAAACAGAATGCCCGATGTCTGAAACAATTCGACGATCTGATAGAGAAACAAATTTAGACAAAGAATAAGCAAGCTTGCTTTCTGCGATATCTACTGTTTCAAGTGATATATGAGATCTCCAGATATCCAGAAACAAGTCATCTTTAACCAATGCAACCTTGCTTGGTATCTTGTTAAGGTATTTCGTGTCCCGTCGAAGGTGCCTGTTTCAATTTTCCAGTTACGCCTGAATTCAGTACAAGAAAACAACCGAAGCAACAGAGTATACACAGGGATAGCTTTACATAATACCTATCAAGTACAATCCAAGTTGCATTATAGCATGCAACCTCTTGCATTATAATTTGTTTGATTGGAAAACCTGCGGTGATTTTGACTTCGACGCTGATCTGGGAATAAATATAAATGAATGGAGACACTCAGATTCTTGCATAAAAACAATATTAAACACCTAGTGATTATATGTAAAATAGCTCATTAAAGTTTGATACCCCAGCATTGTCCCAATCTTCATACATCGGTGAAAGCATATTTGTATACGAATCAAGTTTCTTGCCAACTACTTCATCCAATGCACGAAAATTTGTGCCAGCAAAAGACTCAAGGCATGGTAATGTTTGGTACCCCACTGTTAATACCAAAATAAAAAAAGCAACAGAAGAGTCGCAAGTGAGTGGACCGAAGATTATAGAAAAAATTATATTAGCAACCTTCCTTCAACATTTATGCTCACGAAGATCATAAACTGTACAAAAAAACACAGCTGAGAAGTCATAAGTATAAATTGTTATGTAATAACTAGGTTGACATAGCGTAAACAAGCTATATCAAAACTTATCATTAATAAAATTTTGCTTCATCAGAACCATCAGATAACCATGTAATCTTGATATATTACTGGAAAACGCAACACACATACAGAGTATTTAACTCGTCATAGTACAGAATCCATGAGCATAATTGGTGTATTACTTACTGGGGTGTGGCACTTTATGCAAGACGCCGAGCACTAGCAATCTGTAACCTGCATCTAAAATGCCACTGGTGCTTCGTATGTGATCAAGAATGGACTTGATCTCATGATCACTGATATCTTTGGTGGCATCACATGCAAGGATGACATAAGACGTTGAAGGAGGGCTACCCATTTTGAGAGAACTAAAAAAAAAAAAAAAGTCTTCAAAGCAAAACCATCTTTGCTAGCTCCATATTAGTATTTTAGTTTCACGCCTATGAGGAGGACCAAATTTGAAGCTTATATTATGATCCGAGTTTATGTGTTGTAGAATTGTAAAGAAGCTTCCCCTTCCCTCTTTTCTGAATTCCTATACAGACGCAAATGCCCGACCGGCACAAGGATAATATTCTGTGGAATATTCTTTCAAATAAAAAAAAAATGGCGGGAGATTTGCCGTCCTCAACAGTGGTAATAGGAGGAATACGAGGAACTTGAAGACAAGGATGATTTCGAGACCGGACATGCTTCCTGAGATCCCAGATTCTCTTATTTTCCAACTCTCAACATTAAACTATTCATTTTCAGTCAACCGTTACTCCCGCTCATGCCCCCTTTTACGCCTCTGTTCCTGTGATGTCGCCTTAAATGTATTGAACGAACAACCAAAAATGGGGAATAAGGTTAAACGAATCCTGAAATATGTACTTATTTAATGGAACTGACATCTTAAAATCTGACGGGGCATGCTGGGAATAACGATGACACTTGTTATCCCTACCGTTATACTTTGCGTATGTCACAAGGTTTGCAAAATTAATGTATTTATTTTAACAAAACAAATAAAAAAATTTATCATTGTTGAAGATAAATCAAAAGAAAACTAATATTAAGTTTCGTAGGGGAAAAAAACTACAAGTGCTAAAATTCAAATCAATTAAATCAATGAATTAACCAAACTGATACATGTATTTACCCACATGCAAGGACACAATGCATAATGTGCCTATTAATTTGAGAAGCATGTCAAAAGTTTTATTTTAAAGTAAAAGGATTATATATGGGGGGGAACATTGATATTAAGTATGGGAAAAATATGTGCGAGGAAAAAAGTGGAGGGGAAAAAAGTAAGCTTTTTTACTCAGATTTCAAGCCAGGAGTCGTAGGCCATGACAATTACAACTTAATCCAATATATGTCCATTCGCAACCTTACTGACATACACGCACGCACTCAGCAAGAACAAACCATCCTGTTGGCACGACAATAAAGGAAACGACACCTAACATAGATTCACTTCACTCTCCACTTTCACTGGCAGCATAGCTCGTGTTCTGAAACGGCAACAATGGCTCGTTCTTCCTTTCCAACTCTGCAACAAACTCAATGTTGCCTAAAACAATCTTAGTGTCCCCTGAAGAAGGTATTAAAACGCTTGCATGAGCATCGAACCATATCCTAGAATTTCAAATCTGTTTTTGTCTTCAACTACTGATGGCACGTAAGTCCCATAAGGTTGAATAAATGGACTGTCTAGCTAGCCAATTTCAACCCTGGGAGATCATTGCAAAAAGTATGAAGTAACAAAGCCTGTGAAATTGTCAGTATCCGGATAGCTAAGCTAGGTACAAACCATAAAATGAACTTGACTGTGACCCTGCCAAGGCAAAGTATGCAAAATAGTAATGAAAATTAATTTTTTTTTAACGCAAAAATTATGTCCATCACTACAGATGGCTGGCAACACGAATACTCAGCAATTCAACAGCCTCAGATGCATGAGAATTAGCGTAGGTAAAAATGCACAGTTACGGAGTTACCAATGTAAAAGACTGAATTAATGAAGTCAGTTTAGTTACCAGTCACGTATATTGTAACTTCTTTTTCTCAACCATTGCCAAGCTGCAAAACTATTTTAGGTAATTACTCTTTTCCAAACCACCATCGATATTCATTGCCAATTGCAACAACTTTTATCAAACATTTTTCAGGCATAACCTTCAGTTTCCATCTCCCAGTGCAGTAACTTCAATACAAGATAAAGATCTTTCCCACCGTACTGATGTAATTTATTTGCCTCAAAAGAGTACATGTGATTTTTTATCCCAATCCAACTGCATCCTGTGAACTCCTTAGAGCCCTTAAGTTCCACTGCCTTCCTCACTCGAACCATGCTCTCCCACTTGCCCCTCATTTGATATGCCTGAGCTAACACCAAGTAAGGTAAAGATGACTGTGGTTCCATCTCCATTAGTTTTTTTGCTACCCTTTCAGTAAATCCCAAGTCTCCATGAATTGAGCATGTAGAGAGAGTTGACTTCCAAATAAGAGCAGTTCTATAAGGCATCGTTTCAATGATATCAATAGCCTCCTTCAGCCTACCAGCACGGCTCAACAACTCCACAGCAAAAGCATAATGCTGCTCCCCTGGTTTAATACCAAATTCCTTCTCCATAGAGGATAATATTTGAATTCCTTCATCAACCAAATTCCCATAGTTGCATGCTAGTAAGACTGCAGCAAGAGTTAGTCGGTCTGGTGGCATACCTTCCCTAATTAATTCATTGAAAAGGTCCATAGCCACAGAGACTTCGCCATTGTAAGTTAGACCTGTCAATATGGTGTTCCAGGATATCAAATCTCTTCTTCTTATTTCACTGAAGATATCCAAGGCATCATAAATAAATCCAAATTTTGCGTACATTTCAACGAGTGAATTGGCAACAATTGCATCTGACTCAAAACCCAATTTCAGAACCACAGAATGGATTTGATTACCCAGTTCTACTTGTAACATACTGGAAAAACAACTCAGCAGACAGCTAACCATGTATTCAGTTGGCCTAATACTCTTCCTCAAGGTCAACACAAAAAGTCCTAGTGCCTCTTCTCCTAAACCATGTCTAGCATAGTTTGAAATCATGGAACTGCATAGAATTGAGTCCCATTGATACTGTTCTCTAAATAGCTGTACAGAATCCTCCAATCTGTTGCATTTAGAAAAGAGGTCAATAGCTGCACTTACTACAACGCTATTATAAACGAATCCAACCTTGAAACAAAAGGTAAAAATTTGCTCACCCTTTCCTAAATCTTGCAGGTTAGAGCACACACTGATCAATAGAGAAGATGTAAACTGGTCAGGAAACACCTCAGTGCTTCTCATAAGATGGAACTGCTCTAATGCCAATTCTTGATGTCCTGCATGGTGGCAAGCCGAAATCAGAGAATTCCAAGATATGATATCCAACTGCTTCATGGTCAAAATCACACCAAAAGAATAATCAACAAGACCAAAATTCCCGTACATATTTATTAAAGAATTCCCAAGTGCCAAATTTGAGAAATCAGTCCCACTTCTCATCAACCTTCCATGAATTTGCTTACCCTGACAGGGACTTGACACAAGTGACATCAAAATGGTGTAAGTGAATACACTTGGCCCCGTGCCAATATTTTGCATATCAAGGAAAATTTGAAAAGCTTGATTACCAAACCCATGAGAAGAATAACCTGAAATCATCGTGTTCCAACTGACAACATCTCTCACAGGCATTTCATCAAACAAATGACGGGCCTTCTCAAGATGACCACTTCTGAGCAACCCTTTTAAGCAGATATTCCAGGACGTAGAGTTCTTATAACTAATATCATCAAACACGTTCAAGACATCACTCGCCCCACCAAACTCGGAGTACAAGTCGAGACAACGATTACCCAAATAAGTGTAGACATTGAAACCCAATTTTATCAGCTGGGCATGGATAACTTTGTTCAGTTTTAGAGACTTTACACATAAGCAGTAGTCTGAAAGCGCAGAAAAAAAAGAGAGTGTATTCTGAGGACCTTGTCCTTGCTTTAAATATGGGTACATACAAATGCTACGAGACAGAAGGCAATTAAACGCCGAACTTGAGATAAAGCATAATGCATTACATGCTCGAACGGACCTTCCTAGAATTTCTATTCTTGAACCTCTGTTGCTAATATGTTTGGAGAACTTCGAAGATAAATCATACTTTATAGATTAGCATTTGATCAATGCCTCCAAGGCTCTTGCTCAATGGCCCAAATGAGGGATTTACAAGGGGATGATTTCTGTCATCTCCGATCGGTACAGAAAGCCTCCAAATCTTATTCATTACGCAATATACGGACGCGCAAACTGAACAATCGGCCTCTTGTGTCATTGAGGATTTGAATGTCATCTATGAAGGGCGCCAAAAGGATGTAACCTCTGACCCGAGCGGCGTCAACTCGGGCGACCCACGGCCCAGCCGAACAGCCAGATTGCCAGAAAGGTTTCCCCCGGCGGAGTCGCCTGAAATGAACACCCGATTAGAAGAAGAAAGTTTAGAGAGGGAACAAGAGAGATGATGGGTCTTTGTCCGGGGGAGGGTGGAGTTTGGAGATGACAAACAGGGAACGTGGGAGCGTGGGAGGCAGGGGTGAGCACAAGTGCAAAACAAAAATGAAACCGCAAACTGAACCTAATTCAGTTTTTTGGGTTCGGTTTTCGGCTATTCAGTTTTTTTTTTTTGAAATCGCTTATTTTGATGTTTCGATGATCGGTTCAGTTATATGGAAAAAAATAATTCGGTTATAATTTTTTTAAAAAATATTATTTTATATTTTTCCCCAATTAAAATATTAAATTATTTTATTTTCTTATTTTCACACAAGCTATAGCCGATCATCGATTGCTGAAGGCTTGGAAGGGAAATTGGGTTTAGATGAAAGGCCCATTCTTTCTCCATTAGCCAAATCTGTTAAAAAAAAAATTGAACACTTAGACCTAAATCTCCATGTGATTCCTCTCCTTTCCTCTTTCTTAAGTCTCAACAAATTGACATATCAAAATCAGATTTGGTCCTCTGCTATGTCCGAACCCTAACCCTCAAACCTTAGTCTCCTCCTTGCCATTCTGTTCACGTCGCTACCTTGTCGTTGACGGTGACGCCATTATGTTCAACCATTTGTGTCACCTCCCACTTATGAATTCAATCTCATGATCTACTGCTACTCTCTTAAGTTTGAACCCTAACACTTAAACCTTAGTCCACTCCTCCTCACCATTTTGTTAATGTTGATGCCTTACCGTTGACACAACGCCGTTCCATTCAACTAGTTCCATTCAACTATCTACGTTGCCTCCTAGCCTAGGCTCCCACCTTAGAGTTCAAGCTTTGGATTGGCCGCTCCTCTCTTCATCTTCAACAATTTGATTTTGAGAGTCTATTTCCTCTTTTTAGTAAGCACCTATTTTTACAATGAGTCAAGAGTTTCCCTTCATATTTTCACTCCACCGCACGTGGAAATCAAAAGGAGGAAAGTTCTTTTTTTGAGGGCATTTTCTAATTAATTTATTGTTATCTCTTCATTCTTATTTTTAGTTCTTGATGTATGTGTGCTAAGGAAATTTATGGTTTGTTTTCTTTTTTAGTTCCTGATGGTTTTATAGATGTAAATTGCTAGATTGAGTCCACATATCCTTTCATTTCTGTTGGTAGATACATATTGCTAAAGAACGGATATAATTTTCTTTAGTCTATGTTTGGCTGTTGAGAAATTTTGGATTTCGGAAGGAACAAGAGGACACAAAAATCTTTGGGTGTTTGATTGTTGTCCATATTAATGTAGCTCAAACTTGGTTTCCTACTTGTAGCATTGTGTTAATTTGAAGGTGGCTTCCTTATTCAGTTATGTCTTCCTAATCTGTTAAAGAAAAAAGTCTCTACT
>JBAGKO010000011.1:2598252-2614623 GCA_037177275.1 Acacia concinna
ATGTAAATATATTATGATATTTATGCTATTTTCAATTCTAATTCTAAGACTTAGTTGACTTTTTTGGCTTCTTTAATTACTCTAAAGAACCAACTAAATTTTATAATTAATATAAAAAAAAATTATAACAGAAAAAAAATCACTCCTAAAACTCAGATCCCTTTCTATCGGACTAAAAGTAACATATGGGATACTCTTGATTTCAACGCCAATTGTGCAGTAAGCCAGATGAGTTCAATCTGATGTCCTAACATATATTTATTAGCCAACGATTGTAATCCCATCCAATCATACTATTGGGCCACACAATAGTTGAAACAAACACACACAATACGTCAAAATATACACAATCTGATTTATATTTAATCTAACTTATTTATAAATCCAATTATAAATAAATCACGTATCCTACTATTTTTCCAAACACACCCTAATACGAGTTGGCTACTAACATAATTTACATTGTTTATTTCTTTTTAAAAAATGAATACCTTAATCAAGATTTCATGAATAATAAAAAAATAAATCTTATCAAATCTTTTAATAATTTGGTTACCATGCTGGCTAATATTTAAAAATTGTCAAATTAACTCATGAGTTATTATATTGTAATTGGTTAGATGTGATAATGCAAATTACGTTCTAATATATAAATTCACCACTAGCTCTTTTGAATATGTATTTCTAAATATATTTATTGCTTCCGAATTTAGGAAGCATACACGCCTGCGCGTGTTCAAAACAGCTAATTTATAATAACTGCATTAATTTTTTATTGGGTCAAATTAAGTTCGTTAATTAATTGTTCCGATCATACAATTAACCGATTGAATTTTACAAATTCAACTTCGGCGGGCACTGTATATATTTATCAAAATATACAATAATACTAAATTTTTAGTATTATATTAACATATAATTTAGATTCTAAGGCAGCCGTGAGACAATTTCTTTTTGGCATGCGCGTAGTTGGAAAGTAACATAGAGATAAATAAGGAACCTTGATCTCTTCTCGCAATACTTAGAGCCTGATTGACACAGGCGTTTTTCAGCTGTGCGGAAGGGCATCTTAAAAAAAAATGAGCTTATGGAAATTAGGTGTTTAGCAGAAACTTATAGAAATAAGTAACTTATTAAAAAAAGTTACTTATTTTCATAAGTTAAAAAAAATGACTTTTAAAAAGAAGTCACTTTTTCTGTTTTTCATAAGTACTTTTTTTGCTCTCAATCCAAATATAAGTAACTTCTTCTACTTTCAATAAATCGTTTTTCTACCTCCAATCCAAACATAATTGACTTATGATAAGTTACTTATTTTTAAAAACTCCTTATCATAAGCCACTTATTAAAATAAGTCACTTTTCATAAATCATAGCGAAACGAGCCCTTAAAAAAGAGGACTAGCCAACCAGCCATTAGAGAACTGTAATAATTATTTGAAGATCACTCCGTATATATAGTATGGAAGGGTGCATAGCATACAATTAGGACAGTGATAGTTGGCTTCATTCATTAATTATCATGATAATCATATACATAAACAACACCATGCAATGGTGGATATTATTTTGAGAGAATGATATTCTCATTGTCTTTCTCTTATTTTTTTCTCATCGTCTCATCTCAACTATTAGATTATGAGAGAGAAATGAAAGAGAAAATTTATCTCTCATAACCTAATGGTTAGAATGGAATGATAAAAAGAAAATGAGATAAAGACAATGAGAGAAATCAGACCATTATTGAGTGCTATGAAACCAATAAAATGTGAAGGAACACAGAAGTGCGCCTAACCCAAATACAAATTAAACTTTGAGAAGCCTAATTTGGTCAAGTGACGATTGAACATCAATCTCGTCGCAACCGTTAGCTTCTAAGGACTGCTTATAGGTCATGCCAAGGTATGCTTGTGGGTGTTCTTCATTCACAAATTCTGGTGCTGGACTCACAACTTTGTCCAATGATGGTCCATGAAGTGTGGCCACCGAGATCCTTTTCACCTCGTTTTTTTCAACAACTACCCGGTGGATATGACTCCTATACTTCCCATTCGTTAAAATCTGCACCATTAAGTACTCGTTAATGATCGATGACACAAACGAAGTAATTTTAATTTTATTCATTAAGGGCATAATTTAGATCTCTGGTTTCACTACGTGCGTAACTGAACATGGAATTGATACACACTAATTGAAGGAAATTAAAGCATATGTATGCACCTCAAGATGATCGCCAAGCTGGATGAGGATGGCGTGACGGGGAATACAAGCATTAATCCAATACCCCTTGTGAGACAATATTTGTAAACCTCCATTCACATCTTGTACCAGTGTTACTATGAAGCCAGGATCTGTGTGATCAGGTATACCGATACGACTTTTTGATACATAATTGGGTGGATAAAGGTTCATGGCTGATACATCAAACCCTGCTTGTGTTGGAAGGTTGAAATAGTCAGAGATGATTAGCCAGTCATAAGAAGTATTGTTAGTCATCACTTTTCACCGCAAGGGATCCTTGATCGAGGTTTGCTCACCAACACTCTCTAAATGAATGCTTGATTGTTTCTCGATCTTATAATTATTGATTCTTTGTTAATGTATAATTAGATTTATATCAAGGTTTATGGTCATAATTGTTAATTACCTGATTTCAAGTTAAATGCTTTCTCTATGTAGCTCTCTTCAAGCCCTAACGTCTTTGACACTGCTTTTGCTAATCCCATCACCACCTTCCTCATTTCCTTGTAGTATTCATCTAAAATGTCACTGCCATGGAATTAAGAACACCCCTTTTCAAAAATAAGATCAACCCATTAATAGATAAAATATTTAACCATATATTCAATGAAAATAGCTGCGAGATATCATATCCGATCAAGGTAAGGCTTGCATAGATAAAAATATCGAAAATAGCTATATATGGCCCTATATTATTAGGTGCTCAATTTCTAAAACATCTGAATCATCAAGACACATGTCACTATAACTACATCAGAAGTTGTACGAATATTATCATGGTTAATAATCTCGTAGAAGGCCATGTGGACAACAGGATAAAAAAAATTGCATACCTGAAGCTTGATGGGTTAGGAGGAAAATGATACTGAGGGTGTGCAATCACCTTTATATATTCCCTATTCTCTCCAGAAGAATAGTTTCGGCCCCATCTAATTCGGTCCATTGGATCCTTTTTACAGTATACCTTCCTCTCCTCCAACGTCGATGGATCAAAGAATGCAGAAATTCCCTTGAAAAGAGCGTCCAACACCTTATCTGGGATTTGATGATTTACCAGCTGCATGCAGTAGATATATATCACATACAGAAAGTTACGTTTTAATGAGATATACATAACTAAATACGATTTATATATATATAGTTGGTACAAAATCATAAAGCCTTGGTCATCATGCGCAAGTGTGATATACTTACGTAGAAGAAGCCATAGTCTTGGCATACTTGACCGAGGTGTTCTACAGCCAAGGATGCTTGATCAGGAAAATTAGAGAAAAGCCTGCAGTAATCAACTGTGGGAATCTCATCATCAACGAGTTTAGCTGAAAAAAACTCAGCGTCACCTTTGAGAGGAGATTCAGTAGAGAGCTTAATTAGGGTTGGTGGTGAAGCTATTTTATCCATCACAAACTGAAGAATAAGCCTGGGAAATATCCGACGATATATTCGGTGATCTTTATCTATGTTAATTTTGATGATAAGAGGGTGCAGGCACAAATCAGTGTGGCCTATAAATAAACGAAACATCAATAAGACCTCAAGTGTTAAGGTAATTTTTTAATTAGTAATTAATATTTATATAGTTTATTGTAATATACATGTTGTAATAATTAATTAGATGAATTCACACTATTGACGTATATTGGCTATATACGCGTGTTGTATATTTACGCAGCCTCCTCATCCAGTCATCCTCGTGCTGCTATTCCCTAATAACGATAGACTCATGTTTGGTGATTAATATTATTTATTAAATTGCCTCGTAAGACGATGGAAAAATAATGAGAAACTAACATGATCAATATATCATGCATGTTCATTCCTGGTACAGGTACGTCACTGGCAGAAGACGACATGATGTTAGTAGAGCATCTCAGTATTAAAAGAAATCACATGCATGCATGTAAATGACAAACCCAAAAATGAAAACAAAAATAAAGACAAGTTCAAAGAATTGAATAGAAGAAAATATCTATTAGATAAACGGGATCATGTGATGCCTTTTTAGATGTGACCAGCGACTGATTCAAGGTCCTTGCTACCCTACGCTTCCAACTTCGTTTTTGTATTTTTTAATTTGTCCGTCACGCATGTGTCTATGTACTTTCTTCTGGTCTTTAATTAACTGTATTAAAATATGTTGTTTCAACTCTATCAAAAAAAAATTATAATACAATGACTTCAAAAAAACAATTCAAAATACAAAATTACTGAAGGGCCTTGTATCATCATAATTATTTTCATTTATCATCAAATTTACGATTTATGAAACACCCAGTAGTTTATCCTCTATTGACAATAAAACTAAATGAAAGTAAACTAAATCTAAGTCAATTGAAATCAACCACGTGACAGATTAAAAATCTAAAATAAATGGAAGGAGTTAAAGAAAAACAAATGATAGAAAACACAAACACCCTTAACTACTGTTTCATTTGTACTCAACTTTTTACTCTGCTCCAATGTTCCATTTGCATCTCCTTGTTCCTGACGTGCGCGCTGTCGGTTGAATTGTCAGAGTGGCAGGTCACTACATATGTTGTCCACGGAACTTAAATATCTCCAGTACTTCTATTAATTAAATGCAAAGAACGTGGTTTACCTCAATCCATAGGAACTGGGGCGCAGAGCGAGGACTACTAGTTCATTTTGTTGGTTTGAAAGTTATAGTACTATGTTATTGCCACAGAATATTTCTCTTCAATTTTTTTTTTTACTAAACCAGATCTAATAGGTAATTAACTGACAATTCACAGTAGCTTCCTTTTAGTTTTTTAAATCATTAAGCTTGGATTCTAATTAATGCGTATGAGTGATGTATTAACTGGTTTCCATATGAATATCATTTTATTATCTGAAAACCTTTGAGAGAACATGTACGTTTCTTATACTTGTTGTTTTCTCAATTGACGATAGGCTGGGGTGATAGTGTGATACACGATGCACAGGGCTACACCAATAAAACAAAATGCACGAATAACGCACACGTGCACACGCGCACACGCGAGTACCAACCTATGTAGGAGTAAAGAAACCAAATGATAGGAGGGTCCGTTTGGTACGCTGTGTTGGAAATTAAATCAGGCATAAAATCAGATATAACATAATTCATCCATTAAAAAATACAGCGGAAGACTAACACTGCTACAAAATATAGATTTTATATCCCCTAATAACGTCCCTTTTTTTAAATAGGGAAGTAAAAAATAAAGGTAGTATCATTTTAACAATTAAAAAGAATTTATTTTAATTTTTTACGTCCCAAAAAATAAAAACGGATGTCAAAAGGGGTCTTTCGACGTCCCTAAAATAATTAGGGACGCCAAAGGGTGCCTTTAGTGTCCCTAATTTAAACTGGAGATGTCAAAAGGTGTCCACTATTTTTAAATTTACCGTCTCCATTGTTATTCGTATTCCTTCCTCTCTCTCTGAAAACCCTTGCACCAAAATGAGAGAAATCCTCTAAATCAAGGGTAGCTAGTGCAATAACTAAATCGGTGCCAAGTTCTAAGAAATCATCTCCGATGAGCAAGATATTGACTACACCAGCAAGTACAATGGTGATTCTGAACTTCAACTCATCAGATCCGTCAGATCTAGTAAGTATAATGGTGATTATGACCTCCAACAGTAACAAGCGTTATGGATTCCGCCAGCTCTAGTCCCTTCGACAAGTACAACGGCTATTCTGACCACTACAAAGATGAGTACAAGGGCCATTACATTGAGGGGATGAGCTCATTGGTTTGTTTGTGTGTTTCATATTCCTTAAATTTTCTTTCTATCATCATTTCATTCCCAACAAACGCTTGATAGTTGATTTAGCACATGTTTGCTTAATACTTGTATATGTTTCGTGATCCTACTTTCACTATCTCTAAAAAATTTCATTGTATTATGCACATTAGTTGTTTGTACTGTTAGTTTTACCTCATATTATTGTTGATTTTGCTGTTTAGATGCCTCTAATTTTCATTTCTGTCAAGAAACTTTACAAATCTTTTATGTCTATCGCTCTTTTAGTGGAGGCAACAAGAAAGAAGAGAGAAAATGACATAATAATAATAAAATATAAAAATGGACATACTGCATCCCAATTTAATTTAGGGACGCTGTATGTGACATACGACATCCCTAATTTAAAATTTAGGGACGTCGTATGTGACATATGGCGTCCCCAATTTAAATTAGAGATGCTATAGGCGCCATTTACAGCGTCCCTAATTTCAAATTAGGGACGCCGTAGGTTTTTTATTGCACCTGTTTTTTATGGATGTAGTTTCTCTTCTTTTTGCATCCCTCACATATACGTCCCTCCAAAAATGGACGTTAAAGGGCTCTAAAAATAGTCGTTAAAAAGGATCTTTTCTAGTAGTGACCCCAAAATATATAGTTGGGAGAATTTCAATTTAGTCCCAATGAAAGAATTTTAAGACAAAACGGTTCCGCAAAATCATGTATTTGCAAACAAGTCCCAAAGTTGTCAATATCTAACATAGAGTTGCTAACGAAAACTCCATGGTATGAACATGGAGTTGTCATTAACAACTCTATGTTAGGTATTTGACAACTTTATGGGACTTTTTTTGCAAATACGTGATTTCTGTGCGGGACATGTTTGTAATTACGCGATTTTGTGGGACTGTTTTGTCGTAAATTTCCCTTATTGGGACCAAATTTCCATTCTCCCTATATAGTTCCTCTAAATGATTTTATTCCTATGAATTCTTATGAATTGTTATGGAATTCAGTTTTTGTAAAATGGCCTAATTGCTTTCAATGAAATTAGTTGCCACTGTCTTAATTATTTTTGTTATATGATAAAGTTAAATTTTGTCACATGATAAAGTTAAATTTTGTCACTTTATAAAATATTGTTGTGATTCATATTTAGTAAAAAAAAAAATTGTTAAAACTAGTTATCGCTCACTACTTTAATTATTTTTATCATTTGATAAGTTTAAATTAGTACTTGTTAAATCATTTTTGACATTTCTTTTTTAATTCAAATTTATGGCATTTAAGTAAGTTAATTCAATCCCAGTCTAAGTTCTCGATTACTTCAAAATGATTAGGTCATTTCATGTCCTGAATTGGTATTTACATATTTTGCAATGGTTTTTTTATATGTCTTTCTCTCTTGTAGAAGTGCATATAAACTATAAAAAATTACTAAATTAAAATTATACCTAAGCATGTGGGATTCTTTTGGCCCTTTTATAAAGTATATATCTAATGTGAGTGGAATTCAAGACAACTCGATATGGTATGACCGTATGAGGATATACTTCATAATTCATATTATTATTATTTTTTGGTCAAAGATATACCTCATATTATGAACGCTTATAAAAAATATTTATAAGTATATCTGCCAGAACATAAGGGATTGTTTTTTTATTGTGCCTAACTTTTGAAACTCACTTTGAGTTTCAAATAATTTCGGGGTTAATGTGTAAATTTATTGTGGAAGTTTTCACTTAGAAGCATTGTTACCTCAAAAGTTTTTTCATTGATTGAGTGAAACAAAATTATATGATTGTAAA
Organism: Acacia concinna; assembly: GCA_037177275.1. Classification (NCBI taxonomy): domain Eukaryota; kingdom Viridiplantae; phylum Streptophyta; class Magnoliopsida; order Fabales; family Fabaceae; genus Acacia; species Acacia concinna. The sequence continues at coordinate 2,606,036 of JBAGKO010000011.1, forward strand.
AACTCTTAGGGGCAATTTTCTTCACACTCAAAACTTCTTTTTTTTAAAAAATAAAGGGACAGACACCAACCACCAAAGTTACAAATAATACTATTTGAGTTATTTTTTAAGAATAACTTTTATAATTTATAAGGTAAATATGTGAGATGAGTTTTATCTCAATTTATAAAAAAGGGCTTTTGAAACTATGCTTTGGGGGTTACCCAAACACTCACTGAACCTAGGATCTTATACTTCTATGGGTTACCAAAATATGTAGGAGTTGTTATGTTATCATTTGAAGACAGCAAATTGTTAACATCAAGCTATGTTACAATCATATCAAAGTTATTCTTTCTTCCTCTCTTCCTATTTATAATCTATTCTCAATATATTTTATTGGAAATAAAAAAATCTTAAATTGTATTGACTCTTTCTTAAAGTTTAATTAACTTTTTAACTATATCCTTAATAAATACAAGCAATACTCCAAAAGTACAAAATTAATATAACAATAAATTAAGGATAAAATTATACACTCATTTTTTAAAAATTTAATGATGCAATTTATGATTAAATAAAAAATAATTCTCTTTCTATTTTATAAATAGAACCATAGGGGTATATAGTTACAGCTCAGGTGTACGTAATGGACAAAACTAAATAATTCAAATAAATCGCGAGGGTGAAATTATACCCTACAAATGAATTCTAATTAAGCCGTCGTTACCATAAACCAATATTGTCGTGGAAGGAATGAAGAAAGTCATTTTTGGCACGACAAATATTTTATTTATATTTTTAAAGTAACTTTTTTTTATATAAAAAAGAATAATAAAACATTGGACATCATTACATTTATTCTTTTGCGACGAATGTGGAATATGTTTTTGAATTTCTTTTTTAAAAAAGAATAAATGAAAAATATGTTGTGTTGTGTATACAGCTAAGGAATGCCAGCTAACGAGTGGAAAGCGGCGCAGCTGGAGCCTTCAGATGCTCTGTCACTTGCCCATGTGACCACGTGCTTCCTCCCCTTTCTTTTTTTCTTTCCTTTTACTTTTAATAACTATCCAAATTTCTTTTCTTCGTTATCTATATTTTGTGTGAGCAAGATTCTTAGTAATGTTTTCAATTCTCTCCTGGCCAATCATGATTGTAGACTTCTTGATGTACTAACGTTTCATTTTAATGGAACTTGATCATTTATTAAAACAGAAAAAGGAATTAAATCGGGTGCTTTAATCGGTTGGACTGTCCATCAAACTCACTAATGGTTTGATTTAGATCCATAAAATAAAACTATTTTTGTAGTTGAGTTGTGTTGAGTTAGAGTTAAATTGTCATTGAGTTGAAACCCAGAGTTTGATCGAGAACCAAAATGGTTTTTAGAAAACCAGATAGTTTGATTTTTGGACTGATGGAATACTATCATTGATCTTTAATGTAAGATCTATTTTGTAGTTAACTTTTTTTATTAAAGCAAATATTATATTAATAACTGGAGGTAGTATTATGTATGCATAAAATTATTTTATTAAAGAGAAAATTACGATTAAGTCCCAACTAAAAGAGAAAATGATCAAACGGCCTCATGAAATTTGGTAATATCACTTAAGTCACAATTGACAACTCCATGAAATTTAAGTGCAATTATGCAATTTCACAGGATTGTTTGATCATATTTTCTCTTGGTTAGAATAGAAATGCAATTTTCTCTTTATTAAACTTTTACAAAATTATTATGTCACATGTTTGAACATTAATATAACTAGTTAGACCATGAGAATTGTGAATTGCTAACCTTTCCATGTCGATAGGCAATGCAATATGACTTTTAAAACATTGATGGTATCCATGCAAAAGAGCTTGTAGCCAGATGACAAGAAACTGTTGTGTATATATAATTATGAAAAATTGTGAGTTTGATTCCGTTTGTAACATTAGACTTTTAATGCATATCCATCTAATTAAAACACATTGCATCCTTATATATGCTTTTTTTTAAAAAATATATATATCATTCATTGACATGTGATCTCACTGTTTTCTTAACACAATCATTTCAAACACACTCATACACAAAAATAAGTCGATGTCATGTTTGTGTCAGTGAGCTCATCTCAACGTGATATATAGGCATATCTGCTATTAGGCCAGCTTGTACTTAACTAATTACATGTGATAACACAATCTCTCAAACAAATATATTGCATCTATAGCATTTGCTCCGTTTATTCCTGCTCTCATTTTCTAAACGTATATATCCCTCAATATGCCTCTTTCAATTTTATGTGCTTCCAAATTAAAACTATATTTCTCTTAAGTCAAATTATCAAGTACATATATTATATTTGTAGGGATTTGGGCGTACCTGGAATCCGCGCGATTCTCTGAGTACCCACACGAGATCAGAGCACCGATTTGGACTCTGATCACGTATACGATAGATGCACCGGATGAGGAAAGAGAAGAAAGAAAAGCAAGAATCATTTTACAGGCGTTTTTCTGTATGATTCTATATTCTTCAAATTGTGCCGCCAACCCATATTTCATGTACGGGTGGTTACAATTTGAAATTCAAATATTTAGGGAATATTACCCTCTTAAACCCATATGTTTTCTATATTTGTATAATAGCCCCATTCTCAATTTAGGCTTGGGCCCTAATCTACCAAGGGTGGACTGGGCATATTCCAACATAAGCAATATATAATAATATAGTATTATGGAAGAGAGATATTAAAAGTTTTTTCTCTTTAAAATTATGAAGTATTAAAGTAAAAATATAAAATTTATAATATAAAATTTTTAAAAAAATTATGCAGGCCAACTCGCAGGTCAAGAAGTGTGGGCCTATGCAACCCACATTTTCGCAGGTTGGGATTTCCCTAACCCTAACCCTGTCCCAACCCGCAGGTTCATAGGTTGAGCCCAATAGATTTTGCCGGTTTTGCCAACTCTACTCAAATGCTTAAACTTTTTTGAGTCCATGACTCCATATGACCAGACCATATATGACATATGTGTAAGAATCTATCAATATAAAATAACTTTTTAATATGGTTTTATAGTTGGCAAGGAATGAATAAAAGAAAAAATACTTAAATACTATTTTAACTTATAAAATTTTAAAAGGTCTTGTAAGAAATGAAAAGGACAAAAAACTTATTTGAGTGGAATTTGGATTTTTTTTAAAGTTTTAGTGTTTTTATCAAAATGCCCCTCATTAAAACTTTATTACTCCATCCATTCCTATTTATAAGACCTGGTTAACTTTTTTAGAGAATCTTAAGAAAATCCTAAGAAAATTAATTACATTACTTAATCATATTATATATTGTGTTTTATTACATTATATATTTAAAAAAATGACAGATTTTAATATTTTAAAGTAATATAATTAATTTTTTTAAAATTCTCTTAAAATTTACATAATTTGAAGAAAAACGATAAATTTTAATATTTTAAAGTAATATAATTAATTTTTTTAAAATTCTCTTAAAATTTTCTAAAAAATCAATAAAATCTTATAGATAGAAAGTTTTTCATCCCCACTCTTCTTTTCTCCCTATTCCATGGCCTCAAGACTCGAGATCGAAAGATTGGCGGTGAAGCACCTTCCCTCTCCTTCCCCCACTCCTCTTTCCCCTGCGAAGGTCCTTAGTTCCCGACAGTGAGAACGTGATCGGCGGTAGTAGTGACGACGAAGAGAAGGGTTGGAGCCACGGTTCACTGTTCATAATCTACTCCCTTGAACCATGGGCGCCGTCTATATCAGATTTCTTTATTCCCATCCCAACAGTATAATGAATCAGCATACACAAAGTAAAACTTTCGACTCAAAAACCACACATAATGCATAACGTTTTCAAACAATGGAACTAGAGAATGTTTTAATTAGCTTTTGGATTTATGCAGAAGCCTTTGTTGATGGGGAAGGGATTTAGATCCTGTGGCTCCATTGTGTGGAAAGAAATTGAATGAGGAGCCGTTTGATGACGTGGGTCAAAGTTGCGCAGTGAAAGAGGGAGGGAAGAAAAAACACAACAGTGAGGAACTGTTGTGAGAAAAAGTGAGTTACTAATTAGATGGAAAATGCATTTGTTGGGTATGATGAAGGCAATTAAGTGTTGCGAACTTGGGTATAAGTAATATAATTAATGTCTCCGTATAGGGATTAATGACTTGAATTAATTATTAATTGTTGTATCTAAATTATCGATCTTTATATTTAATATTTAAGTTGTCACGATGTATTTAAATTCTTACTGTGTATACTTAACTTGAGTATATTAGTTAGGAACTTGAGTGTAAAATTGATAAAGAGTTTTGAAAAAATAGCAATAAGATCCTAAAAACTAAACATATTAGTAAAAAAGATCCCACAAAAATTTTACTACCCAAAAAGTTTCAATGGACTTTGTTGATAATAAGTCTAAATGTACAATTATTTCTCTACCCCTTTAGGTGAAACAGGTTCATTTGGAGATTTTGACAACTCCATCAGGCTACGTTGACAAGCTCATATGTATGTTTTGATTTTATATGCCCATTTTGACAATGTGCTTATAATTAATTAAAGGAGTACATGCCCCTCTAAGTGAAACAAATTCACTTAGTGATTTTGACAACTCCATCCACCTGCTTTGACAAGCCCATGGTGTTATGACAACTATGTAAGCCTGTTTTGACAATGTGCTTATAGTTAATTAAAGGAGTACATGCCCCTTTAGATGAAACAACTCCACCTAAAGATTTTGACAACTCCATCAGGCTGGGTGTCAAGCCCATACACATATTTTGACAATTCTATATGCTCGTTTTGACAATGTGTTTTTCTTTCAATGAGTTCATGTTCCTTTTTTTAGAAGTTAATAATCGTTGGTCTCTATTTTGACAATTTACACGTTAACAATTGCATGTGCCTGATTTGATAGGCGTATGAGCCTACTGCCTATGTTAACAATGTATAAAGTACTGCTTGATCATATAATTTGTTATCATAAAACATCCAAATATGAAATATAGCTAGTTGTTAATGTTTATGCAGTATTTACACCAAATTCTCAAATGTCATTGTGAATTTTACACAAATTCCATTACTTTCTTTGCTAATAATAGATGATATAATTCTTCGAAACTCCTCATAGTTTGTGCCTTCCTTTATGCATATTGTTCTCACTAAACTACCAACATATCGACTTTTATCTTCTTCACCATTAAAAAACTTTCCTCTCACATGGAAGAAATAAAATAAATTCTTCTCTGATGTACTAGTCATCTTTAATGACAATATGCAACATCCAATATTATTGACAACTGTAACAGTCTTGGTAACAATTATAATTGTTGATTTTAACATGTTTTCATATGGTATCCGCAATTTAAAGTAAATATATATTCATCACATTTATTCATTGTCACTTAAAAACACATCATTCCTTCAGTTACCATACCAAAAAACATAGAACAAATTGTCAAATCCTACCCAAATATATATTAACAACTGTAACAGCTTTATTAAGAACTACAACTGTTAGTTTTAACAAGTTTTTTACATTATATCAGCAATTTAAAGTAAACATACATTAATTACATTCATTCGTTGCCACTTTAAAATACAACATTCCATTTGTTGACATACAAATAATAAAGTACAAATTGTTACAACCCTACTCAAATATATATTAACAATTGTTACCATACAAAAAAGAGAGTACATTTTGTTACAACCCTACCCAAATACGATGAAAACCTATGTTCATTACTCAAGATTTTGCCTTTGGCAAAATATTTGTATTAGTTACTTGAGTTAGAATACATAGTTCACAAATGAGCCCAAATTCCAACTTTTGTCAAGCCCTTCATCATTAATGTATGACACCCATATAAAAAAAAACAAAATCAACTTATAGGCTCTAAGAGACTAGAAGAAAGTTGCAAAGTTTAAGCTTTCCACATAAGATTAGAACGGGAGATGCTTACCTTAGAGCATACCTTGCCTTTCTTGCTTAGTTTTCCTCTTTTTTTCCATGAGTGGGAGTAAAGGATCATACACGAATGGCGCTGAAATGTGTCTTCCTTTTGCCATCATCTTTTTTAATGACTAAGGGTAGAGAGATGATTGCACATTTGGACTTATTATTAAAAAAAAGTGAAGAATGATTGACAATGAGTTTTGACTTGTGACCATATGAGTAATATAATTAATTAAAAGAGTAATGATTTTGACAATATCAATAAACATTGATAAAATATGTAAAATGATTAACAAGGAGTTTTGGGTTGTAACCAATTAAGTAATGTGATGAACTAAAATAGTAATAATTTGACAAAATCCATAATAGTTTATAAAAAAACCAATAAATGTTGACAATATGAATAAAAATATTGGTAGATTTTTGAGTTGTAAGAAATAGAGTAATGAGATTGATAAAATGAATAACATCCTTGATGAAATTCATATTGGTTTTGATGAAATGAGTACTGATAATATGTATAAAATGATTGAATAATGAGTTTTTTGGTTTTTTTCTCCCAAACTACAAAATTTCATATTCCTACCACATTTCCTTTGTCTTTTACATGGCTTAATGTACTTTTGCGAGTTTTAGAATTTCAAATAATAATATTACTCCCTTCAGTTCTAATTATAACACTTAATTGACTTTTTTGAAGAATTTAAATAAACTAATTACATTATTTTAATACATTAAAATTTATCATTTTTCTTCAAACTATATTGTTAGACTTATGAACTAATATATAATATAATAAAATACAACATATAATATGATGCTACTAAATTTTAAGTAGGCACCGCAAATGTACGGGCCATAGAAAATAGTAATTGGTAAATCAAATTCGATCCCACAAACGCTCAGGATAATTGATAACTAGGCATTAAAATTCTCATTTTCATTCAAGTTGAACATATCAAAATTGATTTCAAAGAGTGAAAACAATTTAATTAAAATCTAAGCAAGAATACCCAAACTATTAAATGCAAATTATCAAAATGAGCAACTTAGAATTACTAATTCCTCACTTACTTCATAAACCTTGTTTTCACTTAATTAGTTATCCTCAATGTTAATTTTGTTAATTTCAAGTATTACTTAATCTTATATCTTAATTAAAATCTCCTTTGTCAAGGCAAATTTTAATTCTCACATTCACACTCAATGGTGACCAATCATCAAATGGATAAATTAAAATAAAACTAAGTAACCAAAATTAACATAAATTAAAACTAACAAGTAAAAACATAATTTAATCTTCTAGTGAATTCATAGTCCTTTAAGTTACAAGAAAAATTCAGCCACACATGGCTTCAATCCCAATCATCTCATTGTCAAAATTCATATTCAAATACATACTGAAATAAATGAGCAAACTAGAAGCAAAAATCTGCGAAGGGGACTAAACCAACAAAATCAGCAATAATGTCTTCCTCTTATTCGCGACTTCACTGGAGATGCCAACTGCTGGTTCTGGAGCTGCAACTCTCGTGAAGAAGAAGACGATGAACAGTGCTCAATCCATATTGTGGCTACAGCTTTGTGCAATCCTCCTTCCTTCCTTTCTATTTTTCAACTGCAGCTTCTTCTGAAAACCAGAAACCTGATGTGAACAATGTGCCAAATGGATATTACGGCTCCAGCTCCTGCTTCCCCAAGATAATCGGTGAACAGTGCTCCGATATGAATCTTGTCGCTGCCACACTCACTTTCCACCGTAGCTTCCTCTTTGAATTTTTTACTTTATTTTTGCTGTAGCTCTCGTCTCTAAGGGTGTGTTTGGTTTGAGGAGAGGGGATGGCAACTCATTCCTACATTTGGCTTAAAAAATTGAGGGGGAGGGGACCCAAAAGTTTAGCTCTCATTCCCTCCCTTCCTTCTATTTCAGTTCCCTCCAAATTGAGAGGATTGAGAGGGGAGGTAAATTTGTTGACCATTTTATCCCTGATAACATTTCAATATCCCAATAATACTCATAACAAATATATAAAAACATCCTCCATTGCAACTCTCTCTCTCTCCCCATCTCTAGTTCATCACTCTCTCCCGACTCCTCGCTCTCTCCAGTAGTCTTCTATGTCTGCGATTTCCATTGACAATGCATCTCTCTATTTCTATGGTTGGCGTGGTCTGTGTTTGGTGTTTCCAGTGTGAGTGTTTCTCGTGCTCTGCATCTTCGATCTGTCGGTGTGCGGCGAAGGATTCTGATCTCTTGGTGTGCATTTTCCATTCTGTTTGTCAGTGGTTTGAGTGTTTGCCATTTTGGTCATCAATGCATAAGGTTCATATTTTTTATTTTAGAAAATTTTACATTTCTTAATAACATAGGTGATAGGTTTCTGCTGGTATTTTGATTTGTGGGTGCTTGATATTTTCCAATTCATAGAATCATCTTGTCAGTAGATAACAATAAAACTTCAAAGTTACTTCTGTTTACCTGAAATAACTTAAATGACAAGAGAGAGTATTTCTTCTTATCATTAAAGGTTCAATTCTTCTAAAGAACCTTTCAATATTAAAAATTTAAATTCCTAAGGGTGATATAAGAAAGTTTATTTTCAAAGAATGTCTGAAGATACCATTGAT
>JBAGKO010000011.1:2684002-2696313 GCA_037177275.1 Acacia concinna
AAATGCATGATCTTGTCATCCACATTCAACCACATCTTTCTTTCTTCCCATATTGCACCGCCATTTGTTTTGTCATGCACAGTTCCAAAGCATAACAAGAACTTGAGTCTTGAACATTTATGACTGACGGCTTGAATCCATACAAGAATATGGCCAGTGTTACACCTAACAAAGAACATGAGGTTGGAAAGCTGCCAAACAGAAAATGGTAGGGAAAGACTAGAGATGTTCGCTAGGTGGTTGTTAGCTGTTGGAGATGGAAAAGTAGGAGTCGACAAAGATGGAACATCAGAGATAGAAGTGCTACCTCAGCTATTAATACACGGTGTGGAAGACCTAATAGGTGCCATTGTGTAATCAACATACAGTAGGTTGTTGGAGAATTTAGAAAGTAATGCATACTTCAACGACAAGGCAATATTGGCACCTACGATAGAAGCCGTTAGTAGAATAAATGCACATATGTGTGCATTGCTTCCTGGTGATGAACAGGAATTTCTTAGTTGTGATGTTGTTTGCAAGGCAACCAACGACAGTGACTGCTTTGAAGATCTATACACGACTGAATTCCTGAACACGATAGAGTGCTCTGATCTCCCACCCCATAGACTTTGCCTTAAGGTGGGATGCCCAGTCATGTTGTTGCATAACATAGACCAGGCATGTGGGTTGTGCAACGATACTTGCCAAAGGGTTACCAAGTTAGGAAGGACAGACATTAAGGGTATAACGTTAAATGGTTCAAGCCCAAACAAGAAGGTTCTTATACACAGAATGGATATGAACCCTTCAAAGTCTAGATGGCCTTTCAAGATGCAATGTAGGCAGTTCCCAGTGATCCTATCATTTGTAATGACAATTAATAAGAGCCAAGGTCAGTCACTTAAAAGTGTTGGATTGTTCCTCACAAATCCTGTTTTCACACACGGGCAGCTATACGTGGCTCTCTCTCATGTATGAAGTATGGATGGATTGAAGGTTGTGGTCAACAAAGGAGAAGACTGACAAGGAAAAAAGACAATGAATGTCGCCTACAAGGAGATATTCCAAAATGTTGGGAGGTTATAAGTTACGTTATTGTTTCACCAACTTTTTGCATGAAGTTAGTTAATGCGGCGTTGATTTCTTCTCTTCTTTCTTAATTACATACTGTTGTGTACACAACCATTAAAACTTTTATTATGGAGTTTATGGGATGGGGCCCAGGTTGACAAGGAAATGTAAGGGCAGATTAACGCAAATGTTGTGAATAAATGAGAAATGCATGTACTAGAATGCGTTTATTGTGTGGTTGGTATTCATCCCCGTGCCTTGCACGGGATTACTGGCTCGTACTCTATAATATGTAATGCATCTGGTGACTGGCAATAAAATAATTGCCCATTAATTTACATGAAAATGAACGAAACAATTTCATTTTTATTATATATATATATAATATGCAGGCACAGGGCACAAAAATTTGGCGAAGTCAAACGCAGGAGTCATCCTCCGCCATCTAAATCAATCAGCACACCATCTGTAATGCTATCCGATGCAGTGTTTTTATAGACAATGCTATCAACAGATTCAGTCAACCGGGACGTCTGGTGAGGAAGTAATAGGTGTGATTCCTCGGCATTATTCAAGTGTTTGTTGATCCATGGATGTTTTCCTATCATCCTTATTCCCTCTAACTCCATCGCCACTTGCTTCATGCTTGGTCTCTCCTCTCCTTTGAGCCTCAAGCACCTCGCTGCAAGCTCAGCCACTTCCTTCAGCGTCTTCTTGTTCTCATCACTCCCCATCCCTCTTTCAACCACTTCAAACAAGCGACCTTCATTTAAGGATGATAGGAAGTGCATTGCGAGGCTTCTTTTTTCTTCTGGCCCATCAAATGACACCGCCTTTCTTCCTGTAAGGAGTTCCAAAACTACAACCCCAAAACTGTACACATCGCTCTTCTCTGTGAGTTGGTTCGTTTGCATGTATTCTGGGTCCAAGTATCCAAAAGTACCCTGTACCATCGTGGCTAGCTCCACTTGATCCAGCGGAATTAACCTGGAGGCTCCAAAGTCTGAGACTTTGGATGTTAAAGTCTTGTTCAGAAGGATGTTAGCGGACTTGACGTCTCTGTGGATGATGGGTATGGAGGCAGCAGAGTGTAGATAGGACAGTGCCCCTGCCACTTCTTCTGCTATCCTCAGACGGGTTTCCCAATTAAAAACAAAAGATTTGTTTTTGTTATGTATGGATTCGTATAAGGTGCCATTATTAACGAACTCATAGACTAATAAAGGAACCTCTGTTTCTAGACAACAACCTAGGAGTTTTACCACATTCCTATGATTTATCTGGGAGAGTATCATCACCTCATTAATGAACTGTTCAATTTGGCTCTGTTCCACCAGTTTTGATTTCTTGATTGCGACAACAGTTTTGTCCGGGAGAATTCCTTTGTAAACAGTGCCGAAACCACCTTGGCCAATAACTAGGCTATCGTGGAAGTTGTTGGTAGCCTTCTTCAATTCTTGAGCAGTAAAGATTTTAGCTGTGAGGGAGGAATCCTGTTTTACAGAGAGCTTTTGTTGCAAAATAGCGCCCCCATTTTGTCGAAAGAATTTGTCCTTCTCCTTCATCAGCTTTCTCTTCTGGTATATCAAATACATCCAGGCCACACTTACAAACAGAAATGCCAATCCCACGCTTGCAACTGTAGATGAAAAAACAAAGACAAAAAACAGAGCATTTGAGCATTTGGCGGACCAAGTATTTGTAATTATAATTGTTGTCGAAGTTATACATACTACTAAAGGGAGACAAAACCGTTCATGCTTGGCAGTTCAAAACGTTAACATGCTTACCAATGAGAAGTATTGTAAGTGGATTGCGGTGCCAGGGCGGGTAGCATCCTGATTCCTTGGTTCCTGTCCCAGTGTAGCCGCGAGGGCAAAAACATTCATAAGACCCAACCGTGTTACGACAGTTATCTTCACTTGTGCAATCATGGCTCAGTTCCTTACACTCGTTTATATCTGTCCGTACCAAGAATAGCGCCTAAGTTACTGAAAATATAAATAGCAGGGACAAACAAAGAAATGGAGGCAATTAATTAATGACCTCGGCAACCCTCGGGAAGATACGGGTTCCCTTTAAAACCGGGTTTGCATATGCACCGGTACCCGAATCCATAGCCCGAGTTTTCACAGTGGGTGTTGGATTTGCAGGCATAGTCGGGTGATGTCCTCTCATTTTCACATGTTCCGTCGGAAATAGCCCAATCTACCACCAGCAGTGCCTTGTCGAACGGTAAGGACCTGAGATCAGCGGTGGAGAAATTAAACCACCCTTCCTTGGCCACAAAAGCATAACTACAGTTGTTAAAATCAGACGCCTTTGGCTGCAAATTAAAACTGTACGCTTCAATACTGATGTTCCTCATTCCCAGAGGAATATCCACTTGGCAGCACCCGATCCCAGAACAAGTTCCGTAGTCTTGCTGATAACTGGGAACTCCATTACACCGCGTCAAACAGCCTGTGGAATATGTATGACTGTTCTGGAAACTATTCAAGTATCCGTAAGTATCGCAGCCAACGCTCACGAACTTGTTTTGACTGCTAGAGATGCTGAAAACTGGGGTCGACAGCCTGACTCTAATCTTGCCTATTGCTCCGCCTGTGTCATTGAAACAAGTCCTGGAAACAGGCATGCACATATCCATTTGACCTCGGAGGGAAATACTCGAAATTTCTGCGTTGCCGTAAAATAACGTCGAATTTCTACAATCCAAATGAAACGCCTCCTGGAAGAAACAGTTGTTGCCCGTACCAGATTGAAGACCCAACCCGAATGGATATGGAATCTCAACTTGTCCGCAATTTTTGGGGCAGCCAGGAAGGGATTGGGCGGCGGCAACCGCCATAACTGCTAATGCACTCATCCACCACGAACAGATCTTAATGGTCTTCCACATCCCTTCACACACAGATCGTAATGGCAGTTATTGCTGTTCGGTTAAATCCGGGTTCAAGTTCCTGTAGACTGAATTGAAGGCACACTTGGGAACGTAGTCGATTCGATGTGCCTTCTAAGTATCTCCTATAATACGATAACTAGGGTTCATATCATGCAGAGCCAAGCGCCATGCTTGTATCCAAAGGAGCAGGCCTTCATTTGTCGTTCACTGTGTTAGTTGCGTGTGTGTCCCCTCCACGAGCCGGCCATTATATTGGAGTCATGCCAATTGTTTTCAAAGTATATATAATCAAAAGATTAAGCGACGGAGTGTAGTACGTGTGGCTCTATCGTTCTTTTAGTGATAAATCAACTGTTTTTTTAACCCAAAAAACAAACTGTTTCCTATTCGAATATTTTCATCTCCGAATGATCCAACGCACACGTCTCTATTTGGGAAGGTCTCAGATTAATTTTTAATTTCGTTGTCAAAGAAAAAAGGATATCCCTGACTCGCCTTCGGTAAACGTAATAAACAAATGTCCTTAGTATTTAGTAAGGTTAACTGCCGCATAACCCCATTCCATGATAGATTTATACCTTTCTTATTTTATTTAGTGAACGGACGGTGGAAGCATGCCCAGAGATTAAAGATGTTTGAATATGAGAATAATGAGGCGAAATTGCATGGCCCATAAAAGTTTAGGCCCACGCCTGTTTTTTGTGAAGGCAGCTGAGTCAATTACTGGATGGCCCAACAAAATCAACAAACAAACTGTACGACAGCGAATGAATTGTTAGGACCCAAGAAGTGTACAACTGGAAGTGTGAAATGTAGGAGGAGGATTTAGTAGAGTATAATGGAAGAATATGTGGCGTTGAATAATATTCTGGCGACCAAAGAAGTATCAGTGCTTCGGGCTTCGGGCTATCGATTCAAGATGATCAGAAAAGGAGAGAGTTGAAGACACCTCAATCTCTCTCTACAGAGGAACCCTAACAAAACCTTGACGTCAAAAATGGACTAAATAATAAATATTTTTAATGGAGAAGAGAGGGATGAGAGAGGATAGATATGGTAATGGACAATGGTAGGGGGAGGCAGAAACACAATGTAAAAGGTCAAAGAAAGAGAGTCCAAAAAGGAGAGATGCTGAGCGTCCTGCGAGCAACAAAAGTACAGAGAATAGGAAATTTGATGAAGGGTCACATCAACACAACATTACAGTACTACACCCGCTTCCTCCAACATGCTCTATCTCTTTTAAGCATCCTTCCCATAACTAAATATAAGTATTGTTAATCTTTCTTCTTCTTCTTCTTCCTACAAACCAACACCATCTCTCTCTCTCTCTCTCTCTTTCTGCCCGTCTCCTTAGCCTCTGCAGCTGGGGGTCACCAACCTCTCTATTTCCATCATCATCATCTTTCTGTGCTCACCCCACTCCCACTGCCTTTTCCGGCGAATATTGTGCATGTCACAAGAGTACTACTCCCCTCTTAATTTCTCACTCCCTATTATACCGCCTCTTATTTAGACTCTCCCCAACAAATTTTCGCTTTCACTTAGCTGAAGGCACAACAATAGTCAAGAAAACAACAAGAAAGAAAGAGCAGCTTGAGCGCACGAATCCCCCTCACCGCCAGCGATTGGGGTCGGGTCGGTCATATTATTAGGTCTTCTTATCTTAGTACAGTTTTGGAGAAACTAGAAACCAAGAAAGTTGACCCAAGAAAATCGACGCCAGCTATATTCAAGGTAGTAATCCTCGCTATCCGTCAACCCCTAGCTAGCTGCCTGCCTGCCTGCCTGCCTATACTTTTCTTCATCGTTGCTTATTTTATTTTATTATTACCAGTCTCTTGCCTGTGAAGACCGAGGAATTTTATATCAGAATATGTATTTTATTTCACCATTATGCCTGGTTACCCTCAATCCATCATCTCATTCTTCTCCGATTATCTTTGCTCCCACATGTTACTTTGAAGATCTCTATTTTTATTATTCTTTTGTTTAGCTCTTTCACTGGTGTGTGACTCACGAGAGCATGAATGAAAACGATGTACCACTTAAGAGTGATCAATAATTAACGTATATTATAATATATTTTTGCGGTGAAATTCAAGCAAGATGTGCGGCCCAGCAACTTTTTCCATGGAAAGCAGTGAAATAAAAATTCTTTTCACGAGATCCAATCCGTCAAATCCACCGGCAACATCAATCGTATCCCTTTCTGCCTCCCTCTTCTCTCAACTCCTCCTCCTCCCTCTTCTTTCATCAAGATCCTACTCTGCACACCTATTTCTATCTTCTCATCACTTGACCTTTCAATTCCAAACTTCACTTTCGTCTCCTAGGTGTATTGATGAGAAAAAGTAGACTTCCTTTGTTCCATAAAATCTTGTTCGTGTAAATTAGTAAATTACAGGTATACGTACTTTTGATCGCGAATATATACCAACCTGTTTGTCAACCGCACCGCAAATTAAAGCCGAGAATTATTAGAGCGTCGATTCGTGTCTCAGTTTAAGCAGATCGAAAAACAAAATCAATACCCTTCAAATTAAAGTCATAGAACATGTGTGCCTCAACTGCGCTTTAATTTGCTGGGCCGCACTTGAATTGATCACTGTTTGTCTTCTTTTCTTCTAACATATTACTGAACTTGGGGTGATGATTGCAGAGGAGAAATAAAGAGGGAGAACGAGAGGGAATGGCGTCGTCGTCGAATTCACCATGTGCGGCTTGCAAGTTTCTTCGGCGAAAGTGCCAACCGGAGTGTGTGTTTGCACCCTACTTCCCGCCAGATCAGCCACAGAAATTCGCAAATGTGCACAAAGTATTTGGAGCGAGCAACGTCACCAAGCTCCTCAACGAGTTACACCCCCACCAGCGTGAAGACGCCGTCAATTCTCTGGCCTACGAGGCCGACATGCGCCTCCGTGACCCCGTCTACGGCTGCGTAGGAGTGATCTCCCTCCTGCAACACCAACTCCGGCAGCTTCAAATGGACCTCACCTGCGCCAAGTCGGAGCTGTCAAGGTACCAGACCTTGGGCATCACCGGACACAGCCTCATCGCGGCTCACCACCAGGCCCAAAACATGGGCATGAACCTGATCGGCGACCACCACTACCACCACCACCAGTTCTTCCCTCGGGACCACCATCAATCCACCATGATCAGGACCTTTGATGCGGGTAACAACTATGACGCCGGTCTTCTGTCCATGAACGTCTCCGCAAGCATAGGGCAGCTCAGCCAGTTTCAGCATCAGCACCCTAGAGCTGCTGCCGGGGACGATCGTCGGACCATTGATCCCTCTTAGGGTTTCTGGGTCCTTTTTTCGAATCTACTTCACGTAACATATGCCATAGGTAATTATTAATTTTCCGTTCCATATATATGCTTATTTCTACTGTTATTGACTTATCATGATCACTAATCCAAATAAATTAAATGCCTACTTGTGCTATCCATTTGTATGCATCATTATCATCAAGGACGTAAGTGGTTGCCATTTTGAGAACTGGGATGGATCCTTTTCTACTGTTGTTGCATTAATCCCGTGTTTTCACCAAGAATAGAAATAAAATGGGGATTCCTCGATTGGAAAATTGAAAAGGAGTGCTCCTGATTGTATTATTAAAATAATAGTAACTATCACTATTGCTCTGGTAAAAGATGCTGCTGTCTATAATTTTGCTTATTACATTCCAATTAATACGTGAATCAGTGAAGGACATCCCACAATATAATGATTACTGAATATATACTCCAAGCTGACCGGTTTCTCATATAGTTTCTGTTATTTTGGGCTGATATATGCATGCAGGTGGAAATGAAGAATTCAATATTAAGGGTGGGAGAGAGAGCCTGACATCTAAATTTCTTATAAATGTTCATTTTGCATAGACAATTTTGCTATATGGATAAATTGGTGGATATGCGATGTTGCTGCGCGTCTAGTTTTAATTTCCTCCATGTCAAAACGATTAATAGATGTAAATCTTCTTACGTGAATTCAAGCCTTTTTTATTTCTAAAATTATAGAAACTTGCTAATCAATGAAACATGATTGAGTTCCAACTCACAGCTAATAAAATACATTCAGCTAAATGACTCGGGGCACGGTGTTACTTGTTACTCAGATCTAGCAATGTACATATAATGTTCCTATGTTTGCAGGTACCAATTCACGCCAAATTAACTTTCCACGAAAATAAGAAAATACACACTATTAAAAAAAACTATTTAGCAGGTTATTATTAGATATTTCATTACATTATTGAGTTTTCCTTTCCCTGAGTTTTCATTTGTCTACTAACTAATTAATTACATCCTAAAACATCAATGTTATTTCATAACTGCATTAAAAAATACTACCATCCATTGTTCGCTATATAATAACATGGTTCCGAGAAACTTAATGTACTTTATGTAACATAGTTCCGTGAAGCTTAAAAAAGTTGGTCTGTATAAGATTATATCCTTATTTGATTTTTTTTCCCCAACAAAAAGCTGTACGTATTGGTGGGTCAAAATTTTAACCCGCATTTATATATATTGATCAACAACAAAACAGGAAAGCAGTATTAAATTTCGAGACTTAATTCCAGTTAAAATGCAATGATAATTTGATCATTATTACTTAAATTGATGTTGAAAATGAATAGGGCCTTCACATTCACATAAGCGACCATTTTCTTGACCCGTTATAGACAGGAGTGTAGCGGATTACGGGGTAGACCTTATCTGTGTCGATTGACGGAAGTCAGAATAGGAGCTTGCATTTTTCAAGCAAAAGGGTCCAAAAAAAAAGTTTAAAATGTCTTTTGATGAATGAAGTAGGGTACTTACAATATCCTGCAGTTTATTTCATGAAAGCATTTAGTCAGCTCCCATGCAGCACTAAGCAAAATATATAACTGGTGTGTTGAATTTTTGTTGGAAGTTATGATTGAAATTATTATAAGGATCTGACCCGGTTATAGTGATGATCAGGTGGAGTAGTGTCCCTAGCTATTATTAGAGGTGTGAAGAGCTCTAGGAGCGAGATTAGTACTTATTATAGGGGTGCATGCCTCGCAAGATTGTCTGATAAGCTTTCGGAGGACACATGTGATGAAATTTAAGCGTGTGTGTGTACCTCAAGATATAAGGGGGTGTTGCACAGAAAGGGAAAGGTGATTATACGTTAGATGAAGGAGCATAGAGCATGGGGGTAAGTTAGCAACTTCGCATAAAATAATGAGTGCATGAGCAGACTTGAGTCTAAACGCCCCGAGGGAGAGGGTATGTAGTGAGTAGAGTAAGGCAGAGGGAGGGAGAGGGGAGAAGACAGTGGGAAAAGACAAAAAGGACAGGGCGAGAGAGAGGTGGGTGAGAATTTAAGTGATGATATGATATGAGATACACTCAAACCCCTTTCTCTTCTGCCACACAAAGTAAGGCCATTTGCACAGGAATTGTCAAGAAGGGCATTTAATGGACCCAGAATCCGATGCACAAAACCAAGCTCATCCCTCTCGGAGATGTATTCTAAAACACTTCAACTTAGAGATAACAAAGACAGATCATGGTAGATATAGTAGATAGCACTGTGACTGTAGCATATATATATATATATCGGCCATGGTAGACCCAAGTGACTCAATGTCAACCGTGAGATCTGTGTTGGAGATCCCAACCCCCATTGCACAGTTTGCTTAGCTTCCTTCCCTCTTCAAATTCTCAGACGCAGTCAAAACAACAAAAAGGAAAAGAGATAAAAAAGAAAACAGAAGATAGCCAAATTGCATGACAATGATGACGTACTTGGTGCAATCATGGCTTTGCTTTTAATTGAGTTTGACAGTGCTGTGTCTGTATCCCTCTCCTATTCATCAACTCTGATCACCACCACGAATTCATACCTGCCTTTTTCTTTTTCATTTCAAATACTCACACCTATTTGTTTCAATCAGAGCCAAATAACCAGTGACTGAACGGGAAGACAAAAGGCAAAGTGGGTTTGAATTTGGTAGGAAAGTCAAGAAGCAGAAAAGCTTGAGAGAGAGATAGTAGTATGAGAGAGAGAGAGAGGGGGGGTTGAGGGGGAGATCTCCACAAAGGCACGCCTTACGGAGGGAGATCAGGAAAAGTAAAATGGAGGGCATTAATTGGGGATTTGTCCCTGTGAGAGGCCCACACCACCAGCCCTCTGAGCTCATATTATATTTATGTTTAATTGGGAAGGGTATTTGCATTTATTAGACAGTGCCAACACTACGTACCTGTTCTTCTATCTGTTTAATTCCATTGGGTATGAAATTGAATTGGGCGACACTGACTTGACCCATCACCTCCTTCCTTCCTTCCTTCCATCCTCCTTGACTATTCTTCCTTTCTTGGAGTTTGCCATTTCACGTTTTTCCATATATTCATTCATATCCTTCCTCCTAACATCTAACCCCATCCCCATCCCCCTCTTCTCTCTCTCCCCTCCTTAATTACATGCCCTTTGTCCCCTCCTCTCATATTCTGCCAATCACACGTGAGTGACACAGCGGCCTTATGGCTTATGCTTTCGTACTAGGGTTTCTGCCTCTCTTACTTACTGCCCTTTCCCTCCTAATAAACAACAATAACGTCTTAATTTTATTATATTAGATTTTCTATTTATATATATATAGAGTATAATGTTATTATGTTCTGTTAAAAATAATATCTTTAAATAAGTTATTCCCTAAAAAGTTGCTCTTAATAAATTTATTGAGTATTTATTTCAATCTCCTACGAATTCTTTTTATTAAACCCTATATTATTTTATTGACCATCCTTATTGATATACTCAATAATCATTTCAAACAACTTTTTCCTATTTTATCTTTAATAAAAGTCAATCTAACTTCTTTGCATGTATATTCATTAAAAATATTATTTAATTTTGTATAGCCGCACTCATCTCAATCATATCAATTACTCTCATCTCAACAACCCTACACCCAACCCTATAATAATGTTTATGCTATTTCACGTTACATATCTTCAATTTGCTGCCCCATTTGCAAAACTTCATGTTTCTTCTTGGACCAAATCCAGTGGCTGTGTTCCCATTTTGGGATTCCATGATCATATTTTAAACCCCATCCCATGACATTTCTTGTTGCAGCTATGTATATATGTTCGTCAGCTTCGGCGTCACCAAAGCAAAGATATATTATATACTCGCTCACAGACTAACAAACCTTCCAACAAAGGAAAAGAACACGCAATGGCATAAGCTCAAATCATAGCTACCCTCCTCACTTCTGACATTAGTGCTTGACCTAAGGGAAAAATACTCCTGACAATGGGAAACGCCCGTATTCTAGCAGCGTTGGACCTAACAGACATGCCAATAGAATTTCAAATATCTGCTTCACTTTCTGCTCTTAAATCTGTTGCTTCTATACTTTACTCACGCTCAATCAAGTGCCAGTAGTTGTAGTTTCATTAAGGATTTACATCGCCCAAGGCTTTACTCAACAGAGAGTGTACTGCCATGTACCTGTCTCATTTATCACTTTATGAATCCATAAGGCTACAGACAATGCTAAAATCCTAAAATGGCCACGATGTGGATTTCACAAGTTTGATCGGAAACAAATTCTTATAAATCTAGCGCCTAAAAAGCTGTGCTTCCAGATTATGGTAGGTTAGCAGAGAAAAGGGAAGGATTCAACGATTTCAAAGTGCGAGAGAGGTAAGTTTGATGAAAGATTGGAAATGCGTTGCGTTGTTTTTATATGTGAGTGCCCAAGTTCTTGTGATTTTCCTATATATTTTTTGCTTAGACTATGGGTTATAATAAGAAGTATAAACTTCCTAAAATTTAGAAAAAATTCTTCCTAGTGTTAGTGCAGAGAAAACAAAACAATGGAAAGATGTATACAGCGAGAATGGATTATCTCTTTAACACCCTCTCTCCCTTCCACCTCCCTTACACTTCTCTCTCACAAATAACATTAGTTAAGGGGATTTCATCCCCTCTTTTATTTTATTTTTTTTAGTAAGAATTGAATGTCAAAGAGGGTTCCTTGCTAAGGAGGGAATCCCTCCTTGTATATAGCAAGGGTGGCAAAAAAGGCGTTGCTAATTAGTGACAGTGATCGTTAGTGATGGGGTGGACGGGGGTATCAGTATGCCGATGTAAACATAATAAATTCATCCCAATCCATATTTTCTGGCAGGAAAAAAAAAATCAAATAGGTGAAAAATCATCAATAAATTATACTAGTGTTTGATTAATAAATATTC
The DNA here is from genome assembly GCA_037177275.1 of Acacia concinna. Lineage (NCBI taxonomy): Eukaryota > Viridiplantae > Streptophyta > Magnoliopsida > Fabales > Fabaceae > Acacia > Acacia concinna. The sequence goes on from JBAGKO010000011.1 coordinate 2,696,220, forward strand.
GTCTACTCCAATATTTCTAAAGCAAGTAGAAGATTTTTTTGTTTTATTTATAAGATATATTCCTTTCTGTTTTAATTAAAGACTTAGTTGACTT
>JBAGKO010000011.1:2696413-2715389 GCA_037177275.1 Acacia concinna
ACACCCTCTCTCCCTTACACTTCCCTTATACTTCCATCTCACAAACAAAATTAGTTAAGGGGATTTCATCCCCTCTTTTATTTTATTTCTTTTCAGTAAGAATTGAATGTCAAAGAGGTTCCTTGCTAAGGAGGGAATCCCTCCTTGTATATAGCAAGGGTGACAAAAAAGGCATTGCTAATTAGTGACAGTGATAGTTAGTGATGGGGTGGACGGGGGTATCAGTATGCCGATGTAAACATATGGCTTGTTTGGAAAGGTCTTATTTGAGATAATAAGATCTTATTTGCGGAGTACGGGATAAATATGTGAGAGGGGTCTTTCTCGTATTGCGTAATAAGATCTTATTTTTGAAAAATAAGACCTTATCAAACAGAGGTATAATAAATTCATCCCAATCCATATTTCCTGGCAGGAAAAAAAAATCAAATAGGTGAAAAATCATCAATAAATTATACTAGTGTTTGATTAATAAATCTTCGTCTACTCCAATATTTCTAAAGCAAGTAGAAGATTTTTTGTTTTATTTATAAGATATATTCCTTTCTGTTTTAATTATAAGATCTAATTGACTTTTTTAGAAAAAATTAAAGAACTAAAATAAATTACTTAGTTATATCGTATGTTATGTTTTATTATATCATCACTACTACAGAATTATCTATATATGACAATTTTTAATTCATATATAATGGTTTTCAATCGTCATATATTTTACTGTCATATATGTATATATATGATGGTTGAACTACTATCATATATGTGTTCGAATATATGGTAGTTGTTTTAAAAACCGTCATATCTTAGAATGACGGTTTTTAAAAACAATTGTCATATATTGTTTTCAAGACAGTTTTTTAAAATAATTGTTGTATACTATTGGCAATATATAATATTTTTAAAACAATGGTATATATTGTTGGCAAATATTTTTAATATCACAGGGGCTCACCTTCAATCAACCCTGCATATGCAATAAAACAAAGATAAAATCACAAATTCAAGCAGCTACTAGCAAATTTTGAGCAATCTAAAATATTAGAAAACAATTGAGGGCAAATCCAATATACATAAATGCATCTCAGTATGAAACCATAATTTAATAATGTAACAGTGAGAATTTTGTTGGAAGATATTTATACCTATATTATATTTACATACTAGTGCCGAATAACTTCTAACATCTGTGTGATTCATATTTCATTAACAATAAATCAACATAAACAACGGATGGGTTTAATTGAAATAATTCCTTTTATGCCAACCATATAGAGGTTTCAATTATGAGTAGGAGCAGTATTAATTAAATTAATCTTCATATAAAAATTTATTTAAACAAAGTAGAGAATGAGGATACGTCGTAAACATGATGCTACACTACCATTAGCCATGTAAGGATACACAAGTTACCATTCTATTGTTCCACCTCAACTGCCAGCAAAGGAGCATTAAAAAAAAAGGGGTTAACGGCCATCTTGCCCCTAAAGTTTAAAATCTAAAGCAATTTTATTCTAATTATTAGGTATAATTTTGTCTTGAAAGTTATGATGGATCTGCTACTATTTGATAACTTCCAAGATAGAATTACTAAAGTGAAAACTTCCAAGATAAAATTTGCACCTTAATAAAAATGGAGCAGGCAAAACTTAGGTCAACTAACGGTCAAATTTAAATGGGATAACGGTCTAAGTAAAATTGCTCTAAATTTCATTCTTCAGGGGCAAATTTGCTTCCCGAAAACTTTTAGGCCAAGAATGGCCTTTAATTAACCCAAAAAAAATATTCTTGTGCTTAATAATATTCTTCTTCTATGCCAATACAACAACCCCATCTCAATTTAGTCCCAAGTTCTATCAGACGCAAATGAGTTGCTTTTATTACGGTTCTATTTTTTTTTATCAATTTGTACAAGTTCTATTAAGCTTTGCCATAAGCTGTCATATATCATTCTTTGTTTGTGTCTCATGGAAAATACAAGTTATTGCTTTTTATGATAACTCTAACAACATACAACTATCTATGAGCAAAAAACAGAACTCAATCTTAAGCCTCTATCCAATTTTCAACAAGACCGATTGTATCTGTGAATCACACAGCCATAAGGAAAAATTTTGAGTTCAATTTCTGTATGCCCATAGGTCGTGGTTGCCTGAACATTTAGAAAATGCTCATAATAACTTTTTGTTCACACTTCACGTAGTAGAATGAAGACTAGTATAATCTCTAATAATGAACAGTGAAATTCTCATCAAAGACTACAAAACCAGAGAAGCCAACAAGATCACATACAAGGCTACAATTTACCGAATAAATAAGAGATAAGAGATGTATGGAGAAGATTTCATTTTTAGATGGACATGTTACAAGGAAAAGAATTTGAAATGCAAACGAATCTTGTCTATTGGTAAAACATTAAATAAGTAAAAGGAAAAGAAGAATGTTACAGAAGATGGTATCACCTATCAGAAAGTTACCCGCACCGTTGGTGAACAAGGACTTCACTTTGCCTTAGAGATGTGAAGAGCTTCAAGCATTGACCATATGTTTTATCATACTTTGGACTTCTGCCCAGGGCAACATCTTTGCCATCTATTATAATGGCATTCAAGAAAAAACTCGTCCACCAAACAAATAGCTCCTGTTTCGAACAATCTTAGGACTAAATTGAGATGGGGCAGTCATATATTTCATCAATCATTATGTATACCATAGTTTTCATGCATTATTCCACTTACCAAGAACATTAAAAAAAAAATCTTGTGATCTCATCTTCCGGCAATATGCAAGCGCAGTAGCAGGGGCTACTTATTGGTTACATAAACCTTTATACTTGTGTCAACTAAAGCGTCATTCACCACACACACATGTATATATAAACATATCTATAGATATTTATATATAAAAATATATGTATAGATATGTATATATTTTTATATATACATTGTATGTATATATTTATATTTACTCTAAAACATGTCATCCAAATGAAAGACCATTACTCATAAATCAAAGAAAGGCCTGGATGCAATTTTCCTTCCATACTTCTATATTGTTTCTAGAAAGATCCCTATATACCACATTGAACTCACCTTTAGCAAAAGTTACTTCAAAATCTATTAATGTGAGAAAAATATAATGACCCTGCCTGTAGCAAAAGCATAATCAAAATCTACTTGTGTAAGAAAAATAGAATGAACTCACCTTTAGCAAGAAGATATGAGTTAAGAGCTATCCAAATATCCCAAAACACAAAACCATGAAGCAAGTAGCAACAGACGACCCACAACCCACAATGGCGAGCAACAGAGGAGGATGACATAGAAATAAAGAGAAAACCATTACGGACATGATAGAGAAGAGGAAATTGGCGGAGGAGGATCAATCGCTTGAAAACATTCGTCTGAAGTGAAAAATTGAACTCTCTATAAATTTATAAAGTTTCAAATATTGACGAAAATGGATCTCTAGGGTTTTTCAAAACAACATATATTATGGTTGTTTTTAAGACAGTTTCTTTACAAACAACCTTCATATATAGACCATACATATATATATATATGACGGTTATTTAACAAATGCCATATATTTTCTTCCAATATATGGTGGTTTTTTAAAAAAGCTGTCATATATATAAATGTACACCATCGATTCAAATTCCACCTCTTTATTATGACGGTGGTTCAAATAATTGCCATATATGGACAATTATGTAGTAGTATATATATTAGTTCATAAATCAAACAAAATAGTTTGAAAAAAAATTAATACTTTAAAGTAATATAATTAGCTTTTTTTAAAATTATATAAAAAAGTCAATCATATCTTGTAATTAGGACCAGAGTGAATATAATTAAATTTTAATATGAATATACAATTTTACCCTTTATTTATTATTAAATGGACTTTATTCTCATTATGCATATTACATATGTAAATGTGTACCATCGATTCAAATTCCACCTCTTTATTATGACCGTGGTTCAAATAACTGCCATATATAAAGCGTCATATATAAACAATTATGTAGTAGTATATATATTAGTTCATAAATCAAACAAAATAGTTTTAAAAAAATTAATACTTTAAAGTAATATAATTAGCTTTCTTAAAATTCTCAAAAAAAAGTCAACTGTGTCTTATAATTAAGACTAGAGTGAGTATTATTAAAGTTTAATATAAATATATAATTTTACCATTTATTTATGATTAAGTGGACTTTATTCTCATTCTGTATATTACATATTCAATAGGAGTGTTAAATTTTAAGAATGAGTTGACGATTTTTGAACTTTTTTAATTCTAATACTCCATGTGATCATAAATATAATATCCCGTTAAATTTTTTAGAGATGTTAACAAAATTAAATATGTTATTTATCAATCATATCATATGGTGTACATCGTTGAATTATATACTAATTTATAAGTTATCTAAATTAGTTTGAAAAATAAATTATAAATATAAATACTCTAAAGTAATTTATTTAATTTTATTTTTTAAAAAATAATAACCAGAGTTTATATTTAAAAGAGAGGATAGTAGGGTTTTTTTTTTAATGCAAGAAACATGAAAGTATTAAATGGAGGGAGTGCGTGGGTTCGTGGTAAAATTAATGGTCCACACATGTCGTAAAAAATAATATCCCATTGATCCCAATGTACCTCAAAATCTGTTTTAAACTGTTGAAGTGTTTCAAGCTCGAATTCCTAGGTACAGATCCAAGGATTTCTTCAGATATCAAGTTAGAAACCAAAAGAGGAGGGAACATGACGTGTACCTAGTCATTAGTGGCATTTTAAACCTCAATATATGTGTAATGCTCGTACGTAAGACCATAATGACTGAAGGCTGAAATTGAGCTGGCCTGGTGACCAAGAATGCAATACATACAGACACAGTTCTAACGTTTCTATTTCCCTAAGTTGCCCCATTCATATTCCTTATCGTTTTCCTTGGTTGGAGAATTTTACTATTACGTCCTGTCCTCGCGTTACTAGTTTAAAATATTTTTATGGGCTTAATTACACCTCTTACTGCATATAAGTCGTACTTCCAAATTTCCAGGGCATTAAAACTTTTTTCTAACAAATGTCCCTGTCTTGGGATGGAAATATTTCTGTCGATCTTCTATTCTTTAAAAGAGCTGATGATTCTGGCGAAAAAAAAAAAAAGAAACAGAGAGCTGATGATGATATATAAATCTGTTTGAATTAAATTAAAAGGCAATCTTGAAAAGTAAATACTAGTAACATGTGAAGAAAACATGATACTATTAATTTTAGCTACCTTTCTAAATCAATGCAAAATAATTAAGAGTCACGTATAATTTAATACATGAAAAAAAGTAACCTAGCTTCTCGTGTAATAAAAGACAGGAAAAAATATTACTGTATTGTTTGGTGTATATATATTTGAGAATATTAATTAGCCCCACATGGAATATATACTGTACTCTTTGGGCGTTATGACAGATTGCATTCATGGAAATAATGGTCGCTCTGCATGGTATTAACTGTGTCTCTGCATCAATCAATATCAAAGCTTAGCAAGATTTTATAAAAGAAATTAATACGCTGCTAGTTTTCTGAAAAAGATAGGGTAAACACAAGAACCGTTTTGGGATTTCGTTTTCATACCTCGACCACCACTGAATTTGGACTTTACTACACAACATTCTCATAAATTTCATCAGGTTCAAGAGAGTAGTACTATTTCTCTGGAGTGAGAATACTTCGACTTTAAAACAAGAGAGAGTATACAATTTAACTGGAAGAGAAATGTATCAAATCAGAGTGGAAACATTGAGGACATAGAAAATGAATGAAACATATTACTCTACAATAAAACAGAAAAGATAATAAAAGAGAGGGGGGAAACATTGATTTTCTACTTATTTAGAATTTAAAAATGAAAAAGAGGGCCTATGAAGAACTAAGACAGAAAAACTTAATTTGAGATTAAATGACAAGATCTTGCCAGGATAAGGAATAGTAATTTGATAACGGAGTAATTAATGAATGGTTAATAAAAGTTAAGTAATTATCCATTAGTATTGATAATAGATTGGTTAGAATTTATGTTATCCTCCATGTAAAAGTGAGGCTGATTACCATTTCAACCAACGGCTTGTTAGTAAAAAAAAAATCATCTTTATATAATGTAATATAATGCAATATAAATAGTGAATAAATATTAGCTAAGACATGGTGGCTAATTACAATCTTGCCCGCGTACGTATTTGTTACTGATTGAAAAATAAGGTACGTTTTGGTATTTTTCTGTCAACCATTTGTTAGTTATCAGATTACACCAAAGCACTTGTGAGTTGTGACTAGCTCACAGATGAGAAATGATAATATTCATGGCACTTTTCATGGGGAAATTAAAACTAAAACCTGATGAGAAGAGGGGAGGAAAAAAAATAGCAAGGGAATAGGCTTGCAAATGTTGATGGAAGGGGCCCAATATTGGAATCTATTCAGCTCTGTGGACTTTTATGGGTGAATGAATGAAAGCAATACGTTTCACCTAATGAAAGGCCACATGATCCAATAGATTTGTTGGTACCCAAATAAGGGACAGGGTACATCAGCTTTTCCCAATCGCTCATTGTATATGGATCTATCCACTGTTTGTTTGGCCTCTGTAAGCTAAGGACTACTCCCCGGCCCTTCATCTCCAACCAATTTTCCTATCCTCTACTCTCACCTTACTTTTCCTCCCTTCTAATCTTTTTTTTTTTTTTTTGGATCTTAATTCTCATTGATCAAGTTTGTAGCATAAGTACGTATATATGTATCTTCTGTTATCTACAAATCAAAGATCAAGCATAAGTACGTATATATGTATCTTCTGTTATCTACAAATCAAAGATCAACTGCTGTTCTGATTACTAATCTTCCATGCATGCGTGCATGCGTGGAGCTACAAATACACATATATATCCAGTGTAGGGGAGGAGCCGCATATATACATTCCTTTTAGACTTTAGTTGCTTATGAAATTCTTGATTCTTCACACGATAAATAGGACTTTGTCCCTTCATCTTGTTTTAGATTTTCATTGCAAAGCAAAACACTTGTGCATAATAAATAATAAAGGAGTCCTTAGGCAACTATATATGATGTATCTGATTTTGTTTGAAACGTGGGGCTGCATTTGCATTTGATGTAGCGCCCAATCATCCAGCTTGGTGACTTGCGAAGCAGTTTGTATTTTGTTTGTCTTTTTCCTTGTCGTCATTCCCCACCTTCATTTCTTGCACCCAGGTATAGGACAGACCTTATGCCAGGGAATTTGTCTATTTACTTGTTTGTCCCCTTGGCGTTGGCTAATTTTCTCTAATTCCATCCACGTGCGCTTGGCCCCTCAACACATGGGCTGAAAGTGATCTATCTGATTGAAAGGGAAATCCGTTTTAACTGAGATCCTCATCACATACATGGTACCTTTGCTGTTTATCTTTTTTCACTTGTACTTATCATCCTTCCTATAATTTTGACAAGCCATATATACATACATGTGTGTGTGTCTGTGTGTGTATATATGTAATATATATATATATATATTTTTTTTTTCAAACCCATTATCCAAGTTACTTCACGATGAAATATAGTTTCAAATTAAACACAACAGACTCACATACATAGGCGAATGAAGATTCATATTATTATAATGCATACTGGTCCAAAACAAACAAACAAACAAACCAACAAACAAACATGCATGCATCCTTAATTATACATATATAACATGGCTGCTGCAGGCAGAGGATGAAAAGAGCTAGCTAGTAGAATAGGGAAAATAACTAAGGAAGGGTTAAGGGGAGGGTTTATCGGAGAGGAGCCAGCGGCTGAAGTGACGGAGGGTGGAGTGGTCGGCGCGGTAGAAAGACTGAGTGAAAAGGAGGAGATCCGACCAAGTGAAGTCAGGGAAGAGTCTGGAGCCATCGGAGAGGACTAGATCCTGAGGGGCTCTCACAAGCTTGTCTTGTTTGGGACACACAAAGAATGCCAGCGACCTCCTCTCCTTGTACCTCTTCACTACTGCCCTGTGTACGCAACTCTTGTATCTCCCGTTTGATAGTGCCTACACATCATTATATCCCAACATGCTTTATTAATTATTATGTCCCTCTTTACTACTTCACTACTTTATATATATTATAGTATCATCATACTCTCTCTCACACACACTCACACAGCATACTACTATATATAACACTAACTTGTCCTTTTGAATTAATAATGATTGTAAATGTCCTCTACTCAATTCTTCATATATATATATATATATATATATGCACCCCTGTCCTCTCTTTAATTTGTTTCTTTTCGAATACTTGACTCTCAAATTTTGAATCACTCAACATATAATGCACCCATCTTCTCTCCAGATAGACAACTCTACATATCACTGTAGACATCTTTATGTTTTAAATATCTTAGTATAATTAAACGGCCCCTTCACTCATAACCCCTCCCTCCCTCTCTACACACACAAAATAATAAATTAATCTGCACCCGACATGTAAAACATGTACTAGAAATAAATGCAAGAGGCTTGGTTTACTATGGGTTCCTTAATTCTGTTTCCCTTCTTTCTTTCTTTCTTTCTTTTTTTTTTGGTGTCCTTAAAATGAAAGGTTAGATTCCCCGTGGGTTCTCATGCCTTTATTTCACAATTAAATTAGTTTAAAAAATTTATAATTAACAAATCAACTTGACTTAAAATTACATCATTAACATGATTTATATTGTGTGTCCGGTTTTGACATTTTGAATATATATACATGATTTATGTTCTGAAAGCAAAAGTATATCTAAAAAAGTAAAATAAGTCATTCAAGTGTGACGTCACCATTCATTAGATTTTTGTTGGCCAGTCATCAATCATTAGATTAGGTGATCGAGATACATTAACAATATAAACATAGGATTTAATAATCGCATATCAACGAAGATTTCATGATAAGGACTAAATTATAAAATTATCATGGCATCTTTCTGGAAATAAGGGGGCCAAATAAAAACTGTGTGAAATTATAAAATGCTGCATATTAATTTAAATTTAAGAAGCTCAAAAACAAGCTTTAAAAAAATGAGATGTAATATATATCATCCTGGCTCCTATTCTAATTATAAGGTCCAGTTGATTCTTTTTAGAAATTAAGAAAGCAAAATAATTAACTTGATCATATCATATTTTATGTTTTAATTCATAAGTCAAACAAAATAATTTAAAGAGAAACGATAAATTTTAAATTTTTTGTAATATAATTATCTTTCTTAAATTTTTTTAAAAAAAAACAATTGAGCCTTGTGATTAAAACCAACTGCATAGAGAAAAATGTCAAACGTTGGGATCTTTCTTTATCCTTTTTAACGTTGACAAGAACATTATTTTGTACTATCAATTACAGTATATTTTTGACCGTGTGATTTATGACATAACGCAGGTCTTTCCATCTAGCTTGACAAATTAAGAATAGCAAAAGAATCATCTAGCTTGACCGTGTGATGTTGTTTTAGATAATCACGAAGCTTTTTCTTTTTTAAACTGGTAGAAACACCACGTAGATTCAGAAATTTCGAGATAAAATATAGTTGTAAAAGTTCTAACCCAGAACTCAATCCCGCCACCGAAATCTAGCATGTTTGAAACATTTTAAAGTGACGTACTTACTCTGGCGTAAGTACAAGAGAGCTTGACAAAAAGAAAGCAAACATGAGTTTTACGGCATACCAAAAAAAAGAAAGGGTTAAACTTAAAGTGATTAACAAAATGAAACGGAGAAGAAAGAGGAAGAGAAATACCGAAAAGGTATCGCCAATATTGACAACAAAAGCTTGAGGACGAGGAGGAATCCTGAGCCACTTGTTATCAGCCAAGACATCGAGACCTCCGACTTGATCCTGATGAAGTATAGTTAAGGAAGTCGGGTCGCAATGGGGTCCGGTTCCAAGCGCAAGAGCAGGCTGCTGACATGGCGGGTAATAGTTGCATCTCATTATACACTCTCCGTCTTCAAAGAACTCTCTGTAATGCCCCCTCTCCACCCCCAAGCTTATTCCCAGCAGCTCCATCAGCCTCAACCCTAATTCCTTCATTCCTTCACAGTACTCCTCAAACACCATCCTGCACATACATAAAACTATGAAAGCCGCACTCTTGTTTCATTCAGTTATTATAGAGGTGGTCTTAATTAGTCTTACCCGGCATGTTGAAGATCTTGTCCCATGTTAGAAGTGAAGTAGTTAGAGACGTCGTTAGTGTGGCGGAAGGGGAAAGAGAGGGTCTCCTTCCAAGGGAGGTTGCTGGAGAAACGATGAGCATGAGCACCAGAATAGCCCCACATGGTACCTGGCCTCTTGGGAATGCTTAATTTCCTGTCAAGTGGTAGCTTGAAGAAAGCGTCCAGTTTATCATAGGCCTCATGAATGAGACGCGAATCGATTCCGTGGTTGATCACCTGGAAGAAGCCGTGGCTCAGGCAGGCTTGCCTTACTTGCTCTGCGGCGCGGAGGGTGGCGTCTTGGTCGCCTCTCATGAAGCCGTCCAGGTCAACCAGCGGCGGTTCCAGCTCTCCTTCCGGCTCCGCCACGCTCTCCTTCGGCCACATGAAACTCCTTGAAACATGCGGTAGATCTAAGGTATTGTCGCCACACGAATCCATATCTCTAATAAGATAGCTAGCTCCTCAAGAAGGTGTGGAGGATTTATGAGTTGTGTGATGCACCACCAAAAGCCGTGGCGTGTCTTTATATATACAGGGGAGATCCACAAGCCAATTGCAAATCTCCACAAACAAACAGGGAAATCTCCGATGGAATCAACTGTTTTGAAACATATATAAATTCGTTAATAAATAGAGATTTCTTTATTTATTTTTACTATAAAGCAGGGGTTAAATTGTGATGTGTTCAGGCATTGGATATTACGGGTATGTTTGGATATAGTTTATTTTAAGTGATTTATTTTTTTTATGGGGTTATTAGAAATAGCTTCAAAAAAATAAGTGATTTATCAAAAATTGTTGTGTTTGGATGTGACTTTATAAAAGAGACTTTTTTTTTTTATGAAATATGTTTAGATTATAAGTTGAAAAGTGAATTATGATTAAATTTTTAAAAGAGTTTTATGTTTAAAAATAAGTAAGAGATGTGTAACAACCCAAATTTTTATTCACCGAATTCTCTAAGTATATGACATGATAAAGGGAATAAAATGATGGATTTTGATGTAAGCATCATAGTTAAAGTAAGTTTTAGCTAATTTCTGTAATGAGACCGGCGGTAGTCTCATTGTTCGTCAGTTATCTTAGACAAATGATGTCCAAAAATCATGAAAATTTTTAATATAAAATTAGACATGTCAAACTTTAATTTGATATATCATTTGTATGATTTGGATTTATATATTAAGAGATATGAATTTTTGAAGTTTGCTCAGTGAAATTTGTCAGTTTCTGGAGCAGTGTTAAAAAATGAAATTACTGGGAATTTGTTGATCCCAATTGAACCAAGAAAGTATTTTTTTTCCCTAAAACTATACTTAATAAGGGACATTTGAGTATTGTAATCACCTCAATTGGATATTTGTACAATTAGATATGAATTTTCAAAGTTGGGTGAAAATTCTGTCCAAAAATCCGAATTTCAGAATTATAATGGTATGGTTGTAATTTGTGGCCCAACCAAAGATAAAGATAGAAATAATGTATAAGAAAAATTGAGAAGTACCTATAAATTATTTGGAGACTAATGACAGTCGGTTTAAAATTTTCTGAGACTATTGATATACTGACTCCGTAGAAAATTCAACCAAATAATCATTTTTTTCCTTTTTCTCTCTCCTCCTTAAAGTTGGAAAAGCCATAAAAGCTCCTATTTTTAGCTTCAACTTTTGAAGCTACTTTTTGGGCTTTTAGCTTCAACCAACTTGTGCCATCCAAACACTAAAAATGTAATAAGCTACTTAGGTTATTAAAGCTAAGCCAAAAAAGCCACTTAAATGGTGACATCCAAACAGACAGACAATAACAGCAGCAACCTCGTGTCTAATTTAGTCAATTTAAGAAATTATAAGAGTAATAAATTAATAATATTAATTATTTGACCGGTTTACTAGAGATTAAAATCTCACTTATTAGTCCTTTCCGTGTAATCTTGATGTCACAACTTAAGGTAATGAGGATTATAATCTAATTCTTTTTAGATTACATATATAAGCCCAACTAAGTATATAAATCTATTAAAGGGTCAAAAAATGTAGCCCAATTGGATTAAAATCTATGATTGCATGAGGTATATATAGAATATTTAAACTTCCACTCACACTTGAATGGGAGATATTTAGAATACAAGTGTGAGTTAATATTAAAAATTTATACTTACATACTTTTTTACAAAGCCTATTGATCTTCTAAAAATGCATGTAATCATATTAAAATTTTGAATCAATACCTTATAAAAATTGTAAAAGTCGTCGTTGGTTAAAAAAGAAAACATGTTACATGAAATCAAAAGTTTAGTGATTTAAAAAAATTCATTGTTGGCATGACTTTTTTTATCATCCAGATCTATGATACAGACTACTGACATCCATTGAAGAAGCAGAAGACTTTTCATGAATAGCCAACATACTATTCAATGTAATAATAATTTATATGTGCTGCTTGTTCTCAAACAAAATTGACTATATTAGGAGTTATGATTTGGAATAAATTTCTACATTTATAGAAATATATCAAACTCATATATGGGCCCATTCAAATAGCATGTACACCATATAAGTATCATATATATTAGATAGATGCATCTATAAGATGATTACATGTAATATTACTATTAGTTTACAAAAATGTTTGAATAAATTATTATGTTAAGCGCGCAATTTCTAGATTATATGATCCAAAAATCATTTATTAAAGCATCCATTAATACTTATGAGAACAAAGTTTCTATTTCAATGCTAACATATTTGATCTTATGTATTGCAGCACTTATATAAGCCAACAAAAATTCTCCTAGTAAAATTGGCTTTAGTCAGGAGCCATATATTTTTTATATTAAATGTTTGAATGTGCACTGTTTATTTATATCAATCCACCACAATGTATATATATATATATATAGATATTTAAAGAAAGTTGGTATAAATGTTGGGTAAGAATCTTCTTCTTCTTGGTTGTATCTAAATGAAACAAAATGATGTTTCTAATGAAAACAAATGGATTTAGGAGTCTTATACAATATAATTATTCAATTGTCATTCGACAAAGTTTTCCTAAAATTAAGGGGAGAAACTAAGTAGCTAAAAAAGAGAACAAAATGAGTATATTATTACTATCGAGTATAGATACTTAAATATAGTAGTATGAATTAGAAGTTCATTATATTTTGTATTAATGGAATATTGCATAATATATGCTAAATGAAGTTACTGACCTAAATGAGAATTACTAAGTTTTATATTCTAGCTAAAATTGCTCAAGTCAATATATATGAAAATAAGACATGCCTAAAGCATAAGAGAATAATCGGTTCCAAAAGACAAGATAAATGAGCAAATAATCAAAATGATCATATTGAAGAGGCAGGTACTCCAGAAGAGGCCAAGACATAACTGATTGAAAAAACCTCAAAAGAGGTTTAGGTACCTAAAAGCAATAAAGAGATTTCAATGAATTATGTCATAGGAAAAATGAAACCAAAAAAGATAAAGTTGTCGACAACAATTTTGAAAATAATATTATGTGATTAAATGAGGATCTTATTTAGAGATAAGTCATGAAAAGTAGACACAAAATTTATTAGCGAAAAGGAAAAGTAAAAAGGGAAAAGACACAATAAACAATATTCTTCCAATATGTGAGAAATATGGATCAGTAGTCCAACATTTGAAATATCAAAATTATTTACGGTGTATGAATTTTCTTGTGAAAATAGGTTTAAAGAGGATTATGGTGAGGTATACCATTTTGTGGCGAATACTATAATTATTGCATATATTATTAGTTTGGGAGGATATATAAATAAAATATTGCATCTATTAGATCGTTATGCATGTATGGCTATGGATAATGAAGTTTATATGAGAATTCTTGAAATATCCAAAATGCTAGAATCATGTCTAAGAAAAGTATTCAATATGTAAAATATTAAATGGATTAAAATGATTTAAGTTTGATATTGAAAAAAAAAATTTACATATCAAGTTATTGCAAACCTTATTAATTTTAAAAATCATATATATTTGCTATGATGATTTTTACTTAAAAAATATATTGGATTTAATGGTTCAAAAGTTCATTATATTTGACGAGAATATTTATGCTAGTATTGCATTTATTATGATTTTATTTGTAAAGTTGAGTTCTTGCATGTATATATAAGAAAGTGGCATATATTGGTTTTTTTCTAAAATATCCAGAAGATGTGTTAGAGCAATACATTTCAACAAAACATTTGGTCACAAAGCATCATTCATAGCTTGTTAGCTAAAAGAAATATATAATCAACAATATATACATTGGAACTAATATTGTGATCAGGGGAGTAAAATCAATATTGCTATGAGGGGGAGTAAATATAATATTACCATGATAGGAGTAGACATCATACTGTACTCTTTTCCTTAATTAAAGTTTTGTTCCACTGTGTTTTTCTGATGAGGTTTTTAACGAGTAGACACTAGCTCGTAAGTTAACGTACTAAACGATCTTATTAACTCTGTTGACACTATAGCTCTTTCTATGACTAACTAATGTTCTGCAATGAGGGTGTTTTGGAATCCAACGTTTAAGGAGAGGTCATGAGTGGGCCGACATGCTTTTTTTTACTTCGACCAATTTGTGATATTTTGTCAGCATGTTTTTCTTTTCTGCAACAGTTTACAAGTTTCGTCTGTATTCCGTATCTCAGTTTTTTGGAAGAAACTGCTCAAGTGCATAATAATTTATATAAATTTGTCTTATTCAACCAGTTTAGCTATGTTTTGTTATGTGTTATTTCAAGTATCATGTATGCATAAAATCGGTTTACGAATAAAGTCATACGATGATGGGTCAACAAGGTTAGGCGAAAAATTTTAACTATTCAAATCCTTATCAACAATGTTTCCCACATGAATCAATGTTAGTAATGCCTTTCTTTCTTTCTTTCTTTCTTTCTTTTTTCACTTTTCCAGTGTCTCCGGAGTAAATTTTAACATTATCTACACACGTCATGAAAATTACCCAGTTATTGTCATATATGATTGTTGGCATGAACTTCATGACTATTGTGTACATCCCCAAAGATGCATAAAGTTTAGTCATTTTTTGGAATGATGGTACTTTCACTGGAATAAAAATAAGGAAGAATTCTATTTAAAAACCTTTTCAATTTTAAAATCTCAAATCAATGATTTTCTATAAACTTGAGTTGTCAATTACAGGTTCTATTACTCTTATAGATAGTAGTACTGATCTAGAATTTTAAAATTCAAATAGTATTTAAAGGAAATCTCTCTAAAAGAAATTTCCTTAATTCTACGGAGAAAAGAAACACACCCTCAGTAATCTTTACATTTCAGCGAACGTGAGGAGGAATTTGAGGACAATTATCTTTCAAAGTCATTTATATATATTTTAATTTCTAATTATTATCCTTAAAGTTAACAGTTATTATCAAAATAAATTTTTGCTAAATTGTTTTGTTTGAAAATACATATAAGGAATTAGTGTTAGCAATAAATGTCAGTAATCATTCGTAAATATACAGATTTTGTTTGGAAGTTCATGCACCATTATTTTAAGCTCGCTTACTCTTCACAAGGAGTTTTGCCCTTCTTCTGTTTATAAATGAGCTTTTCACTTGAAAAATTGAGTTCTAGGGCCTCTGGTCATTTTTGTTCGCACAACCAATAGAACCCCCTAATAATATTCCATAAACTTAAATTTTTACTATCTATAAGAAATTAAGAAATGTTGCTTTTTTTTTTTGGCAGAATTTCATTTGAGAATCAAGTAAGGGAATTAATGTCAGTTGAACCTCAAAACATTATGAAACTTTCAGTCAAAGCCCAATGACTAAAATGAAAATAATTTTTTCAAGTAAAAAAACAATAATGTACTTTCTCTCATAAACAAGTGAAATTATCTTATGAACAAGTATATAACTCTTCGTAAACAAGTTAAATCATTCTATAAATAAGTGTGCAATTTTGACAACTAGAAATAAATTAATGTATTGTTAATATGAGGATTATACTTGTTCATGAAGTCAAAGCCCAATGACTAAAATGAAAATAATTTTTTCAAGTAAAAAAACAATAATGTACTTTCTCTAATAAACAAGTGAAATTATCTTATGAGCAAGTATATAACTCTTCGTAAACAAATTAAATCATTCTATAAACAAGTGTGCAATTTTGACAACTAGAATTAAATTAATGTATTGTTCATATGAGGATTATACTTGTTCATGAAGAGTTACATACTTGTTCATGAAGAGTTAAACACTTGTTCATTATTGTCTTTTTATATTTATATTTTTATTTTGGTCCTTGGGCTATGACTGAAATTTTAGAGGGACATTTGGCATGAAATAGTTTCATATCTGCCTTACATTTTAATTTTATGTTTTCAAAGACAACTATTTATAACAAAAATCACTTATTTTCTTGGTCCAAGTTCGATGATAAATATTTTGCTCTTAACACAATAATCACATTAAAATTATGATCAGTATTTTCTTCCTTAATTGATTATGTTTTTAATTCATTCTTTGCAAGGGTTGTAAAGATTAGAGGTAATATTTTATGGTTTAATTTGTTTCTCTAATCACAAAAAGAAACTCTATGTTTAGATTGATTTTTGCTGGTAGTTACGTGTTGGTTTTTTGATATCAACTTATGTATATTTCTTTATTATAAAATTTTCAACTCATGATAGAGTTTGACGACCTTTTTTAAGGAAATAAGAAACAGGGCTAAAATCATCCCATAGACATTTTATTGTAATTATTCAATTGTTTAATGATAATAAATACCTCTAGTAAAATTAAATTACACTAAAACATAAACCCAACTTAAATTGGGCCTTTGGAGCAATTTCACCCAAACCTTACAGAGTTAACGGTCAATGTTTGTTCATCATTTTTTGCTAATATAGAATCTACTTTAAGTTAGGGTTGAGGAGCAATTGCCCTGAAACTCACTGAGGCGCAATTTTACCATGACCGTTATCGCAATAATTGGAATCTCATTTTGATGAAAATATTTTCCAAATAAACACTTCCCAAAATTCAAAAACCCCAAAAGGAACGTTAACAAATCAAAAAGACACTAATGCACTATAGATTAAATTGGGTTTTATTAAATTCACTAATCTGAACAGTGACCAGCACAAAGTAATGAAATCCATTACTCAAATTGCGAATCCCATTACTCAAATAAATGAAAATCTAACACTATTCACGATATGGGCAGATTCCCCTCTCTCCTATGTCAGATGAACAGTGTCAGTGTCAGTATCAGTGGCAGATGAACAGCGCCGATAGAGGGGGAGAGAGAAAGTTATCAGCACGGACTTATGAAAACTATTACTCAACTTGCGAATTTCCACTACTGCTCACGTCAGCGAATTTTGAGTGGGGAGAGAGTGATCAACACGGACTAGCGAAATCTAATTACTCCTATTACTCAACTTGTGAATTCTACTACTGTTCATGTCAGCGAATTTTCAATTTGATCCATGATACCTTAGTGTTTTTTTTATATATTAATATTTCTTTTTGGGTTTTTGAATTTGCGGAGATATTTAAGTGGAATTGTCCCTAGCATTTTAATAAAATTAAAATATTTCATAAAAAAATACTTGTGCCTCCAACTAAGATTAATATTTGTTGACTTATTTTATTTAATGCGATCCATTTTGTGTGTATAATGTTGATTTAGAATTTTACAATATTCGACAATTTTATATAACAACCGTGTGTGTGATAAACTCACATATATTTGAGTATTAGGTTGAACACGGAGCACCATTTGTACTCTGACTTCTTTTATAAAATAGGAGAAAATTCACCCCTCCTTTCCCTACTCCCCTTCCTACATATAATGCACTCACACAACTAACATTGTCAGGTACCTTGCCTCACCCAACTAACTACATTCCCATACCCTTCGGCCCCGCCAAGCCTTAGGCCTCACTATAGCCCATTTTGACTCTTCTACCTTGCCCAATTCCTGGACCCATCATGCACACACACACACATCTTGAATATATAATCCATTATTATTTTTAAAAAGGAAAAAAGTGACTAGTCATGCCGTCTCACAGGTGTCCCCATATCTCAACAACTCTACATTGCTTATGGCTCTGCATCGTATCATGTGCCTATCTTAATCTCATGGTAAATTGTAACCTATCACACCATCTGACAGCTCCATCCCGCATCTTCAATGTCTCACAATAGACCACAAAGAATCACACTGTCTCCTGAGCGTCACCAACTTACCAATAGGTCTACTCAGTACTCAGGTACCTCAAGCTGCACAAGTCCTCCCTTGAGACCACGTCAATCACTTTGCCTTTCCCTATCTGCATTTTACTTCCGCCGCATCTTACCCAACGTTTTGTTCACACTATACTTTTTAATACGCTTGATAATTAAAGGAATATGAACTAATGCCATAAGCTGGTACCTTTATATATATGCATATTTATACAACTGATATAGTAGCATTGTCATACATATATTCATTTGTATAGATCAAAAGTAGCAACAAATATCATACACAAAGTAAGCCAGATGCTTTTTGACTATATAAGCGATCTCTACATATCGCTATATGTAATCCTGAGGAAAACCTTCATGTATGCCCACTCTAGGGATGCAATCCAATCCTCAACTCCGTATGGACATGAGTCAGTTTAGGATAAGCGATGCATCTTATGTACCCATACAGGGGTATCTGGGAAGACATCGG
>JBAGKO010000011.1:2721966-2738597 GCA_037177275.1 Acacia concinna
TAATAAATTTTAGACTAAATGATCCACATCTCATTCTTGGCATTACCGTTCGACCTCTCTTACTTCTTCATACTCGTCTTTAACCCCTCTCTTGTCACCTTCTATGTTTTTAATTAGTCATATTATCTTTCTTCTCTATCTCTGATTTTTACCGACAACTCACACCCCTTATCTCTCATATTCTTTCTAATATTTTCTTCTTCTATGTTGACATGAAATTGTTCATCGTATGAAGTACAATTTACAATATTCGTTTCTATCAAATTTTTCTGATAATTCTTCTTTTTAATTTAGTGAATAATCTTTGAGAATCTTATCCGTGTATTCGGTTATCTGTAAATTAAAAAATCTACTTTTTATTAATGTTTTTAATATTTTTGAAGAATATTAAAATTTTTACGTATATGAAATATCAACCTTACTTATTAAATATCGTTACTATTAATTTGAAGATTTACTTAAATCGCATCTATCTTAGAAATATAAATATAAGATATTATAATTATATTTGAATTGATATGATTAGATATTTATACCAAATATAAAATATTTTTTTGTTCTCCAATGCAAGTACAGGATTTCCTACATTTTTTACACAATTAATCCATCATATTGTAAGTTAGATAAAAAAATAATATCAAACCCTCAAATATTGGAACGATGGATTGTAAAAAAAATAGGGTTACGAAGTTCAGGGTTAAATAAAGATATTATCGTACTTCCATAAATTATGTTATATTATAAAATAAAAGTATTCATAGTATTCCTTCTAAATATTACTTGCTACCAAATATAATTTAATTGTCTAATCCCAATCCATATCTCAGTCCCTTTCCCTATCCCAACCCCTCTCCTAATTAATCAAAACTTAAACCGCGTACCAAACAGGGCCTAAGATTATTCATTGGATAATTGTAAGGGTTGGGGTGCAAAAATAATCATAAATTCTTATTAAAAATATAAAAATAAATATAAATTATTTTTTAAAACGAAAGTAACTATAAATTTTAAAAAATGATGCAAAACCGCTAAGTTACTGTAGCACTGCTATTTTTTTTGGTGAGGTTACTGAAATAGAATTAATGGTCTGCTACACTAATTTAACGATTTTTTTAAAATTTATTATTATTTTTATTTAAAAAAATAGTTTAAGGTTACTTTTACACTTTTACCCCATTTTTTAATAAAGAGAAAGTTAAGGAGAAAGAAAATTATAAAAGAAAGTTTTTAAAAATAATAATTTTTTTTACAATTTATAAGAGATTTTAAATTTAATATTCATTTTCCTCCTCTTCCTCCTTATTTTCCCCTTCCAAATATATTCTTAATAAGAGTCCATGATTATTTATGTAACTTAAGAAAAGATAAGATGTAGTCAAGAAATTGGGCGCCACGATTGGCGCTCGTGAGGCAATAGTGCGTGAGATTGCAGAAGATATTTTCAAATCAGAAAGGAGAATAAGGACAGGGGAAAAAAATTAAGAAGGCGAAAATCACAAAAACAGCAGAATCTAAATTAAAAGACCGCGATGGGGAACCAGAAATTTGTCCTCACTCCAAAACCTCGGGACACCGTAGTCATTTCCACATTGGATCCTCTTTATTATCTACTATTCCTCGACCTCTTCTCATCGATCGCCTTGTTATAAATATAATACACTTTCTTTCGTAAATGCTACCTTTTGCTGCGGTTAGTGTTATTACTAACTAACTGTGTTTATATATGCTACAATGGCGTCTTAATAAATAATTATAATACAAAAGAGTCAGTGGTTGATGACTATTTAAACCAGAGGGAACTGGGATTGTATTTATGTACTCACTTTTGAAGATACTTGCCGACTGAATTTTTGGTGAGATGGCAAGTGTGGTGAAATAATGCAATAAAAAGAAATGCACTTGGAAACAGAGGAGCGTGCGTCGGAGATGGATTATATTATATTATTGTATTATATTAGTATTATATTGATGGGATGGGGGCATTATTAGTAGTAATAGTAATAGTAACAGTAACAGTAATAGTGGAATTATGCTGGCCGACATGCTTCCATATTGGGCCGCCCCGTCTTCCTCTGCCCTCTCCTCCCTCCTTAGTCCTCGCTAACACACGCTCATTTCACAATCCCATCCACATCTCATCACTCGTGAACATAAAATTTGTACAAAGTCATGTTTGATTGATTATTCAGCCTCGCCTTCCTCTATTAAATTAGAGGGCCACAGTCGCTAATCAACAACCCTTCTATTCACTGAATCCTTGCGGCAATACGTTCTCACAGAATCACACGTGCACAGTGTTGATGGAAAGATGTATCCAGAAAAATGAGTACGGGGGACTCATAATCAATCCATGCAGGTGGGTGCGACGACCATATCAAACGTTGAAACGTGTGTCCTGCGTACGGTGTTTCACATTATAGATCGAATCCGTCCCTCCTTCTTGTCCCATTCCCACGCCAATCCCCCCTATCGCATGATCAAATTCAAACACTGACGCTTCAAGCTGGTTCAGCCTTTGCAAACAGAACAAACCCCAAACCTCCACTCATTCATCTCAACTCTCAACCCCTAACACTACAATGTGCCCAATGAATCGAATCTATGACATCTACGACACTACCATGAAATGCAAATGGGCATTAATTCCTTCAGGGCCTCAAGGCCCAATACTCTACCTGTGTCCATCTTTTTTTCTAAAAATGCATGTTGGACCTTACCACTCTTACCGCAATTGCTTCACGGCCCATGCCCACCACCCAAACCAACGCCACACTCTCTCTATTACCCACTTTGGCAATCATCACATTATGAGTGTTTGTGTATCAGCTCTTGGAGAATAACTTTTATAGATCAAGTGGAAAACAATGATTTTAGCGAATAGCTTTTAAAAGGAAAAGCATTTCAGGGAAAAAAAAAAAAAGTCTTTTTGCAAAAAATCATGTCAATGTTTAGATTAATTTTTTAAAAATTATTTTTACGATTTATACGTGAAATAGGTTTTGTCTTAATTTACAAAAAGTGTTTTTGAAACCAGCTCAAAAAGTGCTCTTTCTTATGTTATTCATACACACACAATATAAACCAATCTTGATACTATAGCTGCAAACACCACTCGCTCCGTCCACCCATGTGGATTTAATCCCTAAATATGACTCAACAAGCCCTACAAACAATAGGTGTTGCTTTTTAGCAAAAATAAATAGCAAGCTCTACGGTGAAAAATTGTTGCTTTCTACTTTCAACTATAAATACCCAAAAGAAAAAAAAAAGATCAAGTATGCAAGCAGCGGGACACGATGTGCGTACAGTTATCTACAAGAAGATGAAACAGTCCAAGGAAATGAGAGGATTGTGAATGTCCTCCATCATGGCCATTTCCGACACCGTCTCATGCCTAGACTCCACTTCCTTCATTACCGTTTCCTCGATTTTGAAACCGCAATTATCTCTCCGCCTCAAACCCTGGAGACCCTGGTTTGGGCTAGCTGCTCTCCTATTCTCCCTCCGCATCATCGACGAAACAGACTGAGAATGTCCTTCGCAATTAGCCTTCGGACTTATCATTCGCCTTGAGACATTCTTACTACCTCCGTCAAATCTACGGCTCGGCGAGGGTGACCTCAGAGCTCTGTTGGGTGTGTTGCATGGAGAATTAGGTCTCTCTGGTTCCTTCCTGAAACTCTTCTGTCTGGCCAGATTAGCCGGGGAGCTCGACCGCACTCTCTTCAGGGGCATGGGAGGTCCAACACTCCTCTGCGGTGGGTTCAGCCTTGATATGGCCGTTGATGGGTTTGTTTTGTTGTTGTTAATCTGAGCTTTAATGGGAGCCAAGGAAAGAGAAGCTTCCTTGAGTGAATTGATACGGACGATATGGGGATTATCCTTGTAACAGGACCACAAGAAGTCATTGGAGAATGACCTGTCCTTAGAGCTTAATGCGGATGACGAAGAGGCGCTGGACAAGGAAGAAGCGGAGCTGATGGTGGTGTTGGAAAAAGCAGGGCAGGTGAAGGAAGAGGCAGAAGAGGTAGGAGAAGGGGGAGAAGGTGAAGTTTTTTTCGGAACTGGAATGACAAGCTTGTCTTGAACATGAGTGAACTCGGGCAGAGGAAGGGACTGCGAGTCGGGTCTGCATTTGCTAATGCAACAACCCATTGACGAGAATGAAAACGGAGGGGCGACGCGCTCGATGAAGACGAAGAAGAAGAGGGGGTTTCATTATATGGCATCAAAAGTTGTGTTTGAAATTCAAAGGGAAAGTTGGGGGCGTGAGATGGGGTTTTCACTTTTGAAGAACGTGGTTCAGACTTTGAGACGTTTGAATTGGATTGCCCGGGGATGGTTTCCGTTGCCCAACGGCTTCCAACATATGCCCGTGGCGAGTGGCGACCGTGATCATAACACCTTTCATTCGAGTGCGTTGAGACGTCAGGGTGGGTCCTCGTCCAGCCCGAGGAAGGACTAGTGATCATTATGGGCCAAACATTGGACTGTTAGAGGGGAAGCAATATGTAGGCCTTTTTAATCAACCAGTTGTCGGTACGAGGCCCAGAAGAAAAGGGCGATGCGCTGGTGGTTGAGGATGAAAAAGAGGAATGGGAAGAAGATGAACGCCGATTGCTGCAATAGATTTGACATCCCAATCATCACAAATTTATTTCCCACAGCGATCACATATTGGGCTCTGACCGCAAACACATATTGGGCTCTGTAAAACGTGTCAATTGGATATATAGACGGAAGGCCTAACACACAGAAACACGATAAATGGGATCATTATCTTTGTACGGATTTCTTAGCTGTCAATTCTTATCCTTGAGTCCTTGTTTTGTTTTTTCAATCTTGTGCATCCAAAAATTACTTGGCCTGTTTGCGAAAAAATGGAATGTGAATGTGACAAAACAGTCTCATCCTTAATTACATTTACCGCCGTTTGTCTCAAATTTATTTCGGTAACAAACAAGAAAGGAAAAGATTTCCAGTAACGAAAGAAGAAATGAAAGGAGTTTGGTCTTAGGGAAGGGGGAAACTGGAATAATTATGTTTCCTTACATCAGTTAGTGTTAGTGGTGCGTTAAATTATGAGGAAGGAAAAACGAGAAGTCCCCAAGAAACAGCAGATGAACGAAAGGGAAGGCTACACCTCACGGATCGTGTGGTTGGTAGCCAACAACACTGATTGATTGTAGAATTAATGGTGCTACAGATTAGGCGGTTTGCGATTGAAACAAAGATGAAAGGAATTAAAGAGAGAATAATACAAGGAACAGAAACGCAGACATGGATTGGATAGCTATAGCTTTACAAACAGTAGTGCCATATCTGAGAGAAGACCGAAATCTACTAGACATGAGGCATTTGCATTTCAATTACAGGAAACAGAAGGATCCACACACACAGCAGTGGAGTTGGGAGATCAAGGAGAGGAGGCAGTTGGACTCCTAATTTCAGAAATGATCTGCCTTAAGACACTGCCTCTTGGAGGAGGAAGGCGGGGCTTGAAAGGCCTAGTGGGAGCACCTTTTCTGGAGGAAGAGCCCTCACTTTCTTCAGGTTTCCTGCCTGGGCCGCCGGATTTTTCCGGCCCTTCGTCGCCGCCTCTGCTATCGCCCATCCTCTCTCTCTTTCTTGGTCTCCTTAGCTCTTTTCTCACACTCACTGCTGCTCTCATCATCCCCTTTTTATTTACCTCCGGCTCGAGAATCGGGAGGTGGACCACCCTCCTTACTCCTTAGTCTGGCCCATCTTCATTTTTCCCCCTTCCCATCAAATTTCTTAAAAAACCCTTCAGACATGAATGCCATCATGAACATCCACTCCATTTTTGGAAAAAAAAAAAAAACAAACAAACAAACAAGCATCCACTCCATTTCATTTATTAATTATTACCTCATCTTAATTATCAAGTCCTGTTAAGTTGTTTTTAAAAAAGTTCAGGAAGTAAAATAAATTACTTAATTATATTATATGCTATGTTTTATTCTTTACGTTCTTATTTATAAGACACCGTTGACTTTTTTAGAGAATTTTATACAAATATTAAAAAAGATAATTACATTACTTAATCATACCATATATCATATTTTATTCTATTATATATTAGTTCATCAGTCAAACAATATAATTTAAAGAAAAACGATAAATTTTAATGTTTTAAAGTTATGTAATTATCTTTCTTAAGATTTTTTTATGATTCTCTAAAAAAGTAAATTTAGTCTTATAAATAGAAACAGATGTAGTATTATATTATATATAAGTTCATAAATTAAATAACAGAGTTAAAAAAAAGACGATAAATTTTATTATCTTAAAGTAATGTAATTAGATCCATTAAAATTATTTAAGAAAACCTACTATACTTTATAATTAGAGTTGTGAGTGTGCCGCTTTAGATATCATTAGAGAGATTATTTTAGTTTTTTCAAAAAGTAACTCCCAAGGTAAAAATAACTGGGAGTATGTAGTAGTTTTGTTTTATAAAATGTTAGCAAAAAAATTTGTTTTATAAGATGAAAAATTAATTATTAATTATTAATTTAAGAGAAGGTAGAAACCAAACCTCTGTAGGGACTTTTATGTCACGCCATCCAAGCGATGACGTCATTGCAAGGCGTTATCGTTACCTCATAGGAATAATTATGGGGGGAATTTCGCCTAAGAACACATAAGAGATTTAATACTCCATCTGATTTTAATTATAAATTTTTTTTAAAGAATTATAGAAAAACCCTAAAAGTTAATTACATTACTTAATCATATCATATATTTTATTTTATTACATTATATATTAGTTCATAAGTCAAACAGTATAATTAACTTTTTTAAAACTTTTCTAAGATTCTCCAAAAGGCACTTATAATTAGAATCGGAGGAAGTATAAAATTAGTCCCATAAGATTCTGAAAATTCAGTTCAATGTTAAGAGTTATAATTGAAATTAATTTTTTAGGTGGAAATGCCTTGTTATCCTGTTACTTGTTTAACAGATGTGTCACCTTTTTATTGGTTCAAATTACATATTCATGGGTCATGAGGACATATTAATCAAGGATAATCACATGAACTTGATGTAAGAATTTGTCACTTGTTAGTCACAATTTTTCAATTGTTCATTGGTCCATTTTACATGTACATGAGTTAAGAGGACATGTTAATCAAAGGCGATTATTTGAACTCATTATAATAATTTATCACTTGTTCATTAGTTCAATCTACATGTTCATAGGCCAAAAAGACCTATTAATTAAGGCTGATGAACAAGTGATAGAGATAATAAAGTTTTTTTCATCTTAAAAATTAATTTCAACTACAATTCTTAAAACTGAACTAAAATTCTAAAATGTTATGAAACTGATTTTACATTAAATCTTTTTTGCGGTTTTTAGTCGAAATTCTCCCAATAATTATAATACAATACAACCAACACCTCCCGGGCGCCACATACCAGTATTTTCTCATTTACGTATCGCTACTCAATATTAAATATAAAATATAGTTAATTTTTTAAAAAAGTTAAAAAAAGTAATTAAGTAACTTTAAAATATTTTTATTTATTATTTTTTTAAAAATAATTTATTTAATTTACAAACTAATATATAATTTTAATAATATACCATATATGATATGATTAAATAATTTATTAAACTTCCTATTTTTTTAAAAAATAAACTGACAAGGTCTTTGTTTTTTATATTTCGAACTGCAGTAGCATCATGCGGTCTTTTACTTCAGGTATGCTCTACCCATTATACAACATTAAAACCATAATAAAACAAAATTCACAATTACTCCCTCCAATATTAATTATAAGATTCAATTATTTCTTAAAAAATTATAAAAAAGTTAAGATATTAGTTAATCATATCATATATTGTGTTTTATTATATTATATATTAATTTATAAGTCATATAAAATAATTTAAAAAAGAACGATAAATTTTAATATTTTAAAATAATATAATTGATTTTTTATTTTTTATTTTTAAATTAATTAAATTTTATAATTACAATTAAAAAAGAAGTATAAAAGTAGTACATGACTGCAAGTTACAACGAGGCGCGCGCATCGCGACATGTGCGGTTGCAATGAATAGTTGATTGAGCAGCCTCTGTTTCAATCTCAGATGACTGAAGTAATTAAAAATTAAGATGGGTTAATGACAATTTCAAATTTTCATTTTACCATGAGCCCTTAGCTCAACTTGTTATGGATTGTGCTAACTTAAATGATGGTATCGTGTGCTGTAATAATTACTTAGTGGTAGTGAAATTCTCTTCTAAAGGATTTACATTTACACAAGTAAAACTAATTGGTTGCCATAATGTTGGATACAAGTGAATTAGTGCGTGTTTGGTTCAGCGGTAAAATCATGATTGAACTAAAAAAAGTACTTATAAATCACGATTATCTTATTTAAGTAATTTTTAAAAAAACCCGATAAATTATTATTTATCGTGATTTGACTCTTGTACCATGATTTGATGATAAGTGACAAGAGTGTCGCTTATGCGTTTGAAAAATCCCGATTAAACTTCATCAATCAAAATTTATTCAATTTACCTTCCTTAATCTTTTCCAAATTTCTCTCTCCAAGATTTTCAATAACAATTTTTCCTAATTTTTTTTAACAACTCACTATGATTTAAAAGCCTTAGATGTTCCTTCTCTCATTACTCACTCACTGGTATTTCCCCCTTTCATCCGTTTTAAGGTATGCTTTTTGAACTCTATTCCTTAATAAATTTATTATGCAGGTTTGAATCTCATAACATATGTATTTATTATTATTGAAATTATTTATTTTAGTTTTGTTATTATTCTTCTCTTTCATATTATTATTTTTTAACTTCAAGTTGTTGTGCTATTTTGATATTTAAAATGATGCCTTCTTCTTCTTTCCTTATTAATTGAATGAATTATGAACCTTGACTTGTTCTTATTTAAATTATAAATCCATCTTACTTATGTTATTGTTATATTCTTTCTTACTTATTATTTGTTAACTTTAAATTGTTGTGATAATTTGATATTTGGGATCTGACTCATTTTTCCCCATTATTAATGAATCGGGCTGTTTTAATTGATTGATATTGAAAATCATTAAATTTTTGTACACAATAGAAATCACCTCCTTATATTATAATTAAAATATTCATAAAGTTTTTTTAGAATTAATTATTTATATATATGTATTTTAAATTATATTTTATAATATTTATTATTAAATAAAATTATAAAAATAAATAAATATACACAATTCATAACCTTTTTTTTAATTTTACGTTTTAAAATACTTTTAAGAAATAAAATCCAAACATGATCATAATTTTTAAAGTCATTTGAAAAAATATATTTAAACAAAAATTATGATAAATTGTCTAACAACACTTTACAATCATGATTCTTTACCGTCCCACCAAACAGTCACTTAATCCAAAAAGGTTTCTTCTTATGGGTGAGCATCACGCGCGGCTTTGCGGTCGGCAGTTGCTTTGGTGTTTTCTCCACTTTTGTTTTTCGTACAAGTTTCCTCCACTTGACAAAAGTACAAAACGCAATTGCAATGGCCTTTCCACATTCTCTTGCCTCAATTATAAAATCACAACTATAACCCAATCCAATGGCGCCCAAATCCCCTCCTGCTTTTGGCGCAATTACTCAGCTCTTCTATTTTAATTAATTAATTAATGCTTCCAACTAGTACTTACTTTACGGTTTTTGTTTGTTTATCCTTCCTAATGTACACTGAACATTTCCCCTTATATACTGTGACCCCAAAGCAGTTTTGCCATTTGCCGCCCACTTTTATAGTTTATTTTTCAACTATGCGTATACAATTTGTACTAATATCAAAACTTGACGCGCGCCGATGTAAGTATAACACTACTAGTAGTAGTGGGTATCTAGTTCAATAGACGGCCCACGATGGATTAAATCAAGTGGCAAAACCAATAAATGTTAGGGTAAAGCGGTAAGGCCGCTGACATTTTTCCGGACGGACAAAAGTTTAGATTTAGGAGAAGTACTTGTTGGGAGGGGGTGCCCACCCTTAATGCAAAGCACCTTATAGGGGTGTGCCTACTAAATATCCCATACTCCAGATTAGTCAGTTGTCCGATATTACCTGATCCAGTATTAAAAGAGCAGAGACTCAAAAAAAGGTGGTGAATACCTGTAAGAATTCGGGGGAACAAAAGCTTCACCTACAAGCTGTTATCAACCAAAAAAGAAAAAAAAAAGGAAAAATCACGTGGCAGAGTCATAAATGCACGCACGCGCTACAATTAATTGCGGGGTGGCACCCCTTTGTTTGTTCCTCAATCTCACAGGTCCAACTTTGTCCCCTTTTCTTTTCTTTTCTTTTTTCCAGATACTACAATTTAAGCTCCTCTCTTTTTACTTCAGTTGCTGGCCTCGAGCTGAACACCTGCGTCCTTACTCGGTTCTAAAGTATTACTTGGCGTCATACTTAAGCGTCGTGGACTGATCAGTATTATAATTAATCGATTCCAGCAGCCCCCAATAGACATGAGTTGCTTTATCTGACATCCAGAAAAATTCCATCGCCTGCTGCTAAGGTAACCAATAATTATATTGTTTTTTGTTTTGGTGAGAAAGCCTGCAGAAATATAGGCAGAGATCACTGAAAACAGGATACAGATGAAATTTTAATCATGACGGGAGTTTGGAACTCAAAAAGTTGTAATTGAAGTCATTCTAAAACACGGAAAACAACATATATGCATTAAGGGGGTAAAGCATTGGGTCCATTCGGGATCAGGAATGTTGGAGGAAACGAGGATTTGGTTGGGTGAGTGTGAGTTGGACATGAGCAAATAAAGTTGTTGGGAAATAATGCGTACTGGATTTGGTCCCCTCTTTCAAGTCTTCCCTGAACGGATTGTGTTGTCTCCTGCAAAGCTCATCAAGCTCACGATCTTTGTCCCAAAATCAGATCTGACCAAACCCAATACATTAATTCCCGCGTCCCTACGTCATGACTTAATTTCGCCGCTTCCACGGGGATTTTGTATTCGACTCTGAACTGAGAGATTCTGATAATTAATTTACGATCTTGCGATATTGAGATCGATAAATGCCTTTACTTATTTTTTTAAACGCAATTCAATTTGTAATCCCGTCCACGCGCTCATACCATTCATGTCCTATATATAATTGATGAGGCACAATTATATTATTGAAAGAAACAACTTTAGTAGAAGGATTCAGATGCGGTTCATAATAATAGGAGGGGACCTTTTTTGTGAATCATTATCTACAGAAGACATAAGAACAAGCTTTGGTGAGGCGCGGATAGATTCAATAATTAAACCTTAAAAACAAAAGGCAACTCAAACCACGTGAAACTCATCTTTACGTCAGATGAGGAAATAGCGGGCCATCCATCACTAGTGGTTGGAAAACAATGCGACGAGTCAGTCAGGGGCAAGGATTATTCCAAGTGGATATACACATATATGGATGAACACAAATTATAGACGTTTAGGGAAGTGGGTAAAGCATAGTTGGACTTCCTTCCGCTCGCGCTGTCATTTTCTCTATAAATTTGTGACGTAGCCGGAGACTGATCCATTACTATTTAGGATCTGGACCCCACCCCGTGGATATGGTTCTGATTATGGGACATCATCATATCAATCGTAGAAGCGAAATTAAGGAAGCCAAGCATCTGATCCAATATGACTTTACTTTTAAGCCTTTCATTTTCCTAATACCCCCAAGTGTTTAAAAATACCGTCCTTCATCTGATGACCTGTACATTAAATTGATTGGCGCATTAAGCTTTTTTTTTATTATTTATTTAATTTAATTTTTGGTGTAAATAAATGAGTGGGAAGAATATAAAATAAGGATGAGGTTAGTTTTGGCGAGGGACAGATATGAATACAGCGGGCATCTGACAGCTGGCACCTCACGATTCCCTCAGTTTTTTCAAATGCTGTGCCGTCCAGTCCTGCGGCTGGACCTACGCGCAACCTAATTACTTAAGCTTCTTCCGTCAAGCATGAAGCATTTGTAGCTTTACCAGGTACGTAACTAGATAAATTTCAACCAAATATTAAACAAGTAAAGAAACATGAATTGAAAGGTAAAACCGGGGATTAGTGGCTTCGGGCCTGTGTGGTCATTAATTGGTGGCTACTTGGTCATCAGTAGAATAAAGGAACCCAGCTGTACCTTTTTTGTCTGCTTCCACATGCTTAAGCGTTAACAGTGCCACGCGTCCCATTCACTGGACAAGGGAGGAGAGCTTGTGTCTCGCCATTTTCGTCATTATGCGTTCACACTGTTTTAGTATCCCCTATCCCTAATCTTAATACTCCGGTCAAGTCAAGTCAGCCCATAACAACTGTCACCCTATCCAGATGTCACCCTTTAAATCATTCCTTTATTCTTAATGGGTCTGTGATTTGCCAAAATTCAACTTAATTAGACATTAAAGATATTGCACCTTTAATTTGCACTACGCAATGTTGTTCGTAGCCTATTTTGAGCGACGCTAACTTATTAAAAGCATGTAGTGTAATGGTAATAGTATTTTTTAAGTGGGGGAGGTTACGTGTTCGATCCTGTCGTTGTAACTTCATGCCGTTACTACCTGTCCGAACCTATGAGCTCTATTTTTTTTAAAAAAAAAAAGAGCGACGCCAATTTTAATTGTTTATTACATAACCCTGAGCAGATTATATGGTGGACAGGACGCTTTATGTATACATCATCATAAATAAATAAATAGCAACACAACTCATCACAATATATATATTATGCCTCATGCTAGTTCATGCAGAAAAAATAACCATAAATTGTGCCAATATCTTTCATTTTCTTTTCTTTTTTCTTTTTCATATTATGGTGTGCCAAAATCATGGTTATTTTTATTTTCTTTTGACCCACCAAACGAATACAGCTGTTGTTTTATTTAGAGTAATGAGTTATTCTATCGATCAAACTTTGGTTGAAAAAAGGTGGTCAAAAAGTTGGATGTGATGAATGATTTTGCGATTTGGGGTGCGGTTGAAAACATGAAGCTGAAGGTCACATTCTAAGAGGATTCACCGGGGATTTAGTTTCGTCCAAAATCTCCTTGAGAATAATTGAGGAAGATTATTTTGTCCCCCCTATTACTATTGCCAGAGCTATATATCAGACATTTCCTTTAATTTAGTCTGTCCATGAGATAATAAGGGGATCGCTGTAGTATCCCGCGGGGACCACCCTCAATTCAACACCAAATGTGAAACCGAGACCGAGTCAGATGCGCATTTTCCTTATTCCCAGCCAACCCATTCATCCATGATCTTATCCACAATATTTTTTTTCTTTTTCTTTTTTAAAAAAGAATGGAATTCGGAAGCTAGCTTGGACCAGGATTATTTTCTTAACCATCAAATTGGATTAATTAATGAATCGATTTGAACTGTAATTGCGAATTGGGGAAAGGAACATGTGTGTTTGACATGTCGTTTTTGCCAACATAAATAACATTACACTAAACTGACCAACTTCTACAATAACTCAATTTTTCAAATTAAATGTGGATTAAAAAAAATCACATCCGTCACGGCTAATATTAATCCAAATGGGTACTTAAATGCCTCAGTTAAGTTTTCACCGGCAACTCCATTTACAGTGATAACTTTGGTAGAGTTAGATAGATGCCTTGCCGATAATTAACCAATTTGGTAAAATGTGATGAAACATGTTTATATAAAAGCAGAGGTGGCATTGAAAAAGAAACAAGTAATATAAATAGAAGTAGCATGTATGGGCAAATTCATTCGTTTGAGGAACAGTGAAGGAAGCACTTCAACTGTGATTAGGCCCTCCGTTTTGGAATACAATAACAGTACAGTTAGATTCCGAATTAGCTGTTTTGCCTCCCAAAACAAAACACAGCAGTTTACAGTTTTCAGTTTCCAATATCCACAATAAAGGAAAGTGCGTGATACTTTTAACTTGAAAATATGTTCTTTCTTTTCTTTATGAAATAAAACACACAAAGCTTGATATTGTCCCTTTTACAACACCTTTTATAAAATTTAAATGACAATTACTGATTTTTTTACCTAAAATTTACTTATAAATTTGATGCTTTTAATTAATTAAGACAGAATAATGCGAGAGAAAATACAAAAAAGTTATGTTATACTCATATGGTGTTTATTATAAGCAATTTTTTTTTCTCATAGTGTAAAATGAATTGATGGATAAGATTAGTTAAAAATAATAATTATAATATAAAAGTCATATCTTTTTTAAATATACCCCCATTTACGACAAAGAAAAAGAGATAATATGAATATAAAATACATTATATAGGCGAGAAAGTGTGGAAATATAAGAGATAATTTATAATAAAAGATTAAATGAAAAAGAATTAGTAGAGAGTTAAAATAATTATTATAAAGTATTTACCGACTACGGTCTTTATTATAAGTCAATTTTAACTAATCCTTGAAGAATTGGTTAAGCTCACAATTGAAGGTCTAATTTACAATATTACATTTATTTATGAATGTTTTTTTTTCAACTTTTTCATTTATCTCTTCCTTTAATTAAATGCAAAATTGAAATGATATCATTTAATACTTTTAAATTAGATTTATATCAAGGATAAAAAATTTTTGTCAAAATGAATTTATAATAAAGATCAGTGGTGTTTAATAGAGATAGAAAAGAAAAATGTAACTTAAATTCTGAAGAGAAAAAAAGAAAATTAGTTACATAGGAAATTAGTTATAATTAGTTAAAGAAGGAAGTAAACGGGAAAATTAAGGAGGAGACGGGAATGTGAGGAAGTGGTTTAATTTATAAACACAAACTCCGTTGCGTGTGAATCCCGAGGACCAAGGAAAGTGCTTAAAGATGATGACAACAGACGAATCAGATATCGGCGGTTAGCTGCCATGCTCTTTTCTCACTTCTCGGACAGCTTTCCAATCTCTCTCCCCGTCTTTGTCTCTGTCAGTGTCCCCTAAAACACATCCATATACTCTCTATAATTTGTCTTCTTGGCCGTCACTGTCCTCATTTTCCGATGTGCCGGCGTCACTGATGACACCCACAAGACGGCGGCAACCTCAGAGCAACACAGAAACGGGAAGACAAACTCCACTCAGTAACAGAGGCCGAACATCGTTGCTGAAACCAACGTCTCATTTTCTTCTAGACGATAGAAACTAGACGCTTTATCATAGACAAATTAAGGGATTCTTTTTAGCTATGCAATTTCCCCATCCCCAACCCCAGGGTTCCGAAGAACTGCTTACGCAGTTGGACTTGAAGTATATCGTCACGTGCTCTGTTTTTCTACTCTCTATTGCTCCTTCAGAAGCTAACATTTCGCCCTTCAACGGACACCGCAGTTTATGCAATTAATATAATTACGGCGGTAATCTTTCGCTTTGTTGGCTGTGATACTTGAATCAGAGTTACTCATAAACCCGACCGAGTGGGTGGGATTGGTTCATATCAAGTCATAGATTGAGACCCAAAATATAAGAATACATCAAACTGCAGGCATCAAATTAATACGAAAATCAGATGGATAAATACAGCGTGGAATGAAAATCAGGAATCTAGAGTGGGCACGGTGCGTACTAAATGCATGCCCAATTGAAGACAATATATATAATGGTCCTCATGTTTCGCCACAGCTACTTCAACGGAGATTCATAGGGGAAGAGGCGCTTGATGTTTGTGGTGCAGGGCAGGCCGGCCTTTGAATTGGGTTTGACGAAGGCATCGTTCAGTTCCTGCGGGTTTCGTTGAGATGAAATGCAGCCAGAAAAGAATTTCACCACCGCCTCAAACATCCTTCGCTTGACGGATTTCCTCCGTGCCGGAATGACGGTGGAATTGATCTTCCGGAGGCGTGTCTCCTTCATGGAAATCAGCGCCTTCTGTTGCTCAGTCTGAGCTAAGACCACCATCGTCGCAGGCGGAGTACTGTAGCTTCGTCACCCTCTTTTGCACGTAGTAGCTCTTTCTCTGTTTCTGTCTCTCTAAATATGTTTGTTTGTTAGGTGAAACAGAATTTGAGGGAGAGGGCTTGGCTATATTTGTGGGGCGGGATGGGGCCAAAACATGGGGGATGGATCATTTATTGGGCGCGCGCACGTAAGACAGAGGTCATGCTCACCCATCTGGCACTGCCAGTGCCCACTGAAGTCGGTGAGGGGTTCTCTCA
This sequence comes from Acacia concinna, assembly GCA_037177275.1. Lineage (NCBI taxonomy): Eukaryota > Viridiplantae > Streptophyta > Magnoliopsida > Fabales > Fabaceae > Acacia > Acacia concinna. The sequence continues at coordinate 2,738,177 of JBAGKO010000011.1, forward strand.
TGGACGGGTACATTAGCTGCACTCCAACAGCATACTGTATATAATTTGAGTGTAAAAAGTAAAAACTAAATGGTTAATTTCATAAAAAAATTTAAATCTACTATTTTTTCCTGTATTAATTATAAGGTCTTTTTTATAGTCTATAAAAAAATCTTATACAGTAATTAGCATCAGAGAGAGTATTTATTTTTCCCTCCTTTCTCCCTATTTTTCTCTCATAAACAAATGCGATAAAAAATAAAGGGTGAATGAGTAAAAATGCCTATCATAATGTTGCAAAAGAGCATCCAGCGCCATAAATATTTTTTAGCAAAATTTTACTAATTGTGTTGATGTGGATGCTGATTTGGCGAACTGTTTCCTATTTAGGAGATGAAACGTACCTACATAGAGGAATTATGTTTAAACTCCTAAACCTGAA
>JBAGKO010000011.1:2738697-2754213 GCA_037177275.1 Acacia concinna
TATATGATATGATAAATATATTTTTCAATCATTTCTCATCAAAAGTTACTTTTGAACGTATCAACCAAACCAAGTTTTACTTTTATATAAATAACTTATGCTATCGTCAATTTAAATATAATCACATTATACAATTAGATTTATCCATAAATCTAATTGTAAATAAATTATTTTTTTCATCGCTAACTCTTTTGAGGGCTCATCGCAAAACTGCCAAATAGGCCGATCATAGACTACCTGCAATTTTGCAAATTAGTATTTTTGAAGTCCAGTTGCCCTTTGCAGTGCGGATCGAGCGTGACTAATGATAATATTATGAGAGCCAAGTTTGGGGGAGACACACTTTTAACTTTTAGGAGCTGAATTGTAGAGGAAAGGTTCAAAAAGAATTTCACCAACCATATCTAAAGAGCAGTGACTGAGAATAATGTATGCAATCAAAAAGTAACCCTGAGGTCTAAAAGTAACCGTTAAAGATCATTCCCTTTGATTACAAATTCGACAGGAATTTCGATTTTACAGTTCTAAGGAACAACCGAACCCAAAATGGTATAATCCACATGGAACAAGCTAAGCAACCATTTAATAGCAATCACATCTGTAAGTTTGTAACTCCTCCGTTTACTCAGACTAGGCTCATCGTAGTTTCTGATGATCCTATAGCTGCCTTTAGAAGTCCCCCTATTGTCCTGTCTTTCCAAGTCATGTACACTGAAGTCGGCAAAATCTACAACAGTTATACAGCCTACCAAAACATCAGTCAACCAAACAATCCAGTGTGAAATAATTGGATATTACTGCACTAGTGCGAACCAGAAAGAAATTAAAGTCATTATTAAAATAACTAGGAAGCTCACAACTTTCTCTACGTCCGGATTGCAGCCCAATCCTTTTCCAAATTCAAAGTATTGGCTGCAGTTAAAAGCATGTCCATTCCTCCACCTTTATCCAAATCTCGTCCATGTTTACCATTCCAAATGTTTTCAAATCTATCACTTGGTTTTGAACCATCTTCACTCATTTTTCTCTGCCGTTTACTCTCATATACCTTTTTCGTTGCTTGTATTACTTGTAACCCTGCAGAACCATTTTCCTTTGGGAATAGAAGTTCGGGGAGGTTTCATGCAATATATGTGGTACCCATCATCACAGCCATCACACAGAACAATCTGACTATCATCTTTATCAGTGAGACAAACTTGGCATAAGCAAGAAGGGCAGTACCAACGAGGACCATATGATGTTAATTGTTTACTTGTCAAACACCTTACATGATACTTTTTAGAGCAGGCGGGGTGGCCGCAGATTCTAATTCTTTCACCATCCACTTCATTTTTACAAACTTTGCAGGTCGTTTCAATATCCCCCCTTCTAGACGCTTGAGCCCCATCATAGTTACAATGTGAATTCTCTTCGAATTCATTAATTGTTTCCTCATTTTCAGGGAAGCTTTCATCAAAGTTCAGGGTCTTTGAGTCATTCAACCTTTCACATACCACACAATTTTCATGCAGAGCCACGATTCCACTAGCAGTGCATTTGGCACAGTACCAGCTCTTGTGGGGTATCTCTTTGACGGGAGGCTCAATACAGGAGATATGGAACATCTCCTCACATGAATCACAAACCAAACAGTCTTTCCCATCTGCTTTGTTTCCACAATGCCTGCAAGTGCAGATCTTATACATGCCACCGTCTTCTGTTTGCTCTGGTTTCATGTGAGAATCAGATTCCTGATTACACAACTGTTTGACACAAGATAAAAAAAAATCTCAAAAATCATTTTATAAATCCTATCATGCAAAAACTCATCATAATAAGTGCATTTGGTACTGAAAAAGCAACAGGATCAAAGGGCAGAGCTTTTACAGTATGAACATATCATATGCATCATTAATGACAAAATCTGCAAAACCTAGAAAGAACACAAACAACTTTCAGATATAGAAAGATCCAGAACCTAACCCATCTAGGTGGTCTGATTCCAGAACAGATCTTGGACGTCAAACTGTCAAAGGCAAGGCAATACCTAAACTCTTCATGCCCTTTTTTTCTCAAATAGAGAACTATAAGGTTTGCTGATAGAAATGCACATACACAGTTTACTGAATGCGGATGATTGAATTTTATGTTCATGTAGCAACTACAGCTGACAGTCACAATGACTTGCACAATAAATAAATTAGGTAAAATGCACTGGATAGTAGCTTAAGTATGATAAGGTTGGGAATTCAGAGAAACTTTTTGCTGACTGCATAGAGCACAACACCAACAGCAGCTATAGCTGTGATCTTAGGCGTCATTTGATATGCATCATGAAAATGAAAATGAATGGGGAGGGAAATGGACAAAAGTTCATAGATGAAAATTGACAATTGTACCACTATTTAGAAGAAGGTATAACATACATTGCTAATTAACTATTATGATCATAAATTGTAGAAAAGGACGGAATGGGGACCTATTTGCATCTTCATACCATAAAACACAATCTATCCGAATAAAGAACTGTTTTTAAGCTGTTACTATATCTGTACCATCATCTCATGAAATGCCAACAAATAAAACCTCTTACCTCCTGCTTTCCATCTTTGAATGTGCTATGCACTGAAACTCCAGCCTGAAGGTGATGAAAAAAAATATGGTTTAGTGATTTACAAGACACAGAGAACAGATTATGGAACTCCAGTGATTCAGAAGTTCAAGGATTTGCTTTACCTGCTCGCAGTAGAAAGTTCTCGACATGTTTGAAAGGCCCTTGGCAAGAGAAACAATCTCATTACCAGCATTTTGAAGTCTTCTTCAAACCTTAATATATCCATAATTTTAAGTCATATTAAATAAGAACCAGCAATCAAATTCTTCAATTATATGCTCAAGATAGAAACAGATGTAACGAACCAAGCTAAGAGAGACCCTCATGTTATTCTTGTAATCCAAGTATAAGTTATCTTTGCAGCAAGACAACTCAAACAATTTATAGAATTAATAACAAACTGGGGCACGAAAAGGCAGAAAGACTGATATTATATCTCCAACATTTGACAAACTAAACAGAGTAAAAACTTCAAAATAGATTCAATGCCCAATCAAATATTAGCAAGATGATAGCCATCCATTAATTGTTTATACAAAAGGGGAGGCTCTCTTGCCCATGGCATCTTTGGGAACTGCTTGGTCAACTGTTTGAATACATGAAATTGGTCCTGCCGTAACACAATGCTCTCTCAATTTGGAAGAAAGCATCTTTCTTAAAAGGTATTGACTTCTCAAATTTTGTTCCAAATCATTACCATGAAAAATACTTTTAAGAAGCTATCTACTTAGCTTTATTCTATGGTTGAACAATTGAGCATGCCAAACAAATCCTAGAAAAATATATTACTCCTCTAAGCCGTAATGTAGAACCTAATTGAGGAGTTTATATTGATCCTAAATGTAAGATGTATTTCACACATTCATCAATTTTTTCCCAAATAAACTCTATTGATATTCCTTCAATAGTCAACAAAAATCTAGGAGAGGGAGGGAGGGAATCAAGGAAGATGATTAGAGTGTTTTAGAGAAAACATATCACATTAACCAATTTTAACTAATATCATTAATCTACTCAAAATAAACAAATAGGTCTTACATTAATGACTAAAGGAGTATTAATTTTTCTTTTAAGTTTTCAGCTAGTGCTCAAAGATGGAGGGGGAAAAAGGTTTTTCATCAAATTAACAATACTTTAAGAATGATGCTTCACTTCTTTCATATTATAGGTTAGCATCTCGCCAGAAAATCCTAAGCATTGGAGCTGCCATTGTCTCCACAGGTCATCCTATTTAACCAAGATGATAACTGAATCTTTCAAAAGATGAGGTGCTATTCCTGGTATGATGACCGAGATGGGCAATATTATAGGGAAACAGTAAAAAAATAACAGAGAAGAGGAGAAAGGCAACATGGTGTAACCCTCGCTTTTGGCTAGCACACAAGCCACTAATGATGATGATTGTTGACTTCAACATTTTCCATTTAGACATGAGTATGCCAGTGCGAAGGGCCCCCCCACACAAAAACAAACAACACACACACACAAAACAACACACAACAAACGAAAACATCACCAAGAAAAAACACAAAAAGAAAAGGCTTTAGTTTGGCTTTTAAAACATTTCTAATTTTGATTAAAAATAAATTACTGCCTGCCCACTTCACTTCTAGCTTTCAATATGTATCCCTCAATGACTAACTAGTAGAACTCGCTTAACCTTAACGGATGAAGATAGTTCTTTTGTGAGTTTGTCCATTCTTAGATAATAGTAGTAGTGAAAAGAGAAAAGAACGCATAACATGAGCTGCATAGTTAGGGAATTTCACAAAATTGAACGAAAAGGATAAAGTAACTAAAAAGAAAATGCCACTAAAAGTGTTACAAAGAAGAGTTCTCAATGTGGCGGTTATCACAATAAAGTAAAAAACCGTTTGACTTTATAACTTTGACTGTTTACAGGCATACATAATTCTTGTTTTCCCAAGATTATGAGAATTATAAGTATGGCAAATATTGATAAAAATTCAGGTCAGACAAAGGGTAAACGTTTCAGTTGAAAATTACTCAATAGAGGAGATGATGAATTGAATTCATAAATGAACAAACTGCAAGATGCAAACTTCAAAACAGAAAGGGAAACTATAACAATACAATACACAGCCCAATTTTAGAAATAAGAAATACAAACCAAGAATGAAAACAGAAAAGGAGTCGCATTCATCAGATCTAAAAGAGAGATTATGAATGCAGAATATTACCTGTTCAACGTCTGACAAAAAAAGTGTGGGTGAATGTTCATAAGCTTGCTCTTTCAACCTTGAGTTGATGACACTTAAGTCAAATACAGTTTCAGGCTTCACTCCTTTGAAATTCTCTAGTAGCACCTTACATAATGAACTGAATTTCTCAGAGACTAAGACATTACATAGTACACGCCTACACATATCATTTGCATCAGGACCATTTGACTCGTTATAAGATCCATTGCGCAAGACATTTGCATGCCCATTAACTTCCTTCTGTAATCTATGAGACATCAGCTCAAAGTGTGAAGCGTAATCTTGCCCAACTTTGTCAATTTTACATGTTTCCTGAAACAAAATGAGATGCAACATAAAATAATGCAATTAGAAAGGAGTCATAAATGCAGGATATATACAGTTCTTGCAGTAGAATCAAACCTTAAAGGTAGTGGCACAACTAATTTTAGGATAGCGCATGAGAGCTTCCCTCATGCACCCTTCTATGCCACCTTTATCATCACCTAATGACTGATACAAATGCATTAGTACAACATTTCCCCAATGTGCATGTGAATGCTTATCCGAAGTATTTCCTACAGCTACATTACATGATTTCTTTACATCCTGCATGAAGAAAATTCCAATCATCACTTTGCAGCAAGAACCAACAGAATTGTATATCTAATGATTCAAGTTAATTGTTTGCCAAGGGCAAAATCATCTCAAGTAAAATGTTTTAATGGATAGCGCATCTTGTTCATATAAAACAGGATGTTACACAATTGGCAATAATATCATCAACAATCATGGCGTACCTTGAATAAACCAAGAAAAATAGCCCCCTCTCATGGAAGGTTCCATATTATCCACTATCAATGTATCTAAGTAGATCATTATCTTAGTGTTTTAAGTATCATTACAACTCAACTCCATAAGAACACAATAAATGTTTGTTGCAACACTACATATGCAGAAAGGTCATATCTTAGTCATGCCTAATGCAAATAAAGTCTATTCTCTTGCTGTCAAAACTATAATGAATGAACCCTAGTGATTACATTCAGAAATCAAATACTACCTTCGATCCTAATTATAAGGCCCAACTGACTTTTTTTGAAGAATCTTAAAAAAGCTAATTACATTATTTAATTATATCATATGTTGTATTTTATTATATAATCTATTAGTTTATAAGTCAAACAACGTAATTTGAAGAAAAACGATAAATTTTAATGTCCTACAGTAATGTAATTAGTTTTTTTAGGATTCTATAAAAAAAGTCAATTGAGTCTTATAATTAGGATCAAAGAGAGTATGTCCTTTTTCCTGGTGCCTGAACGCTGAATTACACAGATCTTTAGTTGAACTAACTTCATTTATGCACAAAATGAGTTTTAACTGGAGAGTGGAGGAAAAGGGGATTATCTTTTACAAAGACCAGAGATAGCAAATAAATGATGCTCCAGATTCAGGGTCCTTTCATGTTAGAATGTTCTCAGCAATTTTATGTCCTTAAATCACAAAGATAAATACAGACCTATGGTTTCCAAGACATGAATCAAATATACTATTGACTTCAAATATAAAAAGTAACTCCATCTAGCATAAAAAATTACGAGCACCACACAAAAGCACACTAAAATGGACATGTCAATAGAATTTTATTTTCTTCTGATAAAGCATTAACATCATGCAAGTTTGACGTCTCTTAATTTTATTATTAAGGAAACTAAACACTTGGATTCGGAAGTAAATGTTATTAGCCAGACACTTGAAACCTGATGGTAAAAGGAGATGCCTTAGAAAGTAGAAAAATGGAGCGCTTATCCAATAATCACAGGCAGAGAGAACCTGAGAAGGACAATATATTTCCACACTCTACATCTTCCTCTTTATGACAGAAGTAACTGTGGGTAACTTTCAGTCTCACAAAGACAAGCTTACCCCTTAGTGTCTACAATATTCCAAACTTCTCCCTAATCGCCATTTATCTACCCACTGAAGGTTGCAGGAAGATACATGTGCAACCAACAATCCAAGTGATCATCATTCCAAGTTAAAGTATACCTCTCCAAATCATTAAAAAAGTTTAGCAGGGTGCATCTCCAACTATTCCTCAAGATGCAAACAAATAATGCACAGGCGCTGTTAGGATCCAACAGATGGGCAAGGGGTAGTTTCATGTAACAGTTATTTTATGAAGAGGTGGTTTTATGCAGGAGTTATTTTATGAGTCAGTTATTGTTAAATCTTATCTAGGACATAAGTAGCTATTGGTAATTATTTCTAGTGAGGCTATACAAGCTTGATATGTGTTGTATTGACATTATGGATGAAGGGAAGTATTATTGAGATGATTATCTCCTCTCTTTCCCTAGAACTCAGATTCTGGTTCTAGACTCTCCCTTCTTCTCTTTTCCCTCCTCTTCTCCCTTCTCCTCTTTTCTCTTCTAACTCCCTATTCATCTAGAATTACAGATTCTGTTTCTAGAGTTGTTCTTCTTCTCTTTCTTCTATTTTCTCCTATTTCTATTCATATTTTTCAGATTCTAACAGGCGCACACACATACACACAGGGAAATCATTATCCAAAATGATGCTAGAGAAAGATTGGCATTCACTGATGCAATGTAATTTGAAAAGCAGGGGAATAAAACCTGGCCTACCATGTGTCTTGCAGCTTCTGAGTATGTTCTGCAATCTTCGTGGGCTTTGCTTTCTGAATTCAACTTTACATACTTACGTCTCTTGTAAGTTCGAAAGCTTTCAACTACACCAGAGTCCCCATGAGCAACAACGTTCCTGTCAGCTATTACTATCCCATTATTCACAGCTTCACAATTAAAGGGCTGAACCCCATTTTTAACATCATTGCTATCTGCAAGCCCATTATTTACAGGATCACTCTTCAGGCACTGAGCAGCTTCAGAACATTCGGTTTTATCCCCATTGCTTGTTCCATCCTCAGTTTCCATCCTTCGACCGTGAAAGAACCCAACTCTTTAACCTTTGCAGCAAGAAATTAGGGTTCACAACGAACAATGCCTTCAAAGATCCGAATCTCTCGAGATTTATTACTCAACATCTTTACATAGTGATAGCACGAATAACTCAAATAAGCAGAGGTGAGGCAGTAGAAGTTTAAGACACACCGCTTAGTTCCGTAAGAGCATAAGAAACCGAAAAGATGACAAAAAATGCAGCTCAAACCTCTAAGCGAAATATTACTTGTAATTCAAAGGGCGGCAAATTGAACCGAGCCAACACCGTCACTGCGCCACAATATTTCGCAGAGATAAAATTTACTAAATGAACAGAATATTAAACACTCCAAAACGTTCCTTTCTACACACCCAACGGTTTGACAGAAACCAAATAGGAAACTACCGAGACAGAAATTCAAACGCAAGTGATTAGCTTAGAGAAAAATAAGGCTTACAGATACGGAAGTTGAAGTCCTTGTAACCAAAATCCCAGTAAATCTGAGTTTGCGAGCGGGCTGGACTTGGTTCTCACTTCTCTGCAAGGGGTCTTATCCGAGTCACCCAATCTTTGAAACAGGAGCGCCCTTCGTCTTTTGCTGGACATTTGCTTTCCTTGTAATTTTAGCAGTTTTTAACTATTATATTTTCCCCCCATTTTATACTCGTAGTTTATAATGTTAAATATAAAATATGTAAGAATTCGGCCGCAGATTTGGATCGGGTCTTTTTACTGCATACGGATAACCCGATTCCGTTTTAGAAATTCGGCCTTTAATTGCCATTCCCCTTTCCAGACCTCCATCGCTAATGCTACGCAAGGGCTTTTCCACCTGTGCCAGAAGTTCGTTTGAAATCTGGATAAAAAATTAAGATTTTTGTAAGTGAAATTCCTTTTAGGGTCAAATTTTGTATGAGTAATTCTAATAACTAATATATGAACTTAATTTGGAGCTTGGTATGAGTGCAAGATTGGCTTACATCCGAAGAGGAGTGTGTGTGCTTAATTACTAGTAATTGTTCATCGATTGATGATAGGTTTTTAACAGAACATAGGTTCCTATTCTCCTACCATATCAGAAATCTTAACAATCTACCTGAGTTTAAAGGTGTGTAAAGATACAGGTCTAACTAGGATTCGTTTATATTCTAATTCTACAAAGACAATTTATATCCTATTACTAGATAGTAGTAATTACCATCAACTCCAGCACAAGATTTATGAAATAAGGAACCTCATTTTGTTCAATTGGGACATTCATATTATTCATACCCATAAAGAGATAATGAGATGTGCTGACCTTTTAATCAACATAGCGCATGACACGAACATCGAGCTCTCTATTTTATACTCTCCTCTAACTCTATGTTTGAATTTAATGTTAATTAATTTAAACTGAAATTATTTTGTTATATTTTAAGCCTCTCAAGTGTAATTTCAAGTGTGAGCACTTTCCAACTATTAAAAAAGAAAAGAAAAGAAATGATGTAGATGCGGCTAGCTACATCGACTATTGCAACTTTGCACTGCTCAAACACAGGCATGCTGATGTTATTATCCGTGGAATGTGTATTTATAGGTATACTCCTTCATGGAAGAAAATTGATTGGGCTATTTATTCATACATCCTCAAAAATTGATCCAGCTTAAGAGTATGTTTGGATAAAGTTTTTGAAAATGACTTTTAGTGGAGAATAGTTTTTTCAGAATGACTTTTTGAGAATAGCTTTTGTAAAAAAATTAATTTTAAAAAATTGAGAGTATTTGGATAAATATTACTAGAATAACTTTTTTAACAGTGAAATGACAAAAAAATGTATTAGCTTTTAAAATAATTACATGTAAGAGTTGTGATGTAATATAAATTATTTTTATAATAAAATTGCATAATAAATACCAAAATGTGTATAAATTAGATTCAAAAAAATTAAAATTATAACATTAGTCCATATTAGAAGATGATCAGAATTAGGGCAACGTATATTTATTAAAAAAATTGTAGTGTAATATATTATGCAGGAAAAAAATATAAAAGCTATTTTTTGTAAAAACCATTTTAACCCCAAACCAACTTTTGAAAAATACACCAATTTTTTGCAAAAGTCATTTTAACCCCAAACCAATTTTTTTTCCCTTCAAAACTAATTTTTTTCAAAAGCTACTTTTTATAACCTTTTCAAACCAACTTTTTTTATTTTTCCACTTTTCTTCTTTCTCTTTCCATTTTATCATCTTATAATATGGACTAATGTTGTAATTTTAATTTTATTATCCAATTTTTTACATTAGTCCATATCATCTTATAATATGGACTAATGTAAAAATAATTTATATCATATCACAACTCTTACATGTAATTTAAATAAATTGGATAATAAAATTAAAATTACAACATTAGTCCATACTATAAAATGATAAAATAAAACGAGGAAAGAGAAAAGTGGAAAAATGAAAAAAAAAATTTAAGATAGTGGAAATTTTAGGGAAAGAGGAAAAAGAAAAGTGAAAAAATAAAGAAAGAGAAAAATGAAAAAGTAACTTTTTAAAAAATTGATTTTAGAGGAAAAAAACGTTAATTTAGAGTCAAAATGACCTTTATAAAAAAAATGAAAGTATTTGAGTATTTTTTCCCCCAAAAATTTGTTTAGCCCTATAAGGGTTTTTTCCCGTGGTATCCGTTTGCCGCAACTTTTGAATAGAAATGGAAAAAATATTTTATCTATTCGATGATATAAAAATATTATTTGAAGAAGCATCATTTTCCCGATGGAAAGGAATTTATCATTTTAATCAGGACTTGTGATTGACTTGATCTGTGTTAACATAAAACTAAATGTGGAATAAACCTTCAAAAATTGCATTAGCATGACAAATTTCTCCTAAAAAAATGATAAAATTTGAGTTCTTAGTTCTAGCCCACCTACCCAAGCCTCACATTCGCAATCTGATAAAGTTAATTGATATTTTTTTAAAAAGATATTTTTAATAATCGAATAAATCATCAAGCCAGGAGAAAATATTGGCCGAGCAATTACGCTTAAAATACAGTTCACCAAAAGTCCTCACATGAACAGAATCCGTCCCTGAAATGATGAAAAAGGTTTGGGTCCTTGAGAATGATTTCTCGTCCGGTGGTCTTGGAAATGAACTTGGCAAAATCGTGGCACCCATGACATACAGTGAGATTTTTTGTCACACGTATAGCTCCAGCTCGTGAACTGACAAGTCCAAAGGAAATTGCTAACAGTTCGCTGTGTCCAATCTGAATGGCCTCCCTCTCTTCATCTACATCATGAAGGTTGAAATCCCACATAGGCTCAACTCCTTGGATTCTCATTTCCTCCATGAAACGCTGTAATTCCGAATATATCCTTGCTGATCTTGGATGCGATACATCCCCAGTTCCAAAGACATGAACTTTATTCCTAAGCACGATCCAAGAATAGGCTTTTCTGGGTTTCAAACCCATGTCCCTGATAATTTCCCTTAATTTATCCACCATGTGCCACCTCTCATTCCCAGCATACCAATTCAAAAGCAACACGTAATTCTCAGCATTAAGAGGTTCCAAATCACAAAGTTCCTCGGCCACTCGCTTACCTAGAGTGTGTTGTCGGTGAATCCTGCACCCTTCGAGGAATTTTCTCTGTACCTCGGCATGCTTTCCAAGATTGTGATCCTTAATAAATGTCATCGCCTCATTAAAAAACCCAGCTCGTGCTAACAGAGCAACCATTAAAGCATGGTGAGCCACTGTGGGTGACCTTATGCGGTTGAAGTAAAACTTACCTTCCTCCACCAAGCGTGCCGTGCTACATGCATGAAGGACAGCAGCATAGGTGGTGTTATCTAGACGTGCCTTTGAATTTATCTCCATCTGGCAGAAAATATCAACTCCAAGCTTCCCCTGACCGTGTAGGCTATAACCCAATATCATTACGGTCCATGTAATCGCATCCTGTTCATTCAGTTCCGCAAAAATATTTGAAGCACATGTTTTAGCTCCTGATTTCACGTACATGTCCATCAGAGCATTCTTGAGCTTCAGGTTCAATTGAATGCCGTTTCTAAGCAAATAGCCGTGAATTTCTTTGCCGTGTTTAAGGGACGCGATTCTCCCGCAAGCAGGGAGAATGCTGGCAACTGAGAGTGAATCAGGCTTCAAACCATTCAAGTTCATCTGTCGAAATAATTTGAGACCTTCGTTGAATCCTCCTATCTTCACATAAGACCTAAACATTAAAGTCCATGATATAACATCCTTAAAAGGCATTTGATCAAACATCAACCGAGCATCTCTTAAACTGTCACAATCTATATACATTTTCACGAGCGAATTACTCACTAAAACATCAAACTCTAATCCGTATTTCTTAGCAATCTTGTGCACAAGGTTTCCTTTTTGCAGAGATTTTAGCAATCCACAGGCACTGGTTGCAGTTGCTAAGGCGAGTGGATCAATAGGCACCCCGAGGTCCACCATCTGATGGAATAAATCAAGGGTCGAACTTGGTTTGCCCTGATCAATGTATAATCTGGCAAGCAGCGTCCAAGACACTGAATTCCGGTGAGGAGACTTCTCGAAGATCAGCTTAGCCATATCCACACTATCTAGATGTCCATACATCTCAATCAAAGCGGTAATAACGTACTGGTCAGAGGAGAATCCGAGTTTTAGAGCTTGCCCATGGACCTGCCTACCAATGGATAAATCGCCCAATAGACGAGTAGCAGTAACCACGCGAGGAAGAGTATGTCTATCAGGACGAACTCCGCGGAGTAGCATTTGATCGTAAGTTGATAATACACTGTTGAAGTCTCCATTCGAGAGATGGGTCTGAATAAGATTATTCCAAGCGAATGTATCCCAAACAGGTATTTCATCGAACAGTTGGCGGGTCAGACCTTGGGCCGCCACAAAAGTGCCGCTCCAGCACAGGAGATTACGAGGTTGTCTCTCTTGGACCATTTTCGTCGATTTCAGTGGCGAGGTGAAGCATAGAACCGTTGCTGATTGGAGGATGTCCATATCCGCTCAACCCAGCGTGAATTGTTTCCTTGTTTATGAGGAGTGGGGTTAAAACGGCGGGAAGAAATAAAGAGAGAAAGAGACAGACTGAACTTCCTAAGCAGTGAAAATGGTTTATCGTGTTTTCAATTTTCTGCGGAAACCCCTCTCCAATTCCAGTTTTGTTTCCGATCTACCGTCCCGTCCATAACTAGTAGCCTTATAGTGAGGATCAGGGGACGCAAAAGCATAAGCAGTACAGATTAATTGAACCATAATACTCATCGGAGGATGAGAGGGAGTGGCATCAGTCTATCAGGCTGTGAAGGATCCAAAAGGGTTGCATTTTCATCCACAACAGACTTCCTCAGTTCCTCCGCATCCAGGGCGATTGGTCTTCTTTTTCTTTTTGAAGACATATTTATTTTTTTGGTCAAAATTTTGAAGACATATTTGAGAGTTTGTATTGGTTCTAAACAAAGGTTTTAAATCTCACACAGGACCGGATGGACCGTCGGCCGAAAACTCGCCGCTCGTCTTTAAGGTTGGACCGTAACTGGACTTGAGCCGTGAACAGGAGCGATATTTAAAAAGCCGTCCGGCTTGGAACTGGAGGTGAGTAATCGACGGGAAAGACAGGAGGAGGTGACAAGAAGGAAAAAATACAGTGAAGGAAAAAGAAATGCAGGAAAAAAAGTTAAAGGAGGAGGAGAAGAAAAGAATGAAACGGATGTAATGAGAAAAAGAGAGGAGTAACCTGAAAATCCGTCCGACAGGAAGATAAGACGATGAGGCTGAGAAGTCGAAAATAGAGTGAGGGGAGTTTATTGTTACGGTGCTTCATTATTGATGGGTTCTCAAAAAAATAAAACAGTGTTGATTTGACAAAGGGAAAATTGGGATGTACTTCCAACAAAAGGATTTTATAATTAAATAGTTTTATGAAATTGCGTAATTGTAAAAAAGTTTTATTTTAAAGAAAAAAAAGATTTTTTCTCTTTTCCTTCTGATTGACGCAACCGATGTGTTTGATGCGTCAGCTCTCTCTCTCTCTGAAAGCATGTATAGTTGTCAATAGTAGCCTATTGAGTTGTCAGTGAAAACATAATTGAGTTGTTAATGGAAACACATGTTATACCATTCACAACTTAAAGTAGGTCATTGACAACTCAGTGTTCCTCTATTGACAACTCCATGTTACACTATTGACAACTCTCTCCCTCTCTCTTTCTCTCTAAAGTTATAGTTGTGTTTGACAACTTAATGCGCTATTGATAACTCAGTGTGCTTCTATTGACAACTCAATGCTATAGTTGTGAGTTATAGTTGTCAATGGTAGCACACAGAGTTGTCAATAGAAAATATTGAGCTGTCAATGGCGCATATTAAGTTGTCAAATACAACTATAACTTTAGAGAGAGAAAGAATTGTCAATGGTATAACATAGAGTTGTTAATGAAGGAACACTAAGTTGTTATTGACGCACATGGAGTTGTTAATGGAGGAACACTGAGTTATCAATGGTACATAGAGTTGTTAATGATATAACGTGTGTTTCCATTGACAACTCAGTGTGTTTCTATTGACAACTTAATGTATTACCATTGACAACTATACCTACCTTCAGAGAGAGAGAGACTGACGTGTTTGACACGTCAATTAGAAGAGAGAGAGAGAAAATGTTTTTTATTAAGGAATTCATTATAAAAAAGTCTCACAGGACTTTTTTGCAATTACGTCATTTCGTGGGATTGTTTAATCATTTTTTCTGTTGGTTGGGACCTAAATGCAAATTTGCAAAACCCAATGAATGCTGTTATCATTTGTAAATCCCAAAATGCTTCAAAAGGTGCATTATGAGATTTGGAAATCTAAACAAAATGACCATAATGCCCATTGTTGTAATAAGTATATGGAGGCTGTTTTGTCTTCATTTAATTGACACAGAAACCAACATCCTTGTCTGGGAAAGGGAACCAAGTTGACAAAGGAGAAAGTAGGTGAAGCTTGAAGAAAAGAATTGTGGGAAAAATGTAAGTAGATTTTAGAAGCATCATGCATTTGCATTTTCTTAATAATCTCCCAATGCTTATCTTCAATCTCCCAATGCTCATCTTCTTTCCATTGTTTATTTATGTCAAACTTGTGTTGTAGCTACAGTAAAAGGGGGGCTATAATGTTTCGATTAGTTATAATCTCATGTCTTGGAGAATATTAATGTGGGTCTTGTGAATAAGGGGATTGAGCAATAAATGAAGGAGTGTAATGGTGGATATTAAATTTAGTTGTCATGGATCAGTGAGTATTGTTGGTCAAAGTAAAGCTCTTGACTTTATGTGAAGGTTTAGTCAGTACGTAAATGTTTAGACTTAATGTAAAGCTGCGGACTTTACGTCAGTTGGGCACGGTGTGATGCTGTTATGATGAGCGTGAGTGTGGTTGTTAGGTGTGAGATGATTTGTTAGGAATAGGCAACTGGATTGTGATGGTGTATAGAAGGAGTAGTAGGGGGAAGATGGTTAGGTAGAAGGGGAAAACATTGATGTTGCGATGAAGATGACAAAAAACAAGGTGGAGGGCATACTATCAGGAACTATAGTCTAAATTTGTTGGTAAATGCATTACTCAAATAGGTAAAACCATTAAGCAAGTTGTGAATGATCTGTCAGGAACTATAGTCTGTTGTTTATACTGATAAAAAATGATTGTTGTGTGACTCACTTTGTTATTAAATGATAGTTTAT
>JBAGKO010000011.1:2755168-2802607 GCA_037177275.1 Acacia concinna
CTAAAATAGCAAAATGCAATGCATGAACCCATGTAATCTAAAAGCTATAATTGCAATGCATAATAAGGGTAAAAGTGTTGTAATTCATTATAAAACTCTTAAAAAAACCATGTAAATATAAGGTTCTATAAGGGATACCGCCAATTTTATTCTTATTTCATAGCTCATCTTCTCTAGTAAATTTCTGAATCTTATCACCCCATAAGCTTACCTCTCAGCTCTTTTTAACAATTTCTCAAAAATTAGGTTCTAAAACCCATCAACCTTGGCATCTAAAAGGTGGTTTAATTCTGTTTTCAGTCCTTCCAAGATTCAGTTGAATAAGAAGTGGCCTATGATTAGATCCAAACTTTGGAAGGTGAATAACCATCCCCATCAAAAAATTACAATTCCACTGGCTATTTGAGAATGTCCAATCTATTCTTTCTTTCAAAGAGTTCCTCTCCCAAGTAAATTTGTCCCCAACACACACTATTTCTATCAAATCAATAGTAGTAATACATTCATTGAAATGTTTCATCGCAATAAAATTATAAGAAGAACCACCTTCATTATCTTTAAAGACCGATATGTATTAAAATCACTTGCTATAATCTAGGGTCCATGAGTTTGATCATTTAATTTCCTAATATTATCCCATAGCCCTCTTCTTAAAACTTAAGTTGGTTCAGCATGCACACAGGAAAACCAAAACCAAGAGTTATCATTTTTAGAAGAGATAAGAGTATGAATGAATTAGGTATTAGATTGGACATATTGTACTGACGTTTCTTCCCCATTCCATAACATCCACATACCTCCAGCATAGTTCGTTGCCTCAACCTGAATCCAATTAGTGAAACCCAATTTTCTAATTATTTGGTCAGCTTTAACCCACTAACTCTTATTTCTAACAAAGTAAGAACCTTCACTTGCTTTCCTTTTAAAAGATCTCTAATTCACCTAGGAAAAGATTTAGTAGTTGCCCCTCGGCAGTTCCATCCTATCATATTCATTGACATTAACATAATGATAAATAGCAAGGGAGTAAGAGGGAACAAATATTTTACTTGGTATCGTCATGGGTAGGTACTAGTGATACCTCTTGCCTAATATTATCCTCTGTCCCATCTAGTAGTTCATACCATTGATCACCTTGGTCACCTATCTCCCTAAAGTCTGGATTTTCCCTTAATATATTACCCATAACATTTGATTGGGCCTCAGGTTTAGTAAATAATTGGCAACTCATTGAATGGGAATTTTTCGTGGATCCAATAATTAACTGATGCCTTCTAGCTTATGGCCTTCCCAACAATATAGGAGAGATGATAATTGGCCTCGTGACTACGTCTCTTTTTTTATTTTCTTTTTCCCTAACTTTCGAGTCGTCTTCCTCCTTTCTCTCTTAGCCCAAACCACTTATCCTTCCCTTCTTCCCACCACAGCTAGCTTCTTGTTTATATTAGTTTTGCTTTTGTCACCTTTTTCCACCTGAGCCTTACCGTCATTTTTCCTATCCGCATTTAATCTTTGACAATTGCTTTCACCCTTTTCTGTTTAACATAGCCCTACAAATGGAACCTCTGCAGCTGAAAAGACGCCCTTTAGTGTCTCACCTGATATACCTCTTTCTTCTTCTATTCCCTTGTAAGTTCCTTATTCTTGGTAAATTTCTTTTTTTCCCCAAAGGCAGTACTTGTGTTGGCTCCCCTAGAACATCAAATCTCATACCAGATGGCATAAATTCCTAGGAAATGTTGATCTTTGTGCCACCCAATTTTTTTGGTTGACTCTACCTCTCTTACTCAGCTTTAACAGTTCTTTGCTTGAAACTCCTAGTCGCTTTCATCCATTGTACTCATCATTGATGGAAACTCCTAGAACACTTACCAAGGGTTGTCTTTCTCTCCCTTTGTTACTGAGTTTTACCGTTGAGACCTCTGGCATGCAATTCTCTGGTGCTTATCAGACTCTATTATCACGGTAAGGTTAGGGCATCCTTCTTTTGTACGTTTGTACCTCTCACACATAAAGCAATTTGTGTCGAGCCCTTCATATTCAACTGTAAACACCTTTGTCCTAAGTACAAATTTTGATAGAAGCTTTTTGTTTAGATATACTTTCACACTAATCCTCGCAAACTTTCCTCTTTCTACCATATTGTGCGCCTGATTACTGTGGGCCAATTTGTTCATATCTACCTTGATTGCTCTTCCTATCAGGTTACTCAACTCCATGAGGACATCTTCTGAGTAACAGTGAATTGGAAGGATGGGCACTCTTACCCAAATCGCTACCTTTTGCACCTTTAAACAATAAGGGTTAAAATTTGGATTCCAACACTGAACTGCCAAATAGTGCCCTTGAATGAGCCAAGGGCCCTAAAAAAGAAGTCTTTTAAGAAAACATTTATCAACTGATCTAAATACGTAGAAGTTATTAGGGGGATCAATTAACTCAAAGTTATATGATCTTAGCATCCAACAAATTCTATCCTTATCATGTGTAGGCTTGTTTGCTTCCCTAACAGAGTGATAATTAGGGAGTCTTTCCATGGTAGATAGAGTCATTTCAAGTGATCATTAGATATTTCCAGTTTGGGAAGGCCTTCCACCAATTTCTTCTCTTCCTCTGACAGTAGCGACGCTAGTTCCTGTTCCTCTTTTATCCATTCCTACATTTGTGTTTCAAAGTCATCCTCTAGAGATTCTATATAATCCTTCCCTAACAGCTTTTCCTTATAGGAAATTTGAATCTTTTGTACCTTTTATCTTCTCCACAGACACTTGAGGCATTTCATTATCAAGTGATTGGTTTGTCTTTCTTGTATTTTGATTCTTCTCCTTTTCAGTTGTTGATGACTCCTGTCTAGATCCCGTCATGATTATGTCTTCTTCCATATTTTTGATATTACATCCCAGGATTTCATCCTCCTCCATGGAGGAATCATGATCTCCTTCAGCTTGCTTACCACCAGTCTCAGTTGAGTTTGTACGCATACTCATTCTCTCACTAATTTCTAACGTCCTTCAATAACAAAAAATTTCATCTTTCCTCCATTCCACTTGAAAATTTTGAATTCAATTTTCCCCCTAAATTTAAAATTTTTAATCCCACATTTTAGCCTCTTTAGCTCTCATACTCATTTGAGTCTTCACATTTTACCTTAACCCTTTGGACTTCCCTTGTTAGCCGTAGCTTCTCTCTTCAACCTCTCTTTATCGTCTTCTTTCCTTCACCATGCTCCCCTTTTCGTTGGAATTGTTGCAGCCTGCCAGCCTCAAACCTCTCTCTCCATCTTGTCTTCGCCTTTCCATCAGACTCATTGCAACCTCCATGCGTTCTTACTTGTTTGCTGCTATTCTTCTCCAACCTCCATCATTTATTTGTGCTTGCCGTCCTCTCCTCTCTCCGTCACGACTCGCAATTCAGATCAAACTCATCCTTTCTCGGTGGGGGCGACAGATCTACAACTTAAGGTAAGTTATTTTCCCTTCCCTCAATATTTATAGTTTAAGTTCTATTCCTTGGCTCGATCTATTTGCTGAAGGCCTATCTTGAACATTTGCATTTTCAATAAGAGGTTTCATGTTGGTGTTTTTTATTAGAATATGGAAGTAGATTTTATTTTGGCTTCTTGCTTCTCCATTCTCTGATTTCTGTGAAAATCAGTGATAAAGAGTAATTTTAGATATAGTAAACAAGAGTGCTTGGCGTTGTTGAAACCTGTGTGTGCTTATTAACAAATTTGGATATGGGTTTCCTTGACTTTGCAACTAAAGATGGTTTTACATTTATTGTTAATTAGTTTGAAATATTTCCTCAATATATATAGAGAATTATAGATTGCTGGAGAAAGTTATTATGTTGGTACTTGTTTAAAAGTTTCTAATTCAATTCTTTTGTGCAAAGAGATGATGATATGATTTTTAAAAATTTGCTTCAGGCTACTCTATTTCTCAGTTGGCTCATATTGTTTACCAGAAAAACAAGGGGCAAGGGGATCAAGAATTTGCTTATTAATTTTAAGGGATTTATGGTGAGTTTGTAGGATCCATGTGACAATGACAAATATTTAATTAGGGGAAAAAGAAAATCTTTTGTGCTCATTGAGAAGCTATTAAGCTTTCCAATAATCATCTAATGGTTGCCATCTTTAACTAATCTCTATTAGGTTGGAGATGATGTTATTGATAATCGACATGATTGCATTGGGACATTTAAGTAATGGTGGACTCATGACTTGATTTCAGATTCCATATATTGGATGTTGTGAAAGGCATGTAGTTGGTCCTCTCAGCGTCCAACAATGCAATGCATGGCAAGGGCAATTTTCTCTTAGGTATTGCCACTATAGATTAAAACTTTAACTTTTTTTTTTGGGTTGCATGACCTAAATATCTCATTATTAATTCCAAATTAGAGCCACGATTATTTCTTCTTGTTTTTAATTTCTGGGACGTCTTACTATCATAAATTTTGTGGACTTATTGGGACAAGGTTATCAAGTATGTTTGATGATATTAATTTGGAAACTTGTTTGTGCCATTTGTGTTCATCTTTATTTTAAAAGTAAAATACCTCACTCGGAGCTTTCTTTTATTAACCAATTCTGATATTGTTGGGGATTTGAGTTAACTCCTATTTTTTATATGCTTGAATAGTCTGAAACATTACTAGTAAGTGTAGTTGAGAACTTCCTTGGTGACTATGTTGATTGCTAGTTAAATACAATGTTGCATTACAACTTATAACTTAATATGCCAGAAGATTATGACAAATGATGTTTTTAAAATTGCTGATTTAAGGCTTTCTAAAGAACTATCATCAATGTCTATTTATACTCAATATGTTTTCACGCAGTAGTAAGTCATATTCTATCACGCCCACTTTTCTAGTCTTTCTTTTTCTACAAGTATGAATAAATATTCTCTACAAGACTTTTTTTTTTTATGAAGTAAATCTGTTACATTTTTGTAATTAATATTTACATAATAGGTAAGCAGATGTTTGGGGAAGCGCTAAATTTGGTGGAGGGGC
Organism: Acacia concinna; assembly: GCA_037177275.1. Taxonomy (NCBI): domain Eukaryota; kingdom Viridiplantae; phylum Streptophyta; class Magnoliopsida; order Fabales; family Fabaceae; genus Acacia; species Acacia concinna. Next base: position 2,760,191 of record JBAGKO010000011.1, read on the forward strand.
TAGCGGGAGTTGATTCTTCTAAACCCATTGCTGTTTATCACGTGCTGTTCCAAATTTCTGCAATTGTTAGAAATGAGGGTGGCTTTAGTATTTAAGTATTTGTAATATTGAATTTGTAAGATGCTACTCTGTATCAATTTATTGGTGGTTGGCGATTAGTGGATTTGTATGCATATACATTATTAATTTGTAATAATATATTTGTATAGATATGCTTATATGAATAGGTGCGTCAGTAGTTGATAATTATTGAATTTAGGTTGGCTTTAGTAGCTTTTTTCTTTTTTCTAAAAAAAAAAGTGATTTACAAGAGCGTTTCTGTCTTATTCTTTGGATGCTGAATGGTTTCTGTCTTAATTTCGTTTTTGATGTTGCTATTTTTTCTAGTTCTAGATCACCAACTGCTGATATAGCAAGATCGTTTCTTGATAAATTGATCATCAAGTCATTGTTTTTTGATCAGGTTTGTTCATTGAATCATACTCTATTATTCTTTCTTTTATTTGTTCAGTTCGTTGATATATCAAGTCATTGTTTTATTTATTCTTTCTTTGTTGCTTTTTCCTCCTTTTTTGGTATTGACATATATATTCTTCTATAGGAGATTAGCGCTAAGCCGTAAAAAAAATTAACTTTTAAAGGTTGTGGTTGCATTTCTTTTAGAGAATATATATCTTAACACCAAGAAAGGAGGAAAAAAGCATAGAAGACTGTTTCTTGAACTAAATGGGACTTGTAAATGGTTGTAATGATATATTTGTGTCTATAGATTTTAATTTATTCTTTCCTCTTATTGTTCAAGAAATATTTTCATTTTTTTCCTTTTTGTGCAACTTGTTTTACTTGTTTTCTCAATATATTTTTGTTGTATGCTTCTCTTCTCAGTATTTGCTTTCAGTTACATAGTAGAATTGCTATTTGCTCATATTCTTTGGGTGGAAAGAGTACTATGCCTATATATATTGCGTGTTTAATAGTGGGAAATGGCAATTTCAGGTCTCAACAATAGGAGTAACAAGCATGTTGGTTAGAAATGATGTAAATTTAGGAGTTTTGAGGGAATACATCAGAGAAGAACAAGCAGAATTGGATGACTAAGTACTCTAGTTGAATATTCAATTGAAATTTATTTAGAATATATGTAAAACATTTTTATTTTTGTCAAATTTGGCTTCAAATTGTTTTTATTTGCAATCCATTGAATTTTACTTTCAGCTCTTTGACCATTATTAAGGTACTTACAGATAAAGTAAAAAGTATAAAAAATTTAAATAAAAAATAAATTTAAAGAGATGGAGTTGTGACAGAATTCCCATTTGTTTTTTTAAAAAAATCATTTCTTACGTATTAGTGATGGAATTACAAATTGCAAAAAAAAAATAAAAATAAAAATTCATAGTTTAATGATGGAAATTCCGTCACTAATCTGTGATAGAAATTTCGTTACTAACCTATCTCAAAAGATTATTGATGGAAAATTTCCGCTATTAACCCGTCTCAAGCTATTCCACAAATTAGTGACAGAATTTGTAATTAGTGACGGAAATTCCGTCTCTAATTACAGGTGGAATTTCTGTCGCTAATCAATTTATAATTTGTGATAGGATTTTACTGACGCCTTTTTTTTATTGATGGACTATTTTTTGTCGCTAATAGGTTGATGACAGAATTTCTATCTTTAATTTAAAATTTTTTTATAGTTCCGGAGGTACTAGTCTCATTAAAGCTGAAGGAGGCAAGAGGTGCCACCATGTAGAGTATAGAAAAGATTAGGACATTTGACTATGGAACCTAAAAAAACAAAAAACATGTGCAAAGAAAAAAGTGAAGGACGAATTTATGGTTTTGGGGCTACCATAATATCACCCATTTCCCGAATTGCATAGCATAAACTAAACAAATAATTAAAGAAAACAATTTGTACAGACTCTTTGTTTTAGCCAAAACATTTTCCCCAAATTTCACCAAATAATTACTGATGAGTGACTATGAATATTTTTTAAAAAAGAAAAAAAAAAAAGAGGAACAGTGAAAGAACGGGAAATTCTGGAGAAGTTGCAGAAAAATGCAAATTGACTGCGAGTGCGCATATGGAATAATAAACGTTCCAATGGGTTGCATGCTTGTCTGACAATGACAACAATCCTCATATATTCTCTTTCCGACCTTCTCGTCAGACTCTTTGATTTTTATTTTTTTTTTCCAGTTAATTCTTTTTTATATATATATTCAGCTACCCCATCGCATGTTTGCCACGGCACGCACACCGTCGCCCATGGTTTATGAAAATTCTTCCATTATTATTATTATTATTATTGTTTTTCAATGTTCTCAATTATTCCTTGGAAGGGGGGAAAAAAAACTGACCACACAAAATCTAATTTCCTGTTAAGTACACAAATTAGACGTAATATAATGATGTTTAGATGAATTTGTTTGATACGTTTTTAGGGAAAGACAAAACATATGCATACAAATATTTAGTTGCATTAAATCAAACATGAAAATGTGTGACAATCATATAACAAAACGCAAAATTACCCTTGTCTATGCATACAATATGTATAAGTTAGAAGCATAATAATTTTTTTAATATCTAATTGTATGCAATTTATTGGTTGGATTTATGGTAGTCTTTTAATATTTAATAATGAGAATATTATTTAATGTGATATTTTTAATATTTAAATTTTAAATATTTAATAGTGACAATTACTTAATATATAAATTTTGAGTGTACACTTTGATCAATTTAAAAAATTGTAATGACAATAGTATCATTTGCGTTTAATTCCAGGATGTTAGCATCACATTCATCAATATTAGCCGTGTAATATTAATTACAATGTACTCTGTACATTCATAAGCCTAATCAAATATTATAATTTATCTATTGTATTAGGATTACAAGTAATTCTCCCTCCTCAAATCCAACCAAATCCACTATATGATGGCTCATAAATTCTTTCTTGGACTTTGTTAATTAAATGCGCATGGATACTTCGTCATTGTATATTGGATGACATAAGATTTTTCGAGACAGAGCAATGATACTTTTTTTTTTTTTTTTCTGTGGACAATACAGCTCTTTCTAGCCAACTCCACCCAAAGGCCAAAGCAATGCACGTGAAGACTGAAAGTTTGAAATATATACGTCTTAGGAAGTTAAAATTCTCAGTTTATTTAGCATGCGCATGCGCATAAAAGTATTCAGTCAATCAAAACTTATGATTCTATTTTTTGTTTAATTTTTTTTTCTTAAACAGTTTGTAAAAACAGATTTTAAAAATAAAAAATCTTTTTGGATAGTTGTTTTAAAAATTATTTTTGTTTTGTAGTTTTTAAAAAATAAACAGTTGTTTTTAGAAACTATTGGGTGAAAACAATATTCCAAACAATTTTTTTTTTAAAAAAACTGTTTTTATAAATAACACCAAACAAGCTAATATCTCCAGGGCATTAAAGTATTCGGCAAGCTCAATATATCTATTACACAAGTTTTTTAAATTCACTCGTCCTTATCTGATTATAACCGTTGGAAAATAAAAGGAGCATTGATATAACGAGAAGCAACTCTTTAAAGCTAAATCTTTCATTAATTATATATTAATTCTCAAAAAGTCGATATACCAACCTTCACAGCATGAATTAAACAGTCGTCTCAATTCTAGTTTTGCCATTGAACCAATATAAATATAGTAATTAAGAATAGAGAAAAAATGGATTATTTCGTTGCAACTGCAAATCACATATGCAGAAATAAAATTCAGCAGTCACAGACGCAACACAGCACACACATGTACAGATTATGGCGTGCAGTTGTTAAAGATAGATTCCCTTAAACTTTCAGTTTGTTTGGCAAACCAATATAGGCTTAATATCGGACGTTTTGTGGCAAAATGTCTTATCTAACTGGTCTTATTTATATTGTAGTGTTTGGTAAATATGTTGGCAAACTTGACTTATTTTTAAAATCGGACTTAAATAAATAAGTAGAGAATTGTTGCTTTTTTGGGTCTTATATGTATCTTATATCCGCAAATGCCAATTATATTACTTTTGTTTTCTCCTGGTACACACTGACAGTCAACCTTATGCTGGCAACAATAATTTTTTTTCTTTTGTCTTGCAGCTGACAACAATAATTGAAACAATATATTGGCAAAAAAAAAATTGAAACAATATAGATATGGATCATTAATCATAATCTAAAAAAAAATATGACCTAAAAAATTATACTCCCTCACATCTTAATCATTTAATTTTGTTATTAATATTTTTACCTTTTATTTTTCACTTTTGTCAAAATTAATTTCTCTTTTTTCTGATATCATTTTTTAATTTTATAATATATTCACTAATATTCATGTCTGTTTCAGTCATTTATACAATAAGTTACTTTTTAATATATCAACCAAACACATTTTACTTTTAAATAAGTAACTTATAAGTTATTTATTCTACCTTCAATCCAAACATATCTAATATGACTTATATCTAATCTAACTTATCCATAAATCCAATTACAAATAAATCTATTATCTCACCGTTATTCTAAACACAACCTTTATTAATTACTGTCTGTTTTTAGACAGAGCATAAAGATTTGTCCCTGCAGTAGTACACTTCTTCCTTTTCCTACCCAACTCTTATTATTTTTTTTTTGTCAACTATTCCTACCCAACTCTATCCAAGCAATAATATAATCTCAATTTATATAGCATGCATATAAAAGAATAATTAAATAATTTATTTATTTTTAAATTTTTTTCTTAAAAAATAAACTAAATTTCGAGCAAGAGAAATAATAATTAGAGAACCACAAAACATTGATTATTGCGCCGTCCCTACAAATCACAGATGCAGAACTCAGAGTCTGCTATCACAGTACAACACAGTACATACATGTACAGATCGTGACAGTTGTAGTAACCATTAAAGACAACCGACCTAGCAAACTGTCACACACACACACACATATAGAGAGAGAGAGTTAATTTGAGAAGAAGAAGAAGAAGATAGGGAGGAATAATCAGGAAGAAGAGGTAAGGAGCATCATGTTTTTGAACTCCTGGAAATCAAGGCGGCCATCAGAGTTGGTGTCGAAGGCGCAAATCATGGCGGAGCAGTCCCTGCCATTCTGGTCGTCCCATAAGCGGAGCCTCTTCAACACGCACTCCAGTTCTGGGCCGGTGATGAAGCCATCTCCGTCGAGGTCAAACACCTGGAAGGCCTTCGCCAGGTCACCCTCCACGTCATCATCTCCTCCGTTACTGCTCTGCTCCGATACGGACTCCCATAAGAGCAGGAATTCAGTGAGGTCCAGCTTCTGTTTGCCGACGGAACCCTCGAGCTCCTCGGCGCTAAACTCATAACCTATCTTGTCCAGAAGCCATTTGAGCTCTTCAAGGCTCACCAACCCATCCTTGTTCATGTCCAGCTTCTCAAATATTCGCTGCAAGTCTGTGACTGTAAGAGGACACATATTCCCTCACTATATCTTTGGTAAGAATAGATATGCTTACTGAAGGGTCGTTATATATATAGTTTCAGCGAGCTGTATGTTTCGGGTCAAGGGAACTACAAAGCCACTTGCTGAGAGAATATATAAAGGGGTTATCGCGCTCCATACATAGTCCAGAATGATAGAGATACATTCTTATTAGGTTATGATATCCAGAAGGTTCAGTCAGGCAGGTAACTTCCTTGTTCCTATATTGTGATTCTTACTTTTTTTTTTTGTTTAAATAAAGAAGAAATAAAATAATGGAATGCGTGATAAGACAAAAGGGATAGCAACGCAAGTGTCGTACGGGGAACGTACAAATTGAGGGGGTGACGTACGTGGAGAATCCAGAGAAGAGGGTAGGGACCATAATTCCCTCGAGCATGTGGGATGTGGCTCACCACAATTATGCTCTAGTGATGAGAGGCTATGCAGTATGCACTCATCGCTTTCAACGCAGCTTGCACGAAGCTTCGAATTCTCCCTCATCTCCAACCTTCACATCAATCAATAATGCTAATCATGCAATCTACTATTAATTAAATTACAATTTGTTCCAATTAATTAGTAAATAATCTACTAGTAAGCATGACAGGTGTGGACTCTTGGGGCCTGTTTGAATGGAAAGAAGAGTAGGAAGAAGGAAGATAAAATAAATCCTAAGATTAAACTTTCATAGATAATAAAAAAAGATTTACTATTCCCTCCGGTATTAATTATAAGACTTAATTGATTTTTTTAAAGAATCCTAAGAAAGCTAATTATATTGCTTAATTATATTATATATTGTATTTTATTATATTATATATTAATTTATAAGTCAATCAACATAGTTTAAAAAATAATAATAAATTTTAATATCTTTAAGTAATGCAAGTATATAACTTTTTTAAGATTTTCTAAGAAAAGTTAACTGAGTCTTATAAATAAAACTTGAAGAAGTATTTTTTTTAGAGTTTTCTTCTTTAATTTTTTTCATCCCCTCTTGAGTTTCTCTCAATTAAAACATAGATTCGCAATTAACAAAACTTAGAAGATTTTCGGATTGTATCTTTCTTATTCAAGGGAAAGGAAACATCGATATCTAAATAATACTATTAAAATCTCTTGAATTGCTGACCTCTTCTTGGTAATTAATTAATGATCGCTAAGGTTTCTTTCAGGACAATTCTTTAATTTGTTTTGGGACGGCGCTGTGGCTGTGGCCTGTGGGTACTAGACTTCCAAAACCATTCAAATACGCGTGCCTCCGTCACATCACGCTAACACTTGTACTCACCAATGTGCTTTGGCTTCATTATTATTTCTATGCATGCTTTGATTTCATGCTGTGAGTTTGTTATGAATGGAGAGGGTTTGAGACCTTACAATGCAATGGGGTTCAAATATCTAAACCCAAGTTTATATACGTGTCCCATAAACGAGAATTTACTAGTATCACAGGGAAAAGCATGGCAGATTAATTATATACTCCCTCCGTTCCTATTTATAAGACCCAGTTGACTTTTTTGAAGAATCTTAAAAAAATCCTAAGAAAGCTAATTGCATTACTTAATCATATCATATATCATATTTTATTATATTACATCTCTTGCTTCTATTCTTCTTATATTTTTAGTAGGGTATCATGTCCTTTCCTTCAATTCGTGTGTTTTCTTTGTCTGCCTCGTATTTGTTTTCCAACCGTTCTTTATTGATCAGAACCTGACGCCTTTGGACCCTAAAATGTGATCTTCCCACTCATGTAACGGAATCAGATGTAAATTATATTCATCTCTCGCATACGAAGATTGTTAATTATGCGAATCAATAATAGTCCATTGAGTATCGTTATTTTTTACTAATAATTATGGAGACGTCTTGTAACCTCAGCTACCTTCATATCCATCCTTAAAGCTACCGTAATAAGAACACTAGTAAATCCTGTGAATGGGACCTTCGGAACTTGCATAAGGAAACGAGACTGGTCATTGAGAATATGAATGTAACAGCAGTATCAATATACTCTGCTTCAGCTCCAATGGGTTGATCATATAAAAATCTAGCAGCCAGTGCCAATACATACAATATTTACAGAACAGGAGCAAAGCAGTCGACCGAATCGTGATCATTTCACTTCTATTTATAAAAGGGAAGAACCAAATACAAACACAAAAACAAACGAATCTTAGGAGTAGCCTAGCTGCACTTTCAAATTGGAGTGGGTTCCATAAAATTAATTGTCAACCCGAAAATGCAGTATTATATGTAAATGATTACTCAAGTGCCTCTTGAGGGGGAAGATCATTATTATTGAACATAATGCGAGGCTTGCCCATGCTGAAATTGAGTACCTTTGAGTTCATGTTGTACTTGATTTCTCCATCGTACAGTAGCTTCCTTATGTAGTGCTCTATGTCTGAGCCAATCAGGCGAAGCGTGTATTCCGTCAAAGGAGCACCCTGCCCAATTAATTCAATTCATCTCAATACGACTCTAGTAACTACTATCAACTAACTCTGTTCATAATCAAATATCAAGCTTAATCACCAAAAAGCCACACAAAGAAAGTGGAATCGATGGAAGAATTACCTCGTAATGATCGACAAGCTCCTGGAAGTAAGAGAAAACCTTGTTGCAGGTATCAGAATTCCACACGAACTCGTCGGTGGGATCAAGGATAAGGGTGAGCTTATCCATCTGGGTCTGATCAAACTCCCAAGTAACAGGGTCGATATAAGCAGCATAGATCCTCACATGGCGGGTAGCGCAGCTAAGCCACTGCCCTCCATATTCCCTGCTCATGTTTTTGCTCTTCACGTTCACCTGTGGCTCCACAGGCCTTGGTTTCACTCCTTTGGGGTTTATATTCTGAGTGCCATTAGTGTTCGATTGTGCTTGTGCTTGCTCCTGCTCTATTTTCACTTCCTCCTCGACCTCTGCTTGCTGTTGAGCCGAAATGGAAAGTGCTCTCCTGTTTCTTAATTCTCTTCTGCAACCTGTGAAACCCATCAGGGGTAATTTGGTTGAAAGCGCGCTGGAGAAACTTGTGGCCATGGCTGGATGCTATCGTAGCATCGCAAAGCTGGGGAATTTAAATTCAGTTTCGTTTAGTGGTGGTGAGTTCCTCCTGCTATGGATAAGAGTAGTGTGTCTGTGTGCGTACATTTGTTATAATGATGTAATGCGAGTGGAGTACTTAAAATGTGTTCAGTTCAGTCATCAGTTAAATTTAGTCTGGCGGTGGTGGGTTTCCCTCTTTCGTCTTATCATGAGAAACACGTGTCAAGACAAGAGACTTCGAGTTTGGGTCCTCATTTTTACTGCTCTTTTGCATTTTTGTTTTTTAAATGTATAAATTCCATCGCTCATAATTTTTTTATATCTCCCCGGTGAATTTTCTGCTACTCCTTTTTCACGGGGGTGGGCTGTTTGGCTTAGCATGTTCTTGAGACATCCACCTTCACAAATCGAAGTTCATAATACGAGCCCACAGTATGTTTTGCATATATAATGATGTATGGTTAGACCATATGCCAATTTTTCAGGATCATGTTCCCTCAAAAGTGGATACAACAGCCAGTCAAAACAATCAGCAAAATCCTTTCATTCCAACTGGGACTAGACTTTGAAGTTTGAACATGAAGCATACACTTGTTTCTCCTCAACCAACCCAGAGAGATGATCAGGAACTCCCGTATGAACACACAATTTCAAACCTCAAAAAATTCATAGCCCTGCTTAGAACATGTTACTAGGCACCCAGCCAGTGAAGAGAAGTTGCAGAGCAGCAGAAGAAAGAACAAGGACTGATGTACAAGTGAAATGTAACTTTCAGAGCTTCAAGGTAAATTGGCCCGGTTCAGAATATTTCCTCTCCAGTTGTTCAACTTTGTTAAATTTAAAACCCCTAATCCTTACTATCTCAGGTTCCGAGGCATTTTTGTAATCCACAGTTTCGAGGGTCCATCCTTTGTTTTCCACAGAACCAACCACGTCCACCTATATGAAGATGCATAATAAACCATCTCAATTAATTACACTCAGTCAAACACAAGATGATCTTAGCATTTGCATTCATATTTTCGAACTTTAAGCAAATATTCTTTAGAAGCAGCAGCTATATGGTACCTTAAAGCAACTTTCATAAACATAAAATGCAGCCTCATTGACTAGCCATACCTCTGCATCATCAACAGCATCAACGACAAGTGCCCCATCCAAGGACAAGTTCTTTAGGTTGACTTTTTTACCCTTAATGACCAATGTAGACCTTTGAGAAATGGAGCAACTTCCACCGACTCTTTTCTTGACTTGAGAGAAGGTCAAACCCCATTTTGGCTTCCATATGATACGAGGCCACATTTCCACCTCTTGCCCATTAATAACCTGAAATTCTGGACCTGCCACTTCGACGCCAGCCTGGTAGAAACAAGTTTACAGGGAAAGTTGATCAGAATTTGAACTCCGGAATTGAGTTCACTGGCATTTAGGCAGTAATGCTTGCCAGCCACAAAAAAGAACACCGTCAATTGAGCAACGCTGTGAGTGAAAATGCCACTGATCCCAGAAGTCCAAGTAAACAATCACATCCATTATACCCCTAATCAGTTAATATCTTTTAAACATAATAAATTCTCTAAAGTTTGATCCCCTATAAATAAAAGGAAATCAAAGTGATAAAGTATCACATCCATCCGCCAAAATGGCTGGAAAGCACTAAGTTCACCATGATAGATTACTATAGATTCCACCATTTTCCAAAATTAAATACCAAGTTCAATCCATTATCAGTTTCTCTTCAAAAAAATAAGGATGCTTTTGCTGAGAAAAAGAAATCTACTATTATTTGGTTGATAGTACTTTGGCGACTTTTGGCCCCGACTCTCGAAGAAATAGTGAAAATGGAAGACAAAGGAATTTATACAACTGACTGGTCGAAAGAAATAAAAGAAACACAAGCTTTTTTGGTCAAACCATTAGCTGTTGTGATTGGAGGTACTGTAAAAAAGCAGATCTCTGGATTATTTATTTAGAAACTGGAATATTTAGCAGTAAGGAGAAGATTATTAACCATATCGCATCAAGGTAATCATGACTAATAATTATATTACCTTTTTTAGAATGAGGCTGTTTGATCGATATATGGCCATTTCTCCAGAGGTTGCACTATGATATGGATTTCCTTTTGGTACCTTCAGTTTAAATCACAAAGATAATATCACAATATTTTCTTGAACCTTTTGATAACATATATATAGATTTGTTGTAATATTACTCAACCTTTTACTAATATCCAAAAGCATTTTAAAGTCAAATCACCATCACCTAAATGTTTGATAAAATCTTTCAAATCTATGCCTCTAAAAGAGCACAACATATAAATTCTGAAATCGCCAAGAACAGAACTCCCCACATAAAGAGAAAGAAATTATCTGGTGTTTTCTTTTGCAAATTTTCATAGAGCACCCCTAAGCCTACAAGCAATCTTTACGGGCCAACAATCTCTGCATACTAGTAGTACCTTGGCAGCATCTTGCAGGTTGTTCTTCACAGGTGCATAAGCAAGCCACGAATCCATGGTCTAAAAAATTGTAGAAATTCATAGATGAAGCACCGAGCATAACAGTGAAAAAAAATAAAGACGTTTCTTAGTAACACAATAATGCAGAATCACGGGGATGCCTTCCTGGTGATATGTGAGTGCCTCCAAGGATGAAAAAGCCAACTTCATTTTTTTACTGTTTTCAGATAGGATGGAATTTCAAGAACTAGGGTGAAGTTGAAAGCAAAAACAATTGAAAAACCAGGGAAGAAAACAGAAAATGGGATTATTTTATAGAAAAGTTATTGAATACATGTAATTTAAAACATGAATGTATTATAAGCCAAAATTCATCAAAGTGGATTTGTCCATGGATGGAGTGACTACTAACATCCACTTTGATGACTTTTTGTTGGATTATTTTTTGCCCATGTAGCACATTATATGTGAAACACTACCTTCAGTCCTAATTATAAGACCCAGTTAAACTTTTTTGGAGGAGTTAAGGAAGTAAAATAAGTTACTTAATCACATCATATATTGTGTTTTATTATATTATATATTAGTTCATAAGTTAAACAACATAATTTGAAGAAAATGATAAATTTTAATGTTTTAAAGTAATGTAATTAATTTTTTTAGAATTCTCTAAAAAAGTCAACTGGTCTTATAATTAGGACCGGATAGAGTATTTGGTCTAAATATTTTTCCAGGGGAAAATCACATGACAGTTTCTGGTTGAATTCAAATAGTGGATCCAGCAAAATTTCAACGTTCAATAACATGGGCAATGACTAATTTACCGTGAACCCAACCCTTGCAGATGGAGGCAATGTTTTGGGATAGTCTTGCATCATACATTCAAGTCGAGTGGAGGACTTAAATGAAGTCTTATTGGCATCTTTGTATCTGCAGCAAGTAAATGTAGCTTTGATAACGATAACATGGCGCACCTATACAAAGCAAGCATAATCATGATTTCCAAACACCGTACAAGCATGCATGCCACAAAATATAAAACAAAACAAAGTTATCTTAAGAGTCATGCGCTCTCTACAATATTCCAATTACTATCCACTTCTGCAACAAACTTCCTTAAAAGGCATTCTGATTCAACAAACGGGAGGAACACCAAATGAAAGTGGCAATGAACTACTGGAATCTTTTATGTTAGTCAAAGTTAGTTTCACAAAGCAGTCAACAATACAAAATGTAGACATACGAGTGAGCAAGAGTGAATGAAGTAAACTTTTAAATACTGCCATCAAGCTTCAGCTAACCACAAAAGAAATCCAACAAAAATGTTAATTTCTATTACAAGTTTCTACCAAATTTTTTCAATCTGGAGAGAAGACTAGAAGAATATTAAAGCCTCTAATGCATTAACAAAATGATCGTGAAAGCAACCAAATAAACTAAAGCATGCTATAGCGATGCATGGAGAGAAAATAAAATATAATGAGCACAATTAATTAAATTACTTTGGGTTAACAAACTCCTTTATAGCACCTCCTGTTTTTGTGAGCTCTTCAATGTAAGGACCAAGTTCTAATATCAACTGTTAAATAAAAGAAAAGATATTGTCACTGAGCAATATGATGCAAGCATGAAGTTGGTAAACTAAATCAGAACATTGCCATCACAAAATAAAAATAGTCATTATAACAACCATTCTATATTTTATTTTTAGTACACAGAGGTTGAGAACCATCAAGGAAGTGGCAGGTAAGGAGGCTCTCTTTATTTAATAATTTGGAGGCACAACTAATACTAAGCAGCATCTCAGGAGGCATATCACACAATAAATTTCAACATATAAAGGTGCAACTAATGCATCACTTTGGGTTTACATGGCAAATATATGGTGTAATAGCATCAATGCACAATTAGTCATCACTGATTAAAAAAAAAATATTAGAAAGATGGCATGGAGTTCACATGAAGGGAAAGAAAAAAATGAGCTGATTGCTATTTAAATTATAAATTGAGTCCTCGCACAAAAAGTTGAGTAAATAATACATATAAAGAAACGCCATTTGTAAGCAACAATAGATAATTGAACAAAAGATCATTCCACAAGGGAGATAAACAGAATATCGAGTTTCACAATTACTTGGTTTATATTTCCTGGATAAGGTGAGTAGCCAGTCTCACAATTGGCATCACCTTCAGGGTGTCCAGTTGCCTTGAGGAGAGGATCTAGTTGATTGTATTCCACATTTATCACCATTGCCCTACCTGAGATGATATGTCTTTCAGATTGATAATCAAATGCTAGTAAATATGGTATTCATATGACAGTGCTAGATAGTCAGTAGCATGAGCAAGAAATCTAAACTATATATATCTATCAGAGTCCAACAATAAGAATAACACTAGGTTCTGGGCAATCCCTACAAGATCAGAATGAAAAATACAAGCTGTTGCTTATCCACTTCAGAAGCAAATCAGTGATGGCAACAAACTCCACCAAAACACGGTAGCATTGTGGTCACATATCACAAATGTTTTTGTCTATTAGGGAACAGATGAAATTACCATCAGAGTGAGTGAGCCTGGTAATCCCTCCAATAGCTTCTTTTGCTTTCCGAGGCACAGCAACAGAGTTAACATGATACTGTTTGGTAGCACTGACACCTAGTGCTGCGGGAATTGCCTGAATCCGCAAAAAATACTAGGCAATGAATATTTGGATTACCTTAATGAGCAATTCAAAAGACAGTAACAGAAGATATGACATGTGAAAACAACTGACCCTGAATACGAGTCCGTTTGTATCTTGAAAAAAGAGGACCCATTTCAAACCAGCAAGAAGCCTGTCAAAATGCAGATTGTATTGAACCTAAAATCAAACCGTTTGTCCAAAGAAAGAAATATCTTTTCACTATTATTTTCTTAAACTCTGGAATGCTATACAATTGATTTTTTATTTTAGAAACGTTGGAGGAAACCAACATTTTCATTAACACCCATTCTAGGTACCCACATTTCCCCTTCCATTTCTAGTAATTTGAGAATGTAAACCCATCAATGTTGTGATTTCGTCACTCATATTTGTTTTTTGGCAAAAATGTGCCTTAATATTTAGAAGATTCTGAAAATTACTAAGGTATGAAAATCCATTAAGGTTTAAAAAATTAGATGTTTTGACATCAACATGATCAATATAACACTAGCAGCAGGAAAATACAAAAGAAGACAAGCAGATCAATTTCATTTTATATAGATATCATGAACAGATAAATACTTGCAATCTGTGAACCGTACCACACTTTCAGAAGACCACTGGAATAAAGAAGTGCATGCACATCACCATGTCCATGAGGTTTTGTCTACTAAAAGAGAAATTGTTATGGCACTTCATAAATTGAAATAAAATTCTCTGCATTCAATGCCTTTTGCTAAGTAAAAGTGTCGACCATACAATTATACACTCACTACACAATACCTGAATTTTGTATTTGTTATGTGGATCCACTGCTAGCCTGGCATCATTATCATCTAAGCATGCTACTTTTTCCTGATATGCACAAAATTTAACAAGCCAACAAAAGCAATTTAAAACTAATTTGAACTTTTCCTAGGACATCAAAGCCATACCTGCTTTAAAAGTTTCACTTGTGTGGATTGCATGCCAAAAAAAGAATTTGATTCCAAGAGTTCTAAGGTACGTGCATGTGTGTCATCAGATGTCATAATGACAAAAGGAATCTGTGTCTGGCATCCACCTAAAAAATTGAAAGCAACAGTATTATATGAATATAAACTAAAATTAACAAATGAAATTGCAGTTGGGCATTGTTTGATCACGTAAGGAGCAGAGAAAGAAATCTTAAGAGAATCACTCCCAGAATAATATCATGGTAAATCTCGAAGATGTAGCATACTCATGTTTAATATCTATACAGGCTAAAAAATTCATGTTTTCCATTTTATTACAAAAAGCAACTAAAACAGGAGGCAAGAAACAACTCTATTATTCTGCACAAGATTGACCTGGTAGGAGTTTACAGCTGGCATCTTGAAGAGCCAATATATATTCTATATAATGCTGTAGGAAACATGTGCCAGTAGTTATTTCTGCAGGAAGAGAAACCTGTAAGAATAAAAAGCACTAGTTGAGAAACAGGATTACCCCTAACCGGATGATAGCTTCACATGTGTTGAAGTTAGACACGCATCATAAGTAAACAAATTAAGAAATAAGGTTTTCATTATCTATGGGGCAAAAAAGTGGACTATCAATAAGACCACAGCAGTGATAATATTTGAAGCATCCTGATTAGAGCGTGGGTAGTGAAAATCTTGATCAACATTATGAAACCCATACATAAGTATCAGGTACAGATAGAGTAGAAACTCAATTTCATAGATATATATGCTACCACTTCCTATGGTACTATTCTTTTTTGAGAGGAAAGATACAAGAAAAATTCAATTTTGGAAGGGAAAAATTAGAAGAGGGTAAACAAACCTCAAACCAAACTTAAAAAAAACACATGACAACTCCAAAAAAAAAAAAAAAATCCTTAAGATCTTCAAGATGTCTACCAAGGAACTCCATTACATAACAATAATCTGAGCTCCAATTCTCCCCTGGAAGAAAGTATTCTCACAACAGAGTCCTATGTAAGATGTGGGTTTTAACAAAAATATTCCGATCAAGGTTAAGAATTATTTTGGAAGAGAGAATACCAAAGTCCATCCACAGACAATCTGCTCTGTTTAGAACATTTAAACTGAAGAGCCTCAAAACGCCTTTCAACTTCCTAGATAATTGACACCAGGTCTCAACCACCCCCGGGGCTCGGGGACTCAAGGTAATTCATAAGAGATAAAGAATACTGCAATATGAAATGATTATATAGGGAAAACAAATGACCTTGATTCCATTGTATCCTAGACGCTCCCCAAGGCCCCCTGCAACAAGAACAAATGCAGTCTTTCGAGCTTCCTTAATACCCACCTCCTCAAAATTGGTGAACCTATCATCAGCAAATGTTAAATTTTCACCGGTTGGAACCTGCAAAACATTAACAGATGAACTTATGATATATCAAGTTGGTTTTTTTGGGGTGTGGTGCGTTGGGGAGATGTTATATAATGATTAATCTTTGAAAAAGTGTTTATTTTAATTTAAAACTATTTGATGGAGCTTTTTAAAACAGGAAGCTGCTGTTCAGTAAGAGGAGAAGCAACTTTGCACTGTGATCTTGTGCCTGTATTTTGCAGAGGATTTTAAACCTCTCAACTTACTTTAATCACGTTTAAACAACTTTCTCAATGTAATATTGCACAAATATGCATGGCAAAATTCCAGATTCAAAAACTTATCTATCATAACTTAGAAAACGGCGTAGAACAATGGAGCTTTCATTGAAAAAGAAGTAAAAATAATTAATCATTTTCATAATAAGTACTTGAGTAGTTACTATATCACTCGGTACTTTTCCTAACTACAGTTTTTTGTTTTATTTTCATTCAGTCTCCTATTTTTGTGTCCTTCTTTTGATGTATTTACACACACACTAACTTTTTATTTATTATGTAAATATCCCGATTAAGTTTTTTTTTATTAATTTGTTTTATTTTATTTTCCATATTTTTATTAAATAAAATTAATCCAAATTAAATTTCAAAATATTTATTCATTCATATAATATTAACTGCAAAATTAGATTTACTTATGTCCTTATCAGTAAGTTGACAGCCCAAAAAAAAAAAGAGGTTTTTGAAATATTTGTCCACATAATATTCAATAATATTAATAAGAAACCTAATATATGAAATAATTTCACTAACCAAAAACTGAATTGCTCTCACATGATTTCATCTTAAATTCCATATAAAAATTATTTAAAATAAAAAAATTACCGCAATCCCTTGCGACTTAGTTATATATTCAAAAACCATGCTAAGAATTACACTATCAGAAGATTAAATTATCACAAGACGACCATGTTGATCACTGACTTAATATCAGCAAATATGTTGATCACTCACAGAAGGCGTGAAGCCATCAAAAGGATTCTCTCCATCTTTTGAATCAGCCAAAAGTCCTCTAGCGGTTTTAATGTATGATGCCAAACCCCCGGGATAGCTTGAATTTAGGCGAGCCACCTAGAGAAATTGTTGTTAGAGGAAGAACAGATGCAAGTAGATATGGTTCTTCAGACATTTTCAAACAGAAGCCATCAGTATTACGCTATCAAAGACAAGACCTTCGAAAGTTCAGATAGAAACCTAGAAGTTTGTTTCCAGGCATGTTTACATTAGTAATACTAACATCTTGCGCCATGCCAATCGAACCAGATGATAGGGTCATAAGAAACATGTATTAATTTTTGTTCATTTAATATCGCCTAATAAACAAGAAAATTTGGGAATAATCGCTACAGGTGAAAAAACTAACAGAACCCCAGTTCGAAATTTAAGAAAGCTGGGCGAAGGCAGAGCGTTTGATTAGAACGAGCACGTCGAGTTCTCTTCAGAATCAATCTAATACTTCAAATAGTAACTCAGCAGACCAGCACTAAGATCTCTACGCCGCACATTGCAATCCAAGCAAGCTAACGATCTTCAAAATGCAAGCTCGGATAACTAAATTGCTCGAACAAAATCAACCCAGTTAAATAATCAAACTCTAATAATGAAATGCAAGTGCAGAGCCCCTACCTGCTTGAAAAAGCCTTTCTTTTGGTCGTCATCGACACCCGGTTTCGCCCAATGTTCAAACAAATGACCTTGCCCCAACTCCAGCAGCATCTTCGCGAGCTCAACCTGGTTTCGTCATTTCCACAAACAAAGCCATTTCACATCAGCAGTCAACAGACGAAACGGATGGGCGGGCGCGCAATAAACAAAATCCATACAAATGTGATGTGAGACATACCTGTTCCGGCAGCAGAAGGTTGAGATTTTCCTTGAGATTGGGGACAGAAGAAGCGAAATCATCATCGAGGCCAAGCCGGGAGAGCGTATGGCTGGTAGAATCGACAGTGGGAGCCATTGGAATAGGAAGAGCGAAGGCAAACCAGAGATTTAAGGTGAAGAATGAGAGAGGAGGAGGAGGAAGAGAGGGTGAAGGCGGGTGGCAAGTAGCACTCAGAGAAGAAAAGGAGAGAAGTGTGCCTACTGTATACGTAATGAGAACGGGTACATTGGTTACCATGCGGATCTGTCAAGTGTAAATGAAAGGCACAGGGCAGCGATCTGTGTTTTAGAGTGGCCCCCCCACCCTTGAGCATTTCACCCAGAGTCTGGCGGTTCAACCCGCCAACCAGCTGGCCAGCCCTTTTATCTTTGTCCTTTTTTTCAAATAATTTTATTCTAAGGAAAATTGTATATTACAAATAATATTAGAAAAATTTTTATTGAAAAGTGAATAACTATCATTAATAAATTGAGGGGTTATATTAATAAGTTAGGGAGCTACCATAACATTTGACAATGAATTATTTCTTCTTTCTATACTTAAATGCAATTATTTCTTTATTCTTTTTATTTTTATGATAGTAGTACATTATGTAGCCACCCTTTAATTTGCATAAACACATAAATCCATATCTTAATATCTTCAAAATAATACAACATATGCCCTCGTTATAAGACATGACTAACTTTTTTTGGAATATTCAAAAAGTAAAATAAGTTACTTAATCATATTATATAATGTGCTTTATTATATTATACATTATTTCATGAGTCAGACAAAATATTTTGAAGAAAAATAATAAATTTAAATACTTTTAAGTAATCTAATTAACTTTTTTAAAATTCTTTAATAAAGGTCAATTAATTCTTATAATTAAAACCGAATGTAATACTTTTAGATATCTATTACACCATACTTGATAAACAAAAAAGAATTATTGGTTTCAAAATAATACAGTAATTTGATAATGTGGTGTGACCAGATGTCTAGGTATAGCTCCAAATCCTTAATCTGTACCAAAATTGGATGAAAAAACTTTTATTACGATCGTAACAATAGCATCGATGATAATAAAGAAAACACACCATAAAAAGTTGAAATACTCTCTTTTATTGGACTTCATATGAACATCAACACTCTATATACAAACTCGTTCATCCCTCATCGTTACGACAAGCTTACAATCAAAACTTGTTGTGTACATTTAAAGTAGAATCGATTGAACACAGAGAAACTTAACAGCCAAACCCATGAAGTCATAGTACCTAACTAATATCCAATCTAGCTAAGGGGGGGAGGAGGACATCTACAAAACAACCTCTCATCCTAAGCCCAACGAGACGAAAGAATTGAAGGAAGCAATCTGGTTTGATCAGTCAAAGCTGGATGAGCGGCTCCATCGCCCTCTTAAGTAGTCCTCCAATGACACATTCTGCTCAACGCTGCTCATGGATGAGTCATCTTCCACGTCAAGCAGTGCAACATTAATATGTGACTGTAGATTCGAAGGTGGACACTCTTCATCGTCAAGCATCCCCGGTTTCTCCGAAGCGTTGACTTCTAACCTTGCCCACTTGATAGCACCAACGTCCCCCTGAAGAAGCTTCAGAATCTGTGGTCCAAAGAAATACCAGTGAATTTCAAGTTTCCAGGAAAAAGTAAACACTTCATGAAGCCATCCAATTTACTACGAATTCAAGTGTGACTTGCTTACAAGGCTCATAGGAGGCCTAGCTCTTGGATCACGTCTTATACACAGTTTGGCTGCCAACGCCATCCTCTTCATCTGTGGATGATCATGCTTATCGCTCAAACTTGGATCTAACAATTGTAACACCTTTCCATCATTAAGAATTGGACGTGCCTGTAAAAGAGAAACTCATTGTTTATCCCACAGTACATGCAATTGCAAAAATAATCATTCTTGGCAGAGCACAGGATTAGGAGGACTTACCCACATAACGAGGCTCTCTTGGCCTTTAGGGTAATCTCCACCTATGGGTTTTCTTCCAGAAAGAAGTTCCAGGAGTACGACACCAAATGCGTACACATCAATCTTGGCACTGACTTTGCCATACATGAAGTATTCTGGAGCCAAGTAACTGCATAGATGTGTGAGCTTTATATTTTAGGACCAATCCGTTTATACTTACTCTGATAAAAAAGAGGATATTTATGGAGAGAAGCGGATGGGTTGGAATTAGATATGTAGAAGTTAAAGTTACAAACCCAAAAGTTCCAGCAACAACTGTGCAGGTTATATGTGAAGATGGGGTGGACGCCCATTTAGCAAGACCAAAATCAGAGAGCTGAACAAACTCAAGCAAAATAGTGTGAGGATCGATAAGTGCATTAGTGCAGAAATAAAGTTAACAGAGGGATTTAGCTATTGGCCCCTTAAAACAGAGGTTAAGCTACCTGGGCCTCAAAGTCGTCAGATAATAATACGTTTGATGACTTCACATCCCTGTGGATCACAGACTGAGCACCGTTGTTATGCAGATAATCCAGAGCCTCAGCAACACCTATTGCCGCCTTATATCTCTCAGTCCAGCCAAAAACAAGTGGATTTTTCTTATTCCCTAAGTATGACACGTGATGAAAATAGAAAATTATTCAGACCATAGTTAAATCAAGTTAACAAGCTATAGCTGCTATATAATGAGCTTTGTGTTACCGTAAAGATTGTCTTCAAGGCTTCCCCTAGACAAAAAATCATAGACCAAAAGAAGATGGCCATCCTCAAAGCAGAAACCCAGGAGGGAAATAATGTTTTTATGGCGCAAGGTAGTGATGATTTCTATTTCTAATAGAAACTCTTTCAAAACATCATCAGAAGGCTTTAAAATCTTAACGGCAAGCTCCTTGCCATCAGGAAGGCAGCCCCTATAAACCTGACTACTACCTCCTTTTCCAATCAAATTTTCTGAAATCATACAGTTGATTCATGTTAAAAATGAATTGCTTTTGGACAAAATGAACTTAACAGAAAACTATAATATCGCAAAACAAACCTCGCGAGAAATTTGAAGTTGCCCGTACAAGTTCCTGGTACTGAAACAATCTGCAAGAGGATGGGTACTTCTCGTGAAGATTCTCCAATTCTTGAGGAATGCTTTTTGAATTGCCGTCTGGTGAAGAAGAATCAGTCCTTAATAAAACATCAACTGGAACAATAGCACCGCTCCTGCCATCTAAAGCTATAATTTGGTTATGATCATGATCTGCTGTGTCATATGAAAGATTTCTACAAGGTAACTGCATTGCCCACTGGACCACAGATATCTGGCACATCGATGATGCATCATGGGACTCTCTATCTGATAAAATTGTCCGTTGTAACAGTGGCCAACCAGGTTTCAGCTCAGGTAGTTCTCTGTCAGACAAGGTTTTTGCTGTGCTTGAACTTGATGCTGTATCATTTGTCTGTACAGGCACGATGGCCAAAGCATTTTCGTTGGTACCACCGTCACCTGAAGGCTTCTCTGCAGAATAGTGGCAGGACATGTTTGGCAGTGTTGAACTTGACCCACATATTGAGCAGTTTGGTTTCTGAATCACTGAATCTTTAGAACCCAGAAAATCTTTCCCATGCTTATTTTCAATATTGTCGTCATTTAGTACTTTAGAACTCTTATTGAATGTCCGGTGAATAGTTTCTAGCAAGCCAATTTTGTTCTGACGATCAATTTCTGCAACAGAATGATCAAGCTTGAGTTTATATTATACTATCTGTGAGACTAGCAACACCTTACAGCACTGTTCAGAAAAAAATATTTAACCTTTTGAGTGAGAAGGAGCTGCGGGGGAGCCATTTCTCTTGAACACAACTTTCCCATTATTAACAGCCAGAACACAGCAGTTCCTGGATAACTTTTTGGCACAGTACTTGGCTACGGAGGTAGATGGCCGAATTGTATGGAGGCCGTGTGCTGTTCCTACTATGAGATGAGTCGCAGAATAAGCATTTACTTCTCGGATTAAAATTTTCTTGACTGATGGACCTCTGCAAACTTTGAGCTTGAGATCCACCTGAACCATTCAGACAAAAAATCTCATATTTGAAATTAAAGAGTTTTCGCCTTCGTTTCTCAGAAGAACAAAAAAAAAAACAGAAGAAGAAGATATAGAAGCGAACCTGTTTTAAATTGCAGAAACCTTCATAAACTGCAAGAACAGAGTCGAATGCGTTGACAAGCGAAAGAAGGGACAATTTCCCATCTCGATCGACGATCTCTACATGAGTCCATTTCACCAAAACCAGTTAATCTCCGCACTAATCCGCACCCACAAATGAAAATTAGAGATAAAAAGGTAATACCGAAAGTCCTCACTTACGATTGTTGCCTAGAACATTAAGAGCAACCACAACATCACCAGGCTGAGCGACTTTGACCAAAGCCCAAGTGAGAAGCTCCTTGCTGGCCGAGTCCAGCTTCATTCCTACCACGACCGTCCGTCCACCAGAGCTTCCGCCGTGGACTTCTCTGGCCTCTCCCATTTGCAGTATTTTCATGTTGTGGGTCAAAATCAGAGGTGGTGGTGTTTTCCTTATGGGTGACAACCGTAACTGAAAATGAGGTTCATATAGTTAGACAGTGGGAAGGAGGTATGGAATCACCCGTCGTTTGGTTCGCTTTTCATGGTGGCACGCCAGAACAGAGTACCAGACATGAGAGAGAGAGAGAGGCTGTATCTGTAAGTTTAACGTACAAATCGAACTTAGTACTCAACACATTGATCATATTTCAGTTTACTTTGATGAAGCCATTTTAACTTTCGCATCATCATTACCACCCGGCTTTTCGGGCAAGATTCTAACAAAGTTCATACCTTTAAACGCCCGAGATTTTGACCACCGGACCCTCCTGTGAAAGAGGTTGGGCCTAAATAAAATATATATATATATATATATCCCTCCCTTTTCTTAACGGAAAAAGAATATGAGATTAACGTATATTGACGACGAAATCAACAAGTACTGATTTAGGTTTGAGATAGAGACAGCGTAGAAGATAATGACATGGGTGAGGTGCATTGGACTAAGATGTTACATCATTTATAGTTCATTAACAAGATGCTAAATTGAAATTATGCTTCGTTATCAAAGTTGATGGAATAGCCTTGATACATGCATCGAACAACACGACTTATATATAACGTACGAAATAATAAGCTTACTGCTATTAACAAGAGACATTATATTTGTTTGTAAAGTGGGCTATATATTATATTAATTTAGTGTTACTAAATTTTGTGGGTGTGTAGGATTCTTTTTGATGAAGATAATAATTAAGGTCAGGTGCGTGGTATGGAGTAGTATATGATATTTTGAGGGAGCTAGGCAAAAGAAGAGAAACCACGAACATGAGTGATGATGCATTGATGTGGTCGGCGGAGAAGAAAGGTAACGTTAATGTAAGAAGCTTTGGAGGGTTTTATGTTATGACCTGTGAATTGTGATCTGTGAAGGAGGGAGCGTCTCGTTACCTACCTGCCACCTTAACACCCTCCTCGCTCCTTCCTCACGCGAATCCTATCTCATGCCTTCCACGTGGCACTTCTTTTTTTATTTATTTCTTTTACCAATATCTTTTTTTATGTCTGCTCCTCCACCTATGCCTTGCCAGCCAAATACTCACAGTCCCCACACGTGCACCACAAGTTCCTCTCTTTTTGGTTTTTTTAATAAAGATTCAGTCTTTTCATACTATATCTTTTCTTTTAGTTATCAGCATCAAAATAAAATGATAAACATGGAGATGAGGGAGTGCGGACAAATCATTGAACCCTCCAAGTCCAAATTGTGATGCTGCTGGCGAGGCCAGCCTTCATTCTGAGTCTGATCCCACCTCCCAGAAAAGGAAAAGCAGCCATTATATTTTTGGTGCATCGTCCTGTTCTTGATTTTTCTGATCCCATAAAAAGCGTCTTTTTCCTAATTATGTTACGTCCTCCTCCTCCTACGTCAGCCCATTCATTTACTGTAAACTTTACGAGACTGGGTCTGATACAAGGGGATCAAATCTGTTAGGAAGACATATAACATCAAACAAATCAATGTACTGATTGTTATATTTACGTGTTTTTGGTTTTGACTGAGTTAATCTTAATGGGCTTTAAGTCAAGTACGATCGATTTGGTCTGAATATTAAAAATATGATTTTCCCCCGCTTTTCCAGTGGTTTAAGACTACCGCACCACTTGACTAGATATTCCACTTTAGTTTTAGCTTTGTAGGGATGGTGTTGGTCTGACGTGCTTATCTCATCATGTTAGTGCCCTGGATCACTCATTCATTAGCCCTCTCCCCGTTCTTTCATTTCTTAGACAAAAACGTAGCATCTTCTTTTTCCCTTGTGCCACTCGTTCCATTTTAAGATCAGTGTGATTCCCCATCACGCTTTACTTTCCAGTTTCCATTAGACCCCTTTCTTGTTTCATACGTCGAATTTTTTTCAATTTAGAATGACCCCTTCAACCAAAAAAGGAAGAAGAAAATTGATTAGAAGAGGGAAGAGATAACAACGAAAATAAATTCCGGGAAAAGTGAAAAAAAATAGGGGCAAAGGAAATCCACATTTATATTTTACATTTCAGATGGTAAGACTCCTCATCATAAAAAGATATCACTAAATCATATTTTCAATTAAGGTTTACGGATCGAATAGACTCCTGCAAATTGAAGCTCACAGTAAGGAAGAAAGATTATTTCAGAAAGCGACAGTTTTTTTTATTCAGTTCCTCGCAATTAAGTAAATTTAATTTTAGATAATGGCAGTAAAGATGAGGATTACAAGACCATAACGACGGCTGCACCAGAAAGATATATAGCGCGCTAACACCAACAGCAATGGCAAACCAAATTATTCTCCCTGTTTTTCTGCTGTTTAATAAAAAAAGAAGAGGCTTTTGAATGACAGTGAAACATTGCTTGCCAGTTGTTGGGCTGATCCAAGTTAATCATACCCATTCTGATTTCAATCAATTTCCTCGACCAAATTCGTTAGTGCAATTCAATTTTGATTATAAACACGTTATTTCATGGCACTTTGGGTGAAAAGAAGGGCAGGTTTTTTAAATGAGGGGGTGGGGGGTTGGAGGAGAAGTAAAGCAAGTGCAGTGCAACTGAAAGAAGCGTCATGTCACCTGTGAGGGAAATTAAAATTCGATCCAGAAGCAATGAGTTTCAGAAATCAAAAGTGTTAGGTGATTGTCCGTTTAACGTGCGAGTTCAAAACTTGGAAGAAATTCTCTCTCTAGGGTCCAGGCCCTGCTTTTCTCAATTTCAGTGTGGTCCTTCCAAAACCAAAGCAGACTAAAATACCAAAGTCAGTCAAAAAGCATTCCTGATAAGCAGGTATGAAAGAAATGCATTGCATGATTGAAGAAGAAAAGATTGTTGAAAGCTTGGTCAGTAGCTTTTGTGCTTATTTGAGTTATATGTGTGAGCGAAAGCTGGTAAAGAGGCTAATATTATTGGGAGAGAGAGCGTTAGCACTTAGAAAAGAACAAAGACACAGAAAAATGGAAATTGGGATCAATATAAGCTGCCATCAAACCAGGACCTGTGTATAGCTATATTTGAAAGGGGAAAGCGAACGTGGCCAGCATGTAATCCATCCACCAGTGCTAATTACAAGGGCGTTAACTTTTTTAAATAATTTTAAAAAAAAGTTAATTATATTATTTTAAAATATTAAAATTTATTATTTTTCTTTAAATTATATTATTTGACTTATAAATTAATATATAATATAATAAAACACAATATATAATATGATTAAATAATGTAATTAATTTTATTAAAATTCTTTTAAAAAGTCAATATACCCTTATAATTAGGACTAAAGAAAATATTATTAATTTAAGGAGAATCTAGTGATGAAAAGTTGTGGGTTGAGCGGCATGTCACGGGGCCATTACCCTCTCCCTCAAAACTGCAGTTAAAGGGGTGCGCAGCGTCCACGCTTATATAGCCCAAAGACTTCCCCGAGTCGCCCGATGTGGGACTTCTCAAGTCCCAGGGCGTGACAGGTGGCTACGTTAGAGAGACAGTACAGGAGCTCTCCAACAGTAACCAGGGATTGAATTAAGTTAGGGGTGTTCAAAAAATCCCGGTCCCAGGATTTTAATCCTGGAATTTCCCGATCTCAGCCAGGACCAAGACCTGGACCGGGATCACTTTTGTTGATCCCGGTCCCTATCACCCTTGGAGATCCCAGGATGATCCCGGTCCCAGTTTGTATATATTTTTTTAAATTTTTTATCTTATAAATTAAAATTATCCTTTTATTTGTGTATTCTTACTCATATTAATTAACTTATCTTTTCAAAATATGCGTATAACATCTTTAGTTGGCATTAAATCTCATATTGCGATATTAAACTTAACTATATACTGTATAAATATAATAGTGAAGATAAAAATGATAATAATAAACAATTTCTAAACTCTAGATTAATTTATATAATTATTATGGTATTATTAGTTGTTAAATGATTATTTTTAATAATAAAATATGACAAAACATTGTTTAAATTTTTAAAAAAAAAGAAAGAAAAAGAAAAAAAAAACCCGGGACCAGGTGTGGCAATTCCAGTCTCAGTCCTGAGTTTGAACACATCTAAATCAAGTAAGCAAGTAGAGTTTCTCTCTCTACCTTATCATTTCAGAAGATGTGGCTTGCTAATATTTTGACCCCTCTTTCTATATCCACCCATTCTTTTCTTCTTCTTTTTTTTTGTGGATACATTATATCCGCCCATTCTACCATCATCTCATTTCATATGATCTCTCAACTTTGTGCTTGTCGCTCTACATTTTTGTTAACAATAGCAATTTTAGGGTTTTAAAAAAAAGAAAAAGAAAAAACCCGGGACTAGGAGTGGCAATCTCAATCCCAATCATAAGTTTAAACACCTCTAAATTAAGGGAGCAGGTAGAATTTCTCTCTCTACCTTATTATTTCAAGGGAGCAGGTAGAGTTTCTCTCTCTACCTTATTATTTCAAGGGAGTAGGTAGAGTTTCTCTCTCTACCTTATCATTTCAGAATAGGTGGCTTGCTAATATTTTGACCCCTCTTTCTATATCCGCCCATTCTTTTCTTTTCTTTTTCTAGATGCATTAATATCTGCCCATTCTACCATCATCTCATTTCATATGATGTGTCAACTTTGTGCTTGTCGCTCAACATTTTTGTTAACAATGGCAGTTTTAGGGTTTGGATAGTCCTAACAACAAGACTTTATGTTTGGTATTGTGAACTTTCGTATAAGTTGATATTTGCTGTAGTATCTTGTGTTTACTATATATTTTGTAGTCCTTTTATACTATAATGTCATTTTATCAACATTAATATATAAATATATTTGAATATTTTATAAATACGAAAAGTAGAATGGGCAGATACAAGTGTTTTAAAGAAAAAAAAATCTTCTCTCTGTAAATAAGTCTCTCAAAATAAAAGTGTAAAACTATACACACTTTCACTGCAGAACAAGACAAAGGGTATTGAGCTTGAACAGTGAAGGAAAACAGTTGCTGGAATTGTACGAGTTTTTCATTGAATCTATATGTACACTCAGGAACAAAAATGACTTGACTAAAATGTGACAAGGGAAAAAAGTCCCTGTGACTCGTAAGATCAGCTGCTGTGAATGCTATCAATTAGTATTGTCATCAACCCCTGCTCTACAAATTGCACCCTCTGCTATATCTACTATACCTACAAATTGCCCAAACCACCCCTTGAGCTGCTCTCATTATATCACCAAAATTTCCTCCTGGACCACGGTCGAGGTATTTTTGATTTATTCCTTTTTTGTTGCCTAAAGTAACCCATCCCCAAAGCATCTGTGGAACTCCTCGATGGTTTAGAGATGTTATTATTATCCTCGTATGAAAGGCCTTTAGCGTCAACAACATTTGTGCTGGGGTCCATATCATCCGAGTAACAATTAGCTAGACCACTAGAATCTCGCCTCACAATTTCTGCAGGCTGGTCTATTTTCATAGTATCAGTAGACTTGGCAGATTGACGGTCATTCTGGGGTCGATATGGGGGCGGTGGAGGAAACGGATAGAAAGGCATGCCTGGTGAAGTAACCCAATTGCCTTCCTTTTCCACGTCAGGTGTTCCATATTGTTGGATAACAGGCCATGGAACCCCATACGAGACAGGCAAGCGAGGATTAAATTTTTCCCTTGGATGACCTATAACTGCATCAGAGGCACATCCAGAACCAGAATGGCCCGGGGGTTGCAAAGCAAGATCACCAGAATTCCGCGAGGCATTGGAAGAACCCCAAGGCTGGGATAAACGTGAAATCCCAGATGTAACATCTTTAGAAATATTCTGATCAACATCAACAGCATTAATAATCACGTCAGCTTGCTTCGACTGCCCAGATACAACTTTTTCTTTCTTGTGCTCAGGAGATACCACAACTGAATTTGTCTCTGCTGGTTGATCCCATCGACTTTTACGTTTACGTCTCATTTGCCCCTTGACTTCACATCCATTCAGAGATGGGGCGGAGCGGCCCTCCTGGGCAACAGCGTTGACTGAACTTGTTCCAACCAATGACAGCTGGGCACAATCTATTGCTTTAGTAGGTCTCAAACTCTGTTCACATGTCTCGTTCGGTGATGCTGAACATCTGTTGCGTTTAAAAATCCTACAAGATTTCAACCCCCTGTCATCCCTGGAGCCACGTTTTCTGAGAGATCTAGGAATCCATTTGTCTCGAAAGCTTCGAGCCATCTGATGGACCTACATGAGCAAATGAATAGAATCAAATATATTCTCACCCGCAAAAGAATTACACCACTGGGGTCAAAAAGAAAGAAAGAAAGAAGATCCAAACAGCATGTTTTGTTAATAGTTAATATACACTGACTAGACCTGACGAATGCTGTAATCAATGCAAAGGTGGACAAGAACAAGCTAGAATGTAACACACCTCTTTGTCTTTATGTTCCGTTAAGGACAGCATTGACTCCCTAAAGCTGCGCATAAAAACCAATAATTATGAAAAGGGGAGAGGTTTAGCCCCGATCGCACTATTTCATACAGTAAAATGGAAGAAAAAATGCATATAATTTGCAGAGACGGAATCTGATGAATTCTCTCTATATGGATTATAAACTAAGGTCCTCTGCTAGAGAGCAAGTCTTCCTAGGCTACAATTCTTTAAAGGGAATGCAAATCAACAGAAAATGCAGAAAGATACTCAGCTCTCTGGTATTTGAAATGCTAAGCTTCTCTCAACCAGGAGAACATTTGTTTTACCCCACCACTGGACCCCATCTCTCCCCTCTAATGGCCAAGTCAGAACAATGTTGTTCCTTGCTTTCCTTCAATCAACCCTTCTGTTGCTGTTGGCCCTCTGGCCCCATGTTACTCTCTTTCTTCCTCTTCCTCTCATACACTAGTAATGGTCCACCCTTTGCTTTCTTACATCTTCTCACATAAAATAACAATGAAGGCCCATACCCATCAAAATGGCTAGAAAAAAAAAAGGCCCATTCCCATAATAATAGTGGCCAGCAATTTGTCAAGGACATTTGATGAAATCCACTCTCGAATTCAGAAGATTAAGCACCAACGAAATCCATGACTCCATATTTGAGATACTTAATTAAATAAAGGCTAGCATAATTCTCCAAACACTAATTTTCACAATAATAATTTAAATTGGAGGAAAACTAGAAAATCAGTTGAAATTTTCTAACCTCTCCATTCCCCAACAAGGGGGACCACAATTAACATGCTCAAACGTCAAAATCTTTCGTTCTGCTAGGCGCTCTATAACCTGTTAAAGGAGCATTTAATAAACTGTAGACTCACCTCCTTTAAAGAAGAAGGATTAAAGAACAGTTATCAAACTTTTCTTTTTTAAAAAAAAGTTGTAGAGAGCTGCACAATACACAAGTCATGAATAGTATAGCTCATTTTATGTAAAAATGCAGATAACTAGCAACTAAATTGAGTCATTTCCCATCTGCAAACCTTAAGAAGCTTTCGTAAAATAGGAATTTTTTTAAAGTCCCGCCTGTATTGCTTCAAAATGTTGTGTAGCATGCGTAAACCTGAAAGGAAAAGCAATAGTCGTGATTTGACATTGACAAATAAGCATGACAAGTTTTCACTAGAGATAAAAATGAATAAAAATTGAGACAAGTATGCATTACCATTTTTTTTAATTATATCATTCAGCACAGCTTTTGATCTTGTCTCTAAAAGGGCTCCAAGAATCATGGAAAGGTCTCGGTTGCTGCAGTTGCAACCAAAGTTTAGATTCCTTGACAGAGGATTTACAAAGACAAGCAAATGTAGGAAAATAAGAGAGGACAACTGAATAAGTCTAATTAGCGTAAGAATGCTTAGACAAGCAAATTTTGGAATAAGGAAAATAAGAGAGGACATTTGAACAAGTCTAATATAGTGCAAGAATACTAAGACAAGCAAATTTTGGAATAAGGAAAATAAGAGAGAGGACCTTTGAATGGCTTGACCATTACTCCTATCACCTGATGCTGCAGTAAGAAGCAGAAGCTTCAAGTAGCCTTTGGTGGCATCCTGTCATGGCAAAATTCACGGTGAAAAACAATTTCACTACAAACCAGCCTTGGTAGTATATCCAAGACTACCTCCAATACACTGCAAGGTTAAGAAGTTTTTTCTGGCCACATGAGTTTTCTTTCTTCCTAACTTGCCAAACCAACCAATCTCAACAGTGGAAAATAACACTGAAACACGCATAATCCACAGACTTCCAGATAATTCTAACTAATTTGAATTCCAATGTCAATCAACAACCAACTAAAGGTTACTTACTTTACTTTTGCTAATTCCTCCATCTGGATCCAGCAACTCCTTAAGCTTCTCCTCAACTGCAAGTTTGGGGAAAGAGTAACTAAACAAGTTCTTTATGAATAAATCATTTATGCATTTGACAAACCTGCTTCAAAAGGGCAATTGGAAGAACCTTCCACTGCTTTGTTACATTTGATGTATGGAACCTGCATTCTGTTGGTGGTCACTCCAACTTTGAGATTATTTGTAGGGCTAGCACGTGCCTTCCCTTTTTTAACAGAACCATTTATTTGGGAAGCCTTCATAAGCGAATGAGGTTCTGAAAGACCACATCGACCTTCAATTACTTCATACTTGAATTTGCTAACAGATGAAGAGGAAGTGCCCATATTCAGAATCAAAGTTTTGTCAGAATGCTCAGATTCTATTGCATATCCTTGTTGCAAGGCAGGAACAGCGTTTTGTGTTACATCCTCCACTTTCTGGGTAAGTAATTTCATTTGAATGGAAGATAATAAATTGCCCATAGAATTTTCGACTTTTATCAGGCTGTGCAGCTGAGAGCTGAAAGAGGCAGGGTTTAGAGAATTCTCCTTCTCTGGGTGACCACCTGACCCTGCAGTAATTGTTGAGTTGTCAGATAAATTCCTGTCTATTAACATAGACCTAGCCCTCTGCATATATCAACAGCATCATAATGATTGGGTATTAGGCATACCGTCTTCAACATCGCCTTCAGTAAGCATCACAGGTTCTGGAAATTCTTCATCTGAATCTTCTTGAACAATGATTTCAGCATTGAGTGGATCACCACCTATATAACCTCGACAATGAGGTGAACCACAATAACATTTTTTTGCAGCAGCGCCAAAAACCCTAACATAGTTGTAATCAAATGTCACCTCTTCATCCTGGGTAAGGTAGAAAGAAAATGTTTTACTTGGCCAAGTATAGCACGAGACAAATGCACAGGAACAATGCTCCATAGTCCAACCTCATAATGGAAGGAAATAAAGATAACATGGATGTTCCTTTACTCCCCACCACCACAAAAAGAAATAAATAAATCTTCGCGGCTAAGAACACACTGCATCTTAATCCATTTTACAATTAGCAACGCCTAAATTACATGATAATTATCAACTGTGAAAAGGGATATTCTTAATAATATTCCTAACAAAGTTGAGATTTTATATGCAATGTTCGTTCTCAAAAAGAGGTGATCTGTGCAATTTAATGCTTAATTCTGGGCAGTTCAAAATTTTTGTGGACCAAATGAGTTATAAATACTTGATACTTTTATTTATAGAAGGTTGGCTATATATACAAGAGATTGGGTGAATCAAAATAGGAAAGAATTAAAACTTAAGAAATAATCAGAATAAATTCTCCTAATCTCCTACAATTACGGATCTAAAATATTTCCTAAACTATCCTAGGCTAATAATAATGTATTTACATAATATTCCTACAATTTTATCTTATGAATTCACATGAACCCTTTTCATCAACTCAAATATTCAATCAAATTGCAAACAAATGCATGAATAATGATGAACAGGCTGCAAGGATACCTGCTTAATATCTCTCAATGCAAAAAGACCAATACAGATTTCTCCATTCACCATCCACTGTTGCAAAAGGGGGGAGAGAGCGTAAGGCCAAGTGGTTCACGAGGAAAAAAGAAAGAGAACTTACATGTAAATGCTTCTGGATTTTCAGATCCAGCAGCTGATAATTAGAAAATGACATAAAGGGCTACAATTTGGAAAAGCGTACTTCCCTACTGCATTTAAATTAACATTATCATAAAGCATCACAATGGATCAAACAAACATTCTCAATAATATATCAATCACATGCACAGAAACAACTCGTACATACATTGACAAAAGTTGCTGCACGTACAAATGATAAGAAAATTTACTAATGGGTAGCTTCTGGTGAAAATACCACATTTTATGCAGCTAATATATTCACCTTTTCTGTACAACAATTAGGATCACAACTATGATTAATGAAACGCCCCAGATTTCCTTTTGCACTTGCATCAATCACCTGAAAACATAGAAACGTAAACAAAAAGCAGAAGTGAAAAATTCACAGAATGACTGAAAATATCATCTTTGTGAAAAACCAACAAATATATGTTTCTAGCCAATGAAACTGCTCAGTAGCAGCAAAAGCAACAAAATTCATTCCATTGAAATTAAATTTAGCACACATAGGTTAAATTCATACCTCACTGCCGTTCAAGGTCATGAAGTAGAAATGTCTATGACCCTTGAAAGCATATTCACTTTGTCGTGCCTCATAGGCATGCATATCAAGCACCTGTTTAAACCATAAATCAGATATATAGCCAAAGGTAAACTATGCAGAGACAAATACTCCTTGGCATCAATGTGCTATAATAGAACAGGGTTAATGCTGATTATATAAGAAATGACATAATCCATTTAAAATAATTCCAACCCATTTATATTACCCTTCACAGCCTCAGCTATCCCTAAAAAGAAGAATAAGTTCAACATTAAATATTAGCAACTCTTCAGTTCTAGTCTTAAAGAATAAGATGACTGTTGAATTTTCCTATGTGGGTCAACTTATCCTTGCTGCCTCCACAGTTATGGTAAAATTTGAATTTGAAGTTTAATAAAAAGAAGAATCCGTGACTGAGCCTCTTAATATGCTTTGGAGCCCAATAGTTGCGGGACTGGATCAGAGATTAACACAATCTTATTTGGTCCTTGGCTAAAAGTTTAAAACTCGAGTCACTCTTCAGAACTAGACCAACAACTACTCCAGTTGCATAAAAGCACATAGACCAAAATTTCTCCATTATCTCATTAGATCATGAGGCACAGGTTAACTCAAAATAAGTTAGTATACTTTGCAATGATTGACAATAACATGAACTGATTCACATAATCGAGTAAAAATATATGAGGATAAATAAAATGCAAAAGATGGAGGATCTACAACCAGCCCTTACAGACTGCATCCATGATATTGTTAAAGGCCTAATTAATTCTTTCTGCCCCCATCATATTGTAATTCAGCACCATAAATCAATATCTTATATAGTATTATAAAGGAAATTGGTTAATTAAGTGAATCAAAAGGACAGGAATCCAAGTTACCTCGCCAACATATTCAATAAGGAATTGCCCTGCAAATATCTCCTCAATCGCCTTCAGCCCATAGCCCTTTTTCCCACATCTAAACCACTTCAGTTTGGCATAATTGCGTTTCTGGAACTGAAATCAGGCATTCGAACTACAATGACGCACTTTGCCAAAGGTCAACACTACTATCTCTGTAAAGGAAAAATAACTCATTTACCTGCTGATTTGAACAGAGATCCCCACATGGGCAAGCCCCTTGAACACATTCAATGTTAAGCATCCGGTTTAGACATTCAATTCCACATCCCAACTGACCTTTTAGAGGTGGTTTGCAATGGCAAACCATTAGCTGATAAAAATTCATAGGTGCAATGAGTAAGCATATTGAACTAACAGGAAAATTGGAAAATCATAGAGCTTGGAAACCTAAGCACCATCCAGTCATACTTAAATGTACATCCTGCAGCGACTGATATGAGAACAAAGGAAGAAAAGCATATGCCATAATCATATGGACAGCTAGGAAGAATATGATCCCTCATCCTTCCCGTGAAGACAACCAGATATTGGGCCTCATGTGTTGAACTACAAATAAGACACACTATTTACGAATTTGAACAGTGACTTGTTATAGACTACATATTTTATATTGATATCAGTAATTCATCCAATCCTCTGCAGGGTAATATTCAGGCACATCAATTTCACCTTAACACAATCTGATCTAAACATAAAAAACCCACTTAAAATAAAAAAGAAAGCAAAGATAGTAATGCCAATGCCAATAGCTCGACCTTTAGAGCTGAACTACTTTTAAGAAGACAGAAATGCCTCAAAAAACCAAGTGGTCTAGACTTCAATCCATGCCACCACCATTCTCCATGAATGAAATTTCATGTAAGAAAGAATGTTAGAGATTATAATAATATTTCTTCTTCAAGCCATAATAAGAATACAACTGAGCCAAATTACTGCTATGAGCCAATAGACTGAGATGACCAGTTTGCCCATTTAATTAACAATTGCTGATCTAATATAACTGACCTTTATCATAAATATAAAATACAAAACAACAAAACACAGACAAACAATAAAATGAAAAAAGTCACAAGTTAAAAGTAAGAATTAGAACAACTTGGACCTCATCTATAGTATGAGTTTTGCGGCTACGATGCTGAAACTCATTGGCAGAAATATGAGTAAAAGTTGACTCCTGAGAAGCTGCAGTGCATAGCAACAACAAACAATAAGAAAAACTGAAGGAAGATGTGACAAGGACATTCCAAAAACAGTCTAGCTTCAAGCATAAATCCCTAATTCTCTATCTAGCTAATATTACATACACATTGGACGTTGATGTTCTAGCTCCTTATAGTTTTTGTGATCTTCATTATTATCTTCTTCACCAGATGCATGTGATAATCCTAACTCTGCATTGATCTCTGCATTTGACTTTTCCTGTGCGATAGAGCAATCAGCATAAGCTTTATCACCACCGTCCTTACATGTCCTTCAAAAGTAAAGTACACGTGACAAGATACAAGTTACTATGGGGGAAATAAGACCAAGAACCCGTGCTGCTTTATATGTATAAAGATTTATGAAAAGGGAAACTAACTACAAATACATAAAAATATAAATATAAATTATAATGGAAAGCATTGGAATAAGAAACTCAAAGATAATAACTGAAGTAGCATGATCAATAAAGTAAAAGCCAGTGAAAACTCTGAGAAACTATTTCTACACAAAGGCATCTTGAATGTATAGCTAAACTTTCAGAAACTAGAGATCAACACATCACAGAGAAAATTGATAATTTTTTCATGTTAAAATGACACACCAAGCACAGTTTGTTTCTTCAATTAGGTCAGCAAGTGAAGCAGGAATACGGCGCCACTTGTGGCAATCATCACAACGCACCCATGCCTTTTGTTGTGATGGATGCTGCTCTCCCAAACCAACTCCAGGTACCATGTCTGGATTGGCTGATACTTTGTTCTCATCAGCATTAATTTTTCCACCAAAATCCAACTTCTGTATTTCTTCAGTGTCATTTTCTGTGAACAATAAAACAGCCCCATTTGCATTTAAATGATCAAACAAATTAAACAACACTTAAGATTAAAAAGTGATTAAATGTAATTATAAGGGTTAAAAATTCAAAAATAGATATAATAGCATCAATATGCGAGCTGCTTCTAAAAAAAAGTAGAACTACCTTCATGTAGGTAATCTTCTGTTTCACATATAACTTTATCAGAGACACTTTTACCTTTAACACTATACTTGGTGACAGATCTCCCCAGTTTCTCCCCATGTCTACAAGCAGTCTTTTTCCTGCTCATTGACTCAGAAACTGTAGACTTGGTCTTTCTGACATTATAAGATTTAATACTTTTGGGAAGTTTAAAACCAAAATGTCTCTCAGAAGGCAGAAAATTCTCAGAACCGGTGGAGCCTGAATATTCAATGTTAACACCTAGGCTGCAATGTGTCTTAACCTCGACACTACTTTTGACTTTCAAAGCATCAGTTGGATCTCTAGGTCCAATATCTCCATAGAGGAGCAATGGTTCTGTATGAACTACACAGTCTTCAGAACTGCTTGTGCTTAATGTATTTATATCAGTGGAACTAGGCAAATCCACAGAGCTAACCACATCAGTGCAGTTCTTCTTACCTCCAAGATTCTCCGAGTATGCTTCTTTATTTTTCCTTGGGAAATCTGCTGATACATCTCTTACACTACTATGATGTGAACAAGTAAGTTTATCTTTCTTTTTCCTTCTCTTGAGTTTATCTTTCTTTTTCCTTCTCTTGCTAGTGGTATCATGAACAGCAAAACTAAACTCCCTAGAAGAACCAAAATCAGTATTATTCAGATTTTCCTCACGGCTTTCTCCCACCTGGACATCAGGAATTGAATCAATCACTTCTGAATTAGGTGAAGTTCCAGTTCCAGGATCCATACTTTGAATATTGACAGGCTCTATCAATGCATCAACTAACTTATTTGAAGGAGCTACAAGACAAGGCTCCTCTGCATTGCCATCTGACTTCTCCATTAGTGCAGCACTTTCTGAGTTGTTGGCAATTTGCCCATTCAGAACAACAGCATGCTTGTAAAGGTTAGTTTTATCAGATTCAGATTTTCCCATAGCCACTCCTTCAAATAATTTGTCTCCATTTTTGCTACCTAAATTTTGAGAACCTGAACCAGGTCCCAAGTTGGAAGCAGAAGTCAAGCCATAAACAGATTCTGGAACCAGGACGTTTGGGTAATATAAGTTAAACTCTTTCCCCACTTTGATCTTCAGACGCATACCAGATGTTGAAGCACCAGACATTGAATTGAATATGCTAGAATTTTCACCATCTTTATTTGTTTTTCCACTCTGACATCTGCCCCTGGCCTTCCCCGATCCTTCAAACATAACTTTATTTGTGTTTAACTCTCTATCCATTCCAATAGCCTGCTTAATATCCCCTAGCAATCCCCACTCAGAAGTGCGGGCTGATCTGGAGAAACAGCTTCTTTTCTTTTTAGAGGCCTTTGAGATTGTCTTCATACACCACTCCTGTTGAGGCACATTGGCTTGCTTTTTGCATTTTCCTGGAGCCCTTCCAGTCTGTTGCTTACAAACATATTTGTTTTGTCGACTGCTCCTTCGACAAGGCAATGATACAATGTCTGAACATTTGCTTTTAGTGACACAATCAATTTTGTAATTTTGCTTTCCTTCATTATCATTCTGTTCAGAATTGCACGCATTGTTATTATAACTGATAGCACAGCTATCGTCCTTAAGCAGGAGATCTGGCACATTCTTTGAAGGGTTATCACTTAAAGAAACAAAGGAGGGCAGATCTGATTCCAAAGAAAAGGTACAATAGGTAGAAGTTTCTGGCAAATTTTCCTTCAATCTGGAGGAATTGCCTTCTATTTGCAATGTATTGTACTTCATTTCAACATTTCTTTCATTTGTCCCATCAACATTTTGTTCCAGAAATTTTGTGACATATTCATGAGAACCAATGAAACTCTTATCAGTCTCCTGTTCCAAATGTGTGTCCTCACTCAAATAAGCTAACATTGAACTCCCCAACGTACTCTGGTAGGTTGGCGAGGACAATACTTGTGCATATGTATCTATGATACTCTTTTTCTCAACTGTGTCCCTGACCCATTCTTCATAAGGACTGTTGCAATCGCCACCATCTTTCTGATGACTCATAAACATATCACTAGACCTCTTAACTTGCAAAGATGTTTGGTTGCAAACAGCAACTTTCATCCCACATAAAGCATCTGTATATAATGCATCAGAGGGCACCTCACTCCCCTGTACGGGAGATATGTGCTTGCAAGAAATTACTTCCATCCCACATGAAGTATTGCAGTTATCTGCAACCTCCAAGCAGTCTGTATTTCTCAGAATGTCCCCCTGCGCACTCTTTTGGTGAAAATTTACTAGACAGTCAGTTGATTCCAAGGAAAAATCAGAATAAATGAAATCAAATATATGATTGTCAGCATCTGTGAGTAAACCAGAATCATTGTTTTTTTCTTCCACAGCCACTAAAGTGTCCACTGCAGAAGGGATTATACTCCTCTCCATATCCTTTGGCAAACCGTTTGCAGATTTAAACTCTGATAGTGGCTGGTAGTAATCATGACTGTGAGTTTTTTTGTCTGTGCATAAGCCACCATTGTCTAGGTTAGAAACTACACATTGCCCACAAAATATCCTGCAACAGTTCTGATAATCATTGTCAAAATTTTTCTGCACTAGCGACATATCCACATCTTCATATTCACTTGCTCTAGATTTGCTGGGCATGTAGGTAACATCAGTACAGTTTTCAGAGCCAGATTCTTCATTTTTAGAGAAATATTTACGACTATCCAGAATATTGGAAAGCTCAATGTTAGACTCCAACACAGAGCAGCCTGCTTCTGAACGGGACTGTCCCATGGGAACAGATTGCAATGGAAAGTCTGAACAATGCTTCGTTATAATAGGCATGCGTGTCGCATCATCTGCCATTACCATTCTCTCACACGAGCCCATGGTGATTTAAACAGTTCATTCAAATCTATCAGACTACTGCTAACCCTTCACTGCGTACCAGAATACCTGAACTTCATAAAATACAAATTGAAAAAAAAAAAAACAAGAAGAATCAATCACCAACCGATCACAATGTATCACCCAATATCTACCCATATAACATGAGCACAATCATTATTCACCGCTGCTTTACCTCAACCTGAGCTCTCAGAAAAAATGAGAGCCGACAGACAGAGCCCTAAAAAGAACCGCTCTCCTGATGTTCTCTGCACCCAATAACAAATGGCTTTCAGGATTTCACAAAGCAATGCTGAAGGGCACTTGGCTACTAAAAATAATTAAGCCAGGGAATATAGCCGAAAATTGAAACAATGACACCGTAAAGAAGGAAAGCAAGCAAAGGAACAAACAAACTTGGAGAGCAAGTAAATTAAGAGATACAAGGATACCTGCGCAGAATGAGAGATAGAACACGGAGCTTGTTCGTTTCGACAATGGTCTATAGAATACGAAATGTATTCTCCCTCCGAGCCTTGCAGAGAGAAGAATGGGCTTGGGGGCGCGCAACTCGCGGCAGAGGGAGAGAGAGGGGACGGTGGTGACACCAAAACGGTTTGAGGGAGATGACACGGAAGGGTTCTTTCTGATGATCGATTCCACGTTGAATAGAATAGACCCTTTTGGCCTATTCGCCTCGTCACAAGTCCCACACCAACCAGGAAAAATTCGCAGGTCGTTTACCAAGGATCTTTTATTTTGATTTCGCCCATTAAAATTTCCCACCCAGATTGCGGAATCCTTGTATCTTCTATTTATTAATTTATTTTTATTATTTACCGGTTGCATTTATCCTATTATTCGATGCCTTCATTTTGTTAGGTCAAAAAAATATCTTAATTGTTTACCTTTTGTGTTTGAACTTTGAAATCACGACGTCAACGCGCTTTTTCATTCAAGGATACAACAGTCTTTTACTTTAATTAAATATTCTTCTTCCGAGTGGTGCAGAAAGAGGACTAGAAGTTTAATTATTAACTTGTACATATAAATTTTGTTATAAAAAAATGGGGGAGAGATATAAAATATAAGAGTGGGAGAGAACAATTTTCATTGACTATCACTGTCTTCTATTTATAAGAATAATCATACAATATCAATATAATCAATATATATAGGTAATAAACCATCTGTAGGTAACGGTATAATAGATAAATATGGGATACTAAAGATATTAGAGATAATGGGAGATATGAACATCCACACAATTATTATTATAGTCATAACATTCCCCCTTAGATGTCCATTATATATGAATGTATCTCATTAAAAACTTTAACTAAGGAAAACCTAATGGGATAAAAACCTAATTAAATAAAAGAGTACATCATTCATTGATACATTGTTCAATGTTGCCTCATTAAAAACCTTTCTAGGAAAACTCAATAGGACAAAAACTATATAAGGAAAAAAGAGTACAGCATGTATCAACTCCCCCTCTTGAAGACGTCAGTAGAAATCCTCGAGTCTTCAAAGACTGATGTTGTGGACAAGCTTTTCAAATATTGTGTCTGGAAAAGACTTGGTGAATAAGCCTGTTAGATTTTCATTGAAACGAATCTACTGGATATCTATCTCACTATCCTTCTGGAGGTCACGAGTGAAAATGAATTTTGGTGAAATATGCTCCATTTTGTCTCCCTTGATGTACCCTTCTTTTAGTTGGGTAATACATGTAGTATTATTCTCATACATGATTGTTGGAATCGCGTTATCGAAATATAACCCACAAGTAGTTTACATGTGATGTATTGGTACTTATGGATCAAATAGCTCTTCATCACATTACTGGAGATAATAACTCTTTAGGAGTTAGCTCTTTTGGAGCTACTAACTTTCTTAATTATCCTCTATTTGATTATCTATATTCTTAGCTCCTTTTCTCTTTTGAGGATTTTTATATTTAAAACGATGGCCTTTCACATTTCGGGTGTGCTTTAGATTCATTTACAATTCGGGAACATAAATTTTGATAGGTGCATAAGTAGTTGGGATATGTGACTTTATCACTTTTTTTGAGTCAACAAATGCTTCTAACATTTGATTAGCTTAGCTTTACAAATTAATTATGTTATAAACTTCTAGTTCATATTGTTTTCTACGATGATCAAGATAAGCCAATGATAATTCATTCTAACTAATATCTTTTACCCAACTACTTATTTTCTGCCCCTAATGTTGGGAAAAATAATCTATCGAAATAAAAATCGACAAATCTAGCCATAAATAAATCTCATGTAGTTCGGGGGAGATTCATACCCAACATATATTCTCATTTTGATGAATTATGCATATATTGCACACCTAAATATTATTAAATTAAAATATTAGGTTCCTAACAAAAAACCATCAGTAAGGGGGAAACATTTAGATAATTTGCTGGCTTGATGCATATTAACATTGTTGCATACAAAATGACAAGTCTCCAAGCAGAAATTGAGTAATTCTATCTCGTAAGTATAAGCCTTGTAATTAATTGCGCAACCATTTAACCAATAATTCTGCTAATCCATTTTGCGTATGAACATGAGCCACAAGATGTTCAACAACTATTCTCAGGGACATACAATTTTCATTAAAATTCTATGAAGTAAATTCACCGGCATTATCAAGATATATTTTCTTGATAGGATAATCAGGGTAATATGCTCTTAATCTAATCAATTGATTAGAAAATCTCACAAATTTCGTGTTGCACGAAGGTAATAAGAAAACATGTGACTATTCAGTTGATGCGTCAATTAAAACCATATGATAACTAAATGGTCTGCATAATAGGTTCACTGGCTCACAAGTATCTCCCTGTATCCATTCCAGAAAAGTTATATATTCATTTTCTATTTTGTTTGGTGAAGACTGGATAATCAACTTTCCCTTGAAATATACATCACATGAGAAATTATGGGATTGTGGTATTTGGTTACACACACTTTAGGGTATGTCCATATAAATTCCCAATTATATTCCGTATCATGAATGACTTAGGATGGCCTAACCTGGTCCTGCCAAAGGTTAAGTCATAAGTAAACTTCTGGTTTACATTGACCAATTTCATGTTTGTATTATTATTTGTAAACTTCTGGTTTACATTGACAAACTTCAGTTTTATAGTAGCAAACTTTTGGTTTGCATTATCATTGTAAATTTTTGATTTACATTGACAAACTTCAGGTTTGTAGTAATAAACTTCTGGTTTGCATTATCATTTGTAAATTTTTGGTTTACAATAACAAGTATTTCTTCATGAAACAATATTTTATTAAAAGAATCATGAAAAATAAAATAAAAAGACATATAACAAAATTGAAATTTTCATCCAAAATAACTTACCTTATATTCCAACAATTTCCCCCTCAAGTGTGAGTTGTAGA
>JBAGKO010000011.1:2802707-2814022 GCA_037177275.1 Acacia concinna
TTATTGAAAGTGAAAGAATTATGAAATAGTTTTCCTTGAAAATCCATAAAGGACTATTTAGTAGGATTTTGGAAAACATTATGTTAGGTTGCGCGAATTACCTACATTGACCATAATTATCATTTGGAAAATAAAGGTACCATCGGAAACAAAAGAAAAACAAAAGTTTTAATTTTTATGAATTTCCGCACTTAATAAAATACTAAAGGACGTTAAGTGACCTAGAGAAGGTCTAAATTAAGGTGTTACAGTACGTAATTATAGACATGCATGAATCGGATTTGAATACATTGCAGCGAAGAACTTGAAGAAACATTTGCGTTTATTTGACAAACAGTTAAGAAAAACTGCCGATAAAAACCTAACAAGTATATGCACCTCCACATCTATGTAAATTAAGCATTAAAATGATGGATTCATGCTACTCCTTTTGGTTCCTAACATCAAAGATGCTTTATCCAAAAAAATTAATCAAGAAAGTTAATCTTATTATGAAGAAGTGAAAACAGTATTATATATAAATAAAATCAGCTGACCTTACAGATTTAAACACACACAAACACGAATAACAGGCGGCATATAGCATATTTGTCTAGTCCATTCCCAGCCAGTCACAACAGAAATGCTAGTGTGTGCGTGCCTGTATATATAGGTATATAGTTGTATAGTTAATTAGCTAGGTAAGCACCCAGATTGTGAAACCACACAAAATGAGAGTAGAAGAAGCCTCAGAAGTCAAGGTTTGGGTCCCTTTATTCACTTCGGATCACACGCCAGTACGTAGCAGATAAAAAGTAGTAGCTATAGTTCGTTTTGAAGTATTGATATATATATATAGCAGTAGCTAGGTAGCCTCATCACATCCTCTCGTGAAGATTTGGCTGCATAGGCTGCACACGGAAGGCGAATGGCATCTGGGAATGGAACTCTCTTATGTTCTCATCAAACCCGTTCTCCATTTCTCTTGCTCCTTCCATGGCCAAACGTTGTTGCTGTTCGTTCGTTCACATCAATCCACAAAATAAATGACTCGTTATTAGCAATATATAACATTCACTGATGGTTTCTTTCACACTGAGATGGAACATTAATTAATAATTATCAGTATCAAGGAATTACCAGTATAAAATTAAGCTCCCTACTCTCTTCCTCCAAGATCTTGCCCTGATCAGCAGTGTTCAGGATAAAAAAAAACCACACACATTACAGGTCTCTACATATAATTGCAAACATATGTATATGTAGATAACAATGTTAAGGCGTCATTAACTTGCTATTCGGACGCACTCCTCTCCACGTTGTAAAACTGTTAGTGACAGGTTCATTTTTAACGATAAATACATGTTTATAAAAATATTGAAATTAAAGTTTAATTTAGTTATGAATATAGATTATGATGTATTTAGTACTTCAATCTATACTTTACATTTTGAAGTAATTGTATAAGTAAACACGATTTTCCCTGTGGCTATATACTGGTGGCAGGAGCAAATTGTTACGCGTGTGTGCGGATTGTGCATGTGTGTCTTTACACACGTGAGTGCATGGTACGTATGGGTGTTTGATTTTCCTTGTTGAAGATGGCATATACAATTATCTATTTAATAATTAAGTTACTTTTTCATATGCTAGATTATGCTCTTAATGTTGCAGGTCACATTCAAACACAACCAGCTGAATTTTGTACTTAGCATGTTCTAATCAATAATGTCCATGAAATGACACACATCAATTTTTAATTTATTAAATATGAGTTGTTAGGTAGCATACTAAGAAAAACAAGCTTCACAACATATATAATTACAGACTTAATCATCCTAGTCAAACTTACATTTCTCCTGTGTGCCCTGTAAATCTCCATCTGCACCAAAACACCAAGTCTATATCAGATAAATTGTTTAAATCCCTGTGCTACGAACTTTTAACAATTCGATCAATAAGGAGTTAACAACATACTCTTTATCTAATTTTGAGGGAGTTTAATTTTTTCATTGAAGACTTGCATGTTCTATTTATGTATGTGATGAACATTTGTTTATTATAACTTGCTAGCTACCTAGATACAACCTCTCATCTTAATTATAAGCCAGGTAATGTTTTTGGAGTTATAATAAAATTAATTACATAATTTTAAAGTATTAAAATTGATTATAATTAGGGCCT
The DNA here is from genome assembly GCA_037177275.1 of Acacia concinna. NCBI lineage: Eukaryota > Viridiplantae > Streptophyta > Magnoliopsida > Fabales > Fabaceae > Acacia > Acacia concinna. The sequence continues at coordinate 2,804,871 of JBAGKO010000011.1, forward strand.
GTGGTAGTAATAAGTTGCAAATCTGTTTGAAAAAGAGTCATCATACAATCTCAAGCAGTTCGGATTAGTTTTCTTCGTGTCGGAGAAGCTAAATTAAATTGAAAAGATATTTTAGTTTTGACCTGGCAGAATATGAAACTTAGCTTGATAAAGCTTGTGAATTGTTGTGAAAGTAATTATCTGTTTATACTTAGAAAAATATTAATAAGATATATATAGGGATCAGATTTGCCTGTCTCTCACGTATACCAACGAGGCCACATTCTAAGGCATCCTCTAAGGCCATCAGCTCCTTGTAATTAAGCGTGTTCACATCCTCTCCCTTCAAGTGCCTGAAAAGTATGTACTTTTATTATATATGATCAATGAAATTAAAGAGCGGGATTGAGTGAATGAAATCAACGCTGTCTACACACACACCTGAGCTCAATCTGCATGCTGTCATTCTCTTTCTTGAGTCTATCAATTTCGCTGTTCAAGTCCTGTGAGTTCACCAAGGATATAGCAAAGACGAGAAGGGGCATATAAATAAGCTAGAAACCCTCAAAAGAAATATGTAATCAATAACAAAAGATACATATATTCGGACTAGCTGGTTCTAATGTCAACCAGGAAAGGCCGAATCACGAGAGAGACATTCATCACATTTTCATATGCCTATATGTTTAATTAAGAAGATGAAAATGCTTTATATATTTGCAAAAAGCCCAGATCTGGTCATAAATAGATCGATGGCTTTCTTATTTATTCCCGCATATTATTTTAAATAAAAAAGAATTTCATATATTGGGATTAGATCGATGTGCGCGCGCGCGCAGAGAGAGATGTAAGTACAGACAAACACAGATCTGAAAAGAGATTCAAAGTTCATGTCCCTCACCATATATATCTTAACAAAGGCAAAGAACTAGTCATTTAGTAACTGATTTACATGTAAACTAAAGGAGAAGGGTTCAGAATTGAAAAAGATCTAACAACAAGCCAAGTTAAGGCTGGATGTCCATTAACCAACCTCATGCTTAGCGTCCCAGAGCCTCTTCCCAGACGTTTTGTGATATCTTTCTAGGATGTCAATCAACCTTTGAAAAAAAAAATCAAACCGAAAAGCAAAAGAGAGTCAATATAACTTGCAGATTTACTGGTGAAATATATAGTTTCCAGCACATGAACTTTATATTTATATGCCTTAGTTCTTAACAAAATAAAACCCACATCTGTGATGATGAGAAAAACAACTTGAGAGAAACCTGCAGAGGAAGGAGATAAAGAGAGAATTAGAGATCTATCGTACGTGGTTGAAGGGCTGATGTATTCATGCATCTTTCCAGATGCAGCAAAGATAATAAGGGAAACTTGAGCATCACATAGAACAGTAATTTCCTTCGCCTTCTTCAGGATTCCATTCTTCCTCTTGGAGTAGGTTACTTGCCTGTTGCTTGAGTTCTCAATCCTCTTGATCTCAATCTTTCCTCTCCCCATCTCTCACTCTCACAGCAAACTCTCTCTCTCCCCCCCCCTCCTGGTGATCTTCTTACTTTGGATTAATGGTGAGATTTTGAAAAGAGGTGCAAACACAAAAGTGACAGCAAACCCTTACCAATGCGGGTCTGTAGGTGAAGAACTTTCTGCGGGGCACAGAAACGGAGGGTTCGTTTATGGATTGCATTAAAGACAGACCCTATTTATTTATTTATTTATTTTAATTTGATTTGTTAATTAATTGCTGGCTTCACCTCCATATCCACCGGTTCAATTGCTCCCTCGTGGTCTTCAATAATATCTTCAAGTGTTTTCTGAATCTTTTAATTTCAGTCGGTTTTTATATAGTTTAAATAATACTAATATTAACAATGTCAGTGATGTAATCCAAAAATTTGAAAAATTTGGTTTAGTGAGATATAGACTTTAAGATGTAGTATTTAGCTAGATTAGCATGAAGTAAGTCAAGCTTTTACACGATGTTGAAATTGAAAAAATGGAAGGAAATTAATCTTGTGAGGGTTTTAGGTGGGCAGTAGGGAAACCAGCATCACGACCTATATTGAAGTCGGCGACAAAGTTTTCTAGGGTTGAGTGAAATATAATAATATGATAAACTATTGCAAACAAAAAGGTACACTATAATCAGGATCAACCATCAAATCACAAGGAATTTAAGGATAGCGTGATTTCTACTATTAGCAAAAGGAAACTTTCAAAGTAAAGTCCGAACAAAGTAAAGGAATATGTATAATGAGAGTTTTCCAAACTGCAAATGAGAAAACAGAAACTCGGCTGTCTCCAGATCACGCATCAAAATTTCCAAGACGAGCTGAGGTCTGCCCATACTCTACACAAAGCTTCAAGTAGGTGACTAGCTAGCTTGTTGCGTGAAGTGTCTTTGATTTGAAAGGTTCCTAAGATGATATTGTAGAAGAAATTAACTTTGTTACGTTTTTCATTTTGGGAAATGCCAGTTGTACGTCGATCTATGTTTCAAACTAATTTTCTTCCAAAAACTTTTGTATCCCTTAACATAGAGAAGAAGAAAATGGATCTAACTTGTTTACAAATTAATTAAGCTGATGATGATCTGATTTAAGTTGCGGATAGTTTAGACATATTTTATACGGAAAGATAATTTAGTTGACTTGGAGACAAACCTCCATGATATGACTCGAGGACAAAGGAAAGCAACGCTCACAGCCTTCTTTTCCTCGAATGCAACAATATTAAGTTTGAAGATGGATCTCTTGTCCTGATAAAAAAAATAAAAAAATAAAAATAGGCTCACTGCTATTTGTGTGTTGCTGGCGTTTACCTTTATCTTACTTATTACTGCTAATTGGTTTTAGGTCCTTCTTCTAGACTTGAGCTCAGACATGACAACCATATTTTTCTAGATTCTTTCGGATTCATCAGGGGTCAAGTATTTGACAATATCTCCGAAGTACGAAGTATATAATAAGGAAACGATATCCTCCATTCTACCGCCATGTATAGATGGCTTCTGTTTAACGTTTCAGGAGCTCCATATAAATACAACTGTAGGATTTTCTTTTTTCTCTTTTTGATGTTTGAAGGACCAGCTCTTCATCAAATCTTCTCAATCAAACAGTCAGGCCATACATTCAAGAATCTCTTTGATAACAAGAACCGTCCGTTTATTAAACTACATTTGGGTGCGTGTGTGCATGCAAATGATGAATATATATATATATATATATATTTGCCGACCTTTTGTGGGGCTAGATTTTCCAGACCTCTATGAAACTGAGCTAAATCGAAATGTATCACAACGTGCAAGATGCCCTTAAGTCTTCTTAATGCATATTAACATTACACACCAAAATACAACGCTCAGTTTAACAAGCGAGTTCATCACCCAAATATTAATAAGTTAGATACTGAAGAGAGCTAGCCTACGCTGCTCTCCAATATTAAGTCGGGCTCACAACACTAAATGGAAATGCCAAAAGTTCTTAATCAGTCATAGTTAACTCGCACACAAAACACACACACATCAATTCTACATCCTGTCTTGAAGGTTTGGCTGAAGGGGCTGCACGCGAAAGGCAAATGGTGGCATCTGGGAATTGAAATCCCTAATGCTCTGATCAAATCCATTGTCCACGTCTCTCACACCTTCCACTGCCAAATGCTGTTGCTGTTTAAAATGATTCACGAGGAAAATTATCAGTTCATAATAACACTTCCAGGATGGACATGCTTGTTAATTTAATGAAACATCGTTTTCTAAAGTTGGTAGCAGTCACATGTAGAGTAAGTCAGTACAAACTTATGCTATCTATGTGAGCTTATATGAATATTATTTAGTTAGGCTTCTTCACCTTGTTGTGTGCTCCAATTTCACACGTTTATAATTAGTGAATAGTTAATAGCATGATAGACTACTCCAGGTATTATTGAAATATATATCAACAGAAAATTAATCAATTAATTGTGTTTTTACACTTATATATATACACAAATAATAATCCAGCATCTCATAAAACACGGGCTTGCATATTATGGTGGTATTAATTATTAATATTTAATATTAAATAAAATAATAGTAGCAATGTATAAGTAGCACTTACCAGCAGGAAATTGAGTTCCCTATTTTCCTCCTCCAAGATCTTGCCCTGATGCATGAATATATCCGCATTAATTAATCTTTCGCAATATAATATAGAATTTTTAGCAATATTAAAGATTCCAACATACATTTCTCCTAAACCTCCTGTGCACTTCCATCTACCACATTGAAACAAAGAAGATATATGAGAGAGGAAAGCTTAATAATATTATAAAGTACAAACCGATCAGAGTTACATTCTTATTAGAAGAAAGAACCTGTTTCTCGCGGACTCCTTTGAGGCCGTTTTCAAGAGCATCCTCCAATCCCATCAGCTCCTTGTAATTCAGTGACGTTATATCCTCTCCCTTCAAGTGCCTGACGAACAAATTAAATAAACGTAATATATATTTGAGCAAATATGCGTGTGTGAGAGAGAGGAATCGAAAAATCTAACAGTGAAATATGGTGCAGCATTGACCTACCTGAGCTCAATTTGCATGCTGTCATTCTCTTTCTTGATTCTATCAATTTCATTGCTGAGGTTCTGTGAGTTAAGATAACAATTCATACTGTTGTAAACCCTACTATTAACTGCTTTGCAGCAAATTAAAGGGACTAGATAAGTAACCTCTTCTCTCTCTACGCTTGTGGATATATATCTAACATAAAGTAGCTAGCTTGGGGAAAAAAAAGGAAGCAAGTGATGAATCTTTTTCATACCCAGATCTGTTCATAGATCGATGTCACAGGTTTCATGGTTTTGTGCTTGTCTCGTTTTTTAAGCCAAAATGAAATTAAAGTTCATTAATTAGCAGCCCCTATAATACTGAAAGAAGCGAAATAGTACATCATATTCCAGATGTGGATCTACAGGGTATTATCATGTCAAGCAGTAGAACGAAGCTTTCTTCCTCTAGCGAGGACAAATGATTCCCATTTCGATGTTTCTAGCTTCATTATTTATATTGGAAAAATAAGCATCAATTTATTCATATCAGAATAAACCTAGCTAGCTACCTCATGCTTGGCGTCCCAGAGCGTCTTCCCAGACGTTCTCTGATACCTGTCCAGGACGTCAATCAACCTACCACCAAAAAAAAAAAAAAAAAACCTTTAAATCTCAAACACACACAATCATATTAATGATTAATTATTAATTAATGAATTAATAAAAGTAAACTGAAATGTTTTTCCACGCTCACATAGATATTTTTTTCTTTGATTTTAGTTAATAAAACGAAGGAGAGTTAAAATATAATCCCTTACGTGGTAGAAGGGCTGATGTAGTTATGCATCTTCCCAGATGAAGAAAAGATAATAAGGGAAACCTGGGCATCGCATAGAACAGTAATTTCATTTGCCTTCTTGAGGATTCCATTCTTCCTCTTTGAGTAGGTTACTTGCCTGTTGCTTGAGTTCTCAATCCTCTTGATCTCAATCTTACCCCTCCCCATCTATCTATCACCGATATTCTCTTCTTCGTCTTCTTCTTCTCCTCTACTTGCTTTTTCTTTGGTCTTCTTTCTTCTAGCTTGCCAATTAATGGTTCAGAAGTATGTGGGGAAGATAAAGAAAAGTCATGGTGCTATATTCTATTATGGGTTTGCTGATGAATCACTTTCTGAGTGGCACAGCAAGGAAGGGTTTGTTTACGGGTGCGTTGTGACCCACCACAACTACTATTTTGTTTGTTTGATTTAGCTTTGTGAGTTCTGCAGCCACTACACCTTCTTGACCATTGGTTTCTCTATGCTCGTTCGTTTAATTGGAATAGGGTTTGGGGCTTTATAGGTTTAAGTGGAGCACGTAAATTGGGTTCGTGCAGGTTTTCGGCGTGTTTAAATTAACCGCGCATTGAAGAGCTCAATAATATTAAACAGCAAAATCAAAAGTTATGGGAAACTATAATTGTCGGCTTTTAAAGTAAGCAATTAATGTGCCTAAAAGGGCACAAGAATACAGTTCTTGGTTATGCTATATATTACTTCTCCTTAAAATATAAAAAATATTTAATTAAATGTTGTAGTTTGAATTGACATTTAAGAATTAAAATTATTATTTATTTTTAATTAAAATATCCTTACTAATAAAGAAATATTGAATAAAAGATTAAATATTTTTATTAAAGTCTACTACTCTCTCACCCCCTTCCCCTCTCTTCTCTTTTCAAGAATGATGACTTTTATGATCAACACAAATATTAATACATTGATACCAAATAAATGCAAAACTGAACAACAAAAAAAGAATTAAAGTACAAAATATTCTTTAAATGTCTCTTATATTTTGCGACGGAGTAAAGGTGGAGGCTGTCTCTTATATTTTGGGATGGAGTGAGTATTACTGTAGGAACGTTGATTAGTTTGGAGAATATTAATTTAATTAAATTATTTTAAAGTATTTAAATTTTTATTTTTTTAAAACTATATTGTCTAACTTATAAACTAATATATATTATAATATATGATATAATAAAATAACTTATTTACCTTCTCTAATATCTCTAAATTAAATCAATTAAGTCTTATAATTAGGATCGGGAGTTAGTATTACATTGGTACTACTCCCTCTGTCCCAAAATATAAGAGACAACCACTACCTTTACTCCGTCCCAAAATATAAGAGACATTTAAAGAATGTCTTACTCCCTCCGTCCCTCGTTTTGAAATTATTGCAGATGTATGAGTGCACGCTCGTTTTTTGTAAGAAATATTTTGAGAAAAACAGTTTATTAAAGTTTATTTTATAGTTGACACACAGAGAAGCAATCTTTGTCTGGCTAATATTACTTGAAAAATTGTTTACCGTCAAACTACTTAAAACATTATAAGAGTAAAAAATAAGTGAGTATAATATTAATAAATAACTATGAGTGAGACTTTTCCAAAGGAAAAAAAAAAATCACAGCTAGTTTCACAGAAAAATTCTATTTTTCCATAAAAAATTTACCTTCTTTATAGTTAAAGAATGGATTATCGATCTTTTTTCCCCCCACCTTCATCAAACATCGGAATATATATAACAACATATATAGATATCCTCTTTGAAATATAAACTATAAATACTGATGACAGGAAAGCACCAGTTGGCACCTCTGATTCTTTTTTTACCTGAAAAAGAAAAAAGAAAAGAAAAAAACTCCGAGTGCATTGCTGCGTACCTTCACGCGGTTGCATGACATTAATTATATGGGATCAGGATCCTACGCGCAAAGCACTATATTGTCGAGCGTAGAACTCCAGTCAAATATATGTTTGGTAAAAAGAAAAAAAGATATCCAATAATAACATATGTTATAGGGCCATACCGATGGATACACGAGCTTATTGGCTTGTTAATATCACTATAGATATCAACTTGTGGGTTAATTTCAATAGAAATTAAATTAGCGTTTTCCTTTAAACCCAGTCGCCATAGTTAGGTCTCCACCCAGAAAAAAAACTGTCATTTTCCTTTAAAAGTTTAAATTTGAATGCTAGAGGTGACCAGTCAAATCCACAAAAATGGGATTTGATAAGAGGTTCGGGCGGAAGTGTCGGGATCTACTTGCCCGGTTTTATGTAAAGAAAGCCCTTTTTCTTTGTTTAACTCTGGATCATATGACCGTAGTCTTTTTAAAATAATAAGTAAAATTCAGCAGAGACACACACGGATATGTGTCATACTTATACAGATTATGATATATTATACTTGATACAAGAAAGTCCCATCGGAAGATTAATTAGCAGAGAGGTAAGGTTAATGAGAGAGCAAAACAGCCATCTCTGTATAGTGTCTGCTCTATGCAGGTTATGAAGCATGAAGGAAGGAGATCCTAAAAGGAGATGGATTCTACAAAATGACCCGAGGTTAAAGGAATGTTCGCTGTGTCTCTTTACATGTAACAGCTTTGACAAATCATCAGAGTTTGCAATGTGTCATTTTGACAAGATTATGGGGCTTTCTTTTCAGTCTTCTCCCAAAGTTTCATTTTTCACTTTTCAGAGGGGCCGGGTAAGAAACTGGAAACATAGGCACTTCTCTAAAGGGGAAAGATTTGAATTGAATTGGAGATATTTCTACATATATATCTCCTAAATGATACTGCTATTAAGTTTTTTTAGTTGATCTCAACACGTCTTCTTAGGGTTAGAATTCCGATGCCGTCTATATATATATATATATATATATTTCTTTATTAATAGGTTCTTTTAGTTAAATGCCATCGATCTCTTCACTGCAAATTAGCGAAAGGGACAGTTCTCCTCTTGTACAAGAGTGACAACAGTACTTGCCTCTATGTTTTTACCTTCTCCACAAGCTAAGCTTCTCTACAACAACGAATATTTTGCAAATGATTTCACCACTGAGTCTTTTTATAATAACCTCTAAACTGAAATCTTAATTAATGGTCTTTTCAATGGTTTTCAAGAAGTTGATTATCGACAGGGAACCTGCTCCAAACCCCTCTCACAAGTTATCACAGTTCTTTAAGATAGGAAATGGATGATCCAGATGGATGGAAAGTGGAAACACAGTGATTATGGACTTCCATTATCACTGTGTATCAATGTCTCCGTGTTTTTTTAAGATTATGATCTAACCTTGACGGGTTAGATTTAAGGTTAGATCAATTAGTTTGGGCTATTCTAACTTAATACTATGGGTTTCATTCAAGTTCGAAATGTGGGAGCACAATACTCTAGGCCAAGGACTCTAACTTTAATAGTTCCTGTCATGTCAATTTTGATTAGTCTAGACCCATTGATGTATTTAAATGATGGTTTGGCCTGAGATACCTGATGCTTATGCGGGGGAAAAGAAACATATACAAAAAGATTCATAGCAATCATGGCCAAATTCATAGCTCTCCTGCCTTGGTGAATTTTCTGGTAGTTATGCACAAAAACATTCATAAACTGATGGAAAATTACAAGATATGGCTTTGGAGGATGAAGTGCATTTGGACTTCTAACTTATAAGGACATCACCATTCACCTCGTGGTTCCAAGTTCCAACCTTGATCTGGATTGTGTTGTTGTGAAATAGAATCGTCAGATAGAGCAAAATCGCAATTGATAATTTGAGAAAATAATAATGAAGATAAAGGAGA
>JBAGKO010000011.1:2826654-2850789 GCA_037177275.1 Acacia concinna
AGTAATGAATTGATAGACTATTTAATAATAATGAATGCTAAATAATGTAAAAAAATAAATAAAAATAATAATTTCAGGATTGGAAAATCCCATTTCCAATCCCGAAATTTTTTTCTCAATCCCAAATTTTCCCATCCCGATTGTTTGGGATCGGGACAGGAAAAATATGAACACCCCTACTCATAGGGTTTGTTTAAACGGCAACTTTTTTTATTTAATTAACGTCACTTTAAAAATTTAAGTAACTTATTATAAGTTGAATATTTGGGTTTAAAATAAGTTGATAATGGAAAAAGGAGCGGCAAATGTCGAGGCTCTATGAAGGAGCTTATTACAGTGTCCAGCATTAATGAAGGATTCAGCATATATGACAATTTAAGATGCAGAAGAGGGAACGAACAAGGGAAAAGAAATTGTATGAGGATGTGGCGCTTGGAATTTTAAGCAGGTCAATTTTGAAAAATTACAAAAAAATACTATATGAATTATAAAAATATTAATAAGTATATTGAATAAGGGAAATGACAGATTCTAGTAATTTGGATTTTTTATTAGAATTGAAGATTGTGAGTTTTGTCATTTACGTTATTTATTTTCTTTACTAATAATGTCAAAATGTCATTTTCATTATCATTCTAATTATTTCCCTTACCAATTATTACTCTTGTATTATTATAAGTCCATTTTAACTAATTCTCACATACTAAGGAGAATTAGTTAAGCTAATAATTTAGAGCCCTATTTACAACTTTACCCTCATTTGTAAATGTTATCTTTTCAACTTTTTCTTTTCTCTCTTCCTTTAATTAAAAGTAAAATTGAAGTAATGTCATTTAATACTCTCAAATTTGACTTATATTAAGAACCAAATTTTTTAGTCAAAATAGACTTGTAATAAAGAATAGAGTGGTATGTCAAAATACATAAATATCGAGTTTATCATTTACACTACGAGTTTTGTCATTTATGTTAATATTTCAGTTATTTCTCAACTTAAAAACCCAGATTCCTATATCATTTCCCTTATTCAACAGACTATTTAGTGTTTTTATAAATTTATATGGTATTTTTTTGTCATTTTTCTGTTTTTGAATGCCTCTAATAGTGATATGCTCAATAATTATTCAGATTTTTATCTTTACCTGATAAATACTATATTTTTTTTTAAAAGGGTTAAGAACCAACTTGTTAAGGACGTGATTAGAAATTAATAAGTGAAAGTATTGTTATATGTTTGTTAATATTATTTTTTACAACATTATTAAGGATGAGGTGTAAAGAAAAATCTAATTCAAATATTAAAATTATTATAACCTTAAAATCATTATCAAAATTCAAATACATTCGCAATTGAATAATTCTTTAGTTTAATCACATGGAAGTTATATTGTCATAAAAATATTGGTTCGTTATAAAGATTGTAGAAATACTGGTCGACAGCTCTGATCTTTATTGACAATAAAATTATTATTTTTAACATATGTATCTTAATTTTAAGAACAAAATATATTCACTATCCATCTGTTTTATCTAAATTATACAAACCTCTCCTCTATTTTTAAAATGTATATAAACCTTCATTAAAATTAAAATATATATTATAGAGACCTCCCTTATATATTAGATATTTGACGGTTAAGTTTGACTTTGATTTGACCAAAATACCCCTTTTTAAACAAATGAACATATAATTATGTTTTCCTAAAAATAATTTTTTTTGCAAACAAAAAATAATTCTAATACATACGGGTAGTATTTTCCAAATTTCAAATAAATTATAAAAATTCCTTAATTTTTATTATATTATTACATTTTAAGTTTTAAATTTTTATCATATTTATTGAAACTTTTTTATTTAATATTCTTTCAACTAAAAAAAATGTATTTCTCTTTGAGTTTAGAGGCATGCTGCCTTGATAAGTCTTCGGAACCCAGCTCACCCAAACTTTTTACTACAAAAGAAAAACATTTTTCATTCTTTTTTTCCCACAACGCCATGATTGAAAATAGGGAGAATTTAAGAAAAATACCTCTCCAAATTCAAAAACTCTAAAAGGGATGTTAATATTTCAAAAAGACACTAAAATATTATGGACCAAAATGGGGTTTTTCAAATTCATTGACGTGAACAGTGACCAGCAAGAAGTAACGAAAACTACTACTCAAATAGCGAAAATTCAACACTGTTCACATCACGGGTAGATTTCCCTCTCTCCTCTGTCAGATGAATAGTGTCAGTGTCAGATAAACAACGCCGACAGAGGGGGGGAGAGAAAGTTATCAGCACGAAGTAGTAAAAACCATTACTCAAATAGCGAAAATCTACTATTGTTCACTTTAGCGAATTTTGAGGGGGGGTGATCAAGACGAACCAACATGGACTAGCAAAATCCATTATTCTTCTTGTGAAAATCATTACTCATCTTGTGAAAATCACCACTGCTCACGTCAGCAAATTTGAAAAAATCAATTTGGTCTATGGTACCTTAGTGTCTTTTTGAAATGTTAATATCTATTTTGGGGTTTTTGAATTTGGGGATGTATTTTTCTGGAATTGTCCCTTGAAAATATGTTTGAAAAACGTATTTTTATTCACCATATGTTATTAATAATGTATTAATTTTAATTTTAATTTCACAAATAATTTTTTATACAAATATTTATAAATATGATTATTTAAATATGCATCTATTAAAATAATTAATCACATTTTTAATTAAGTTTGATTTTCCTGCATTAATTTAATTAAGTAATTCTTTATCTCAATATAAGAAGAAAAAAAATTAGGGCAAAGGAGCAAATTTACCCACAAACTCTCCCTCATAAACCTTTTTTAGAGGCGAAAATATACATAAACTTTCAAAAATAGGTAAATTTAACAATATGTATGTTTCAACTTCTAACGCCGTTAAAGGGTAGGAAAAAATTTAACTATGAACTTTCCTCATATAGGCGTCTGACACCATAAACTTGTGAAAAGGGGGCAAATCAAATAATAAACTTTTCTCATAGAGGCCTTTGACGCCATAAACTCTTAAAAAGAGGAGCAAATTTAACAATTTGTCCATTGAACCTCCTTTCTTTTTTAAGCAAGACTTGGCTCTCTCTTGCTCCCCCACCTCTCTCATCTTGTTCCATCATTTCCCATTGTCAACCTTGAGATTTTTGTAGATCTACCTCTCAAGCTTCTCATAGGTTTGAGTTTGCTCTTCATCACTATCGCTTTCGTACTGGTTTCTTTCTCCACCGTGTTCTTCTTCATCCACAAGGACAACTTGAAGCAAGTTGTTTTTCCGCTCTTTACCACTGTCATCTTGCCTATCACTTTCTATATTATCGCCCAATTTTCTTTATTACTGATCTAGTTAGAGCTATCTTCACCAAGATTCCCCAATCCAGCAAGAGTCTAAGAAGCTCATTCTTTGAATCACTCTATTTTTTTATTACAGCAAACTCATATTTTTTGGAATAATATTTTCACTCTTGTTTCAAATTTTGATACGCGTTAAAAAACCTCCCATAATAAATCTGTGTTTTATAAACATTTCACCGGAGGTGTAACAAACCAAGGCTAGTTCTCCGACAACCTCTGGTGGGGAAGAAGAAGGAGCAGTACAAATGATCGGCCCAATAAATCTCGAGGCTGATGATGAGAGGTAGTGGAATATATTGAAAGAGGTGCGCGAGCAGGATAGAGCCAAGTTTTACTTCAAAAAGAAAGGAGGTTCAATTAATGAATTGTTAAATTTACCTCCTTTTTAAGAGTTTATGGTGCGAAACGCTCTTATGAGAAAAATCTATTGTTAAATTTACCTCTTTTTTAAGAGTTTATGATGTTAGGTACCTCTACGAGGAAAGTTCATGGTTAAATCTGCCCCCACTTTTTAACTGTGTTAGAAGTTGAAATGCACGGATTGTTAAATTTGCTCCATTTTTAAAAGTTTATGTATATTTTTGTTTTTAATAAAAGTTTATGGTGCCAAGCGCCCTTTGGAAGAAAGTTTATGGATAAATTTTCCATTTTGCCCAAAAATTTAACAGATAAATGTTTAAAAAATAAAAAATAAAATAACAAGAAAGCTCTTAAATAATTTAAACAATTGTTAAAAAATTATAGAATTAGTAATGATGAATGGTAAATTATAAAATAAAATGTATTTTACTATAAAATTTAATTAAAAAATATAAATCTTTAACAGAATTAAACATCAAATTAAGTGTATGTTTTTAAAATAAATAGGAGTTCTATATAAGTAAGCCATTAATATATAGGAAGTCAAAATATTTTACTCTTAGGTAACTTTTTTTTTTTTGTCATTAAATACAATGCATGCCAATCGAACACAATTATAGTTCGTCTAACGGTTTAACCTGAACATATGTTTTCCTTCCCGAGATATAATTTTAAATTTCCTATAGAAGCATGAGGAAAAGAAAAGGAGTTCTTTGTGTCCAAAAAAAAAGAAAAAGAAAAGGAGTCCTATGATTCCGTCACATTCGCGAAATTAAGGGTGGTGTAGTATCGAACTCTCTTTCCCGCGTTTTTATGTTCTCTTCCCCTCTTCAATTTTCACATCTCGCACAGTTGCCTGTTCTCTCTTACCTTTCGATAAAATAATTTTGTAAACCTAATTTACGTCCCCCGTTTTATTAAATTTTCGTTTTATTCCCTGAAATGTTTTTCGATGGAAGGAAGAAGTAACGACCAGTACTGATTACTGCACTTGAGTGTGTTGGGGGCGAGGGATTGCCGGTGGAGATGTTGCGGACGAATGCATTCGAAGGCGCGAATGTGTTCATGTCACGGAACCTCGTGCCGCCGGAAGTATTCGACACACTTCACGACGCGCTTAAGAATAATGGCGCGTGTGTCCACCTCTGCTGCGACCCTTCGCGCAATGGGTCTCATGACTATCACATCATATCTCACGATCATGTAACAGCCTGATGTCCTGCGATTACTAGCTTCAGTTGAATTTGAGTTTGATTTCTGCATTTCTGATATTTTTTTTTCCCAAATTTATTCGAAGGAGAAACTCGAAGATCTTAAAGCCCGGCGTTGCAATCTGCTCGGTAAGTTTGTATTTTAAGTTTTCACTCGCTAAAGCTATTCTTACTGCTCCTGTTGGTTGACTGTGTTAACTGAAATTTTATTGTCCTTTTTAGTTTTCCCATTCAGTAGGCAATTGCAAAGTTGATTTAAGAGCTTTTAGCTGTGTAATTATCTGAAGTTGCTTTTAGATGCTTAGACCCTCGTAATCTGATGGTTACAACAGCATTATTGTTTGCATTAGACTTGTCCAGACGCCAGATTGGCATTTTAGAATCTGACGAGGCATGTTGTAATTATTTATTTAGTAAAAGTATGTCGTTTTGAATTTTGACGGTTGGCTCGTCTGAATTGGATAGCATTTATGCTACTCTACCTGTCCAGTATGGATGATTTCCGTACTTGAACATCAGCTGTTGTTTTGGCTAGGAAAAATGGCGTCGCTTCTGAGTTTTGTATCTATTTTTGGCAGGCCCTCAGTGTGTGCTTTCATGTGCAAAAGAACGAAGACCTCTGCCTAAACAAGGTTTCACTTGTTGCCTTGCCATGGATGGTGTCAAGGTACTTGCATCTGGCTTTGATATGGATGAGAAGGTACCGTATATTTTAAGTATTACCAATGCAAATTAGCTTTGTTTTATTTATTTTCCATTCATATTCTCTTAGCAAATGAACATGCATTCTTCACATGACTGTTATCATGTTTTCTTTTCCCCTCTTGTTTTGGTCCTCTGGCTTTGGAATAACTCAGAGAGGACCTGCACTTTTTTTCTGGTTGTTATTTTCAATTAAATAGTTGGAATTTCCGAGGCATTTTCTTGTGGCTGATATGATGAATATAATCCGTTTGCGTATATCAGCGTTATAAAACATCTCAAAAAGTGATTGCCCGAAATCAATGTACTAAAATTAATATATTTATAAGTTTCCCATTCATGTTATGGGTGAACATTTTTTGTTTTAGGCGTGAATTTCTGTATTTTTATCAACTTTATGGTTTATTCCTTTGGTTCTCCATGAATTTCCTCTTTAATCTTCAAAAAAGTTAAAATACATGATTGGCGAACCTTAATAGAAAAATAAAATTCAGGAAAATCACTGTCTTAGAAATTAGGTGCGATTCTTTATATTTTGGTCACTAGGTTCTCTAATAAAATTACAATATATATTAGAACTTCCCTTTTAAAATCCCGATCATGTGAAGTTCAGTTTTAAAAACTATATGCTTGTTCGCAAACATGATATATTTATCATGTTTTGATCGTGAATATATAAAGAAGTTCGTAGGATTTTCTTTATATATTTGTATACCATTATTTAGCACGGCTTAGCTATTATTTGTTTGCTTTTTTAATTTCATTCCCTTATCATTTTTTTTTCAACAGAGTAATTATTCGTAAATTAGATTTTTTTTTCCTTAAATGGATTAGAATTTTGTAAACTTTTTCTTATTGCTTCATCTCTCTTCACGTCTTAGTTACTTGCTTTAACCATCTTCTTACTTCCTCCTCCCACTTTTTCGGTCTCTATTGATGTTCGTCATTTGTATTTTGTACTGTGATGCAGATGAAGATAGGAGAGTTAGTAAATTCTATGGGAGGAATTCTGCATACTAAAGCATCATTGGATGTAAACTTTGTGATTGTGAAAAATGTTTTAGCTGCCAAGTACAAGGTCTTGTAAAAGCAGCTTATGTTCCATATTATTCATAAATCTTAATTACTCCTCTTTATTCTTTGTCATGTTTATAATACTCTTATCACCCTTCTCTGTTCAGTGTATTACATGCTAGCGCACAGAAATATTATCCATGTTAATGCCAACATAAATAACTTTCTCATTACTTGAATTTTTCTAAAGGGTGTAATAACTAAACTTTGTCAAACCTGATGGTTATAGATACCTAAATCTTGTCTACCTATTTTAAATATAGGTTGTTTTTTAATAGATCATCAATCCTTTCCAACTCCATAAACAGATCTTCATGATGGTCTGAAATGTCTTTGAGCTCAAATTGATGCTACGCAATCTAATGTGTTATTTGCTTTACATCTGGCAGTGGGCTTTGAATATGCTGAAGAAACCAATAATCACTTTTAATTGGTTAAAGCAATGCTCTATTGAGCATCGCATTGTTCCTCAAGAGTCATACAGGATTCTTCCCTTTTCTGGCTTGACAATTTGTGTTACCCGAATTTCAGCAGGTTTTAGTCATCTGTTAATTTTGTTCATAATATGTTTTTTGCAATTGTTGTTGCCTGCTAATTTTATTTTCATTTTATACAGATGAACGCAGAAAAATTGAGATGCTTATTGTACAGAATGGTGGGAAATACTCTGCAGAGCTAACAAAGAAGTGCACACATTTGATTTCTGATATATCCTTGCTATAGTTTCTTTAAACAATCATCTCTGTTTAAAATCATGTGAACATTCACCTATTGTCCAAGAATAGGAGAAAACATCCTTCTTGCTTTTGAACAATGCTTTTTGTTACATTATAATGACCAGCTGCATAAGTTAGACTGTCAGTAACATTCTCTTTAAACATTAAATGACTTTAGCAATGAGTGTCAATTGTATCATACTGTGTTCATAATTTTTGAACTGACAAGAACTCTCACACTTATACCACGAACTCTATGACACTATTTTATGTGCAATTTGTGTCAATATTATCAAGCACATTCCTCTCATTTTGTGATCAAGGGATACTCTAGGACTAGTATAGTACTGAAACTAAAAATGATGTTATTATTTTTGAAATAGGTGGATAATTGTGTTCTTGACTATTCTTAAGCTCCTGAAGGTGATAAATATAAGGTGGCTAAACGGTGGGGTCACATTCATATTGTGACAAAGAAATGGTTTGATCAGTCTATTGCCAGAAGAGGTAACTCCTTGGTTGCAATACATGATGTGGCAGCGCCTTTTGCATTTTGACCTTCATAATTTGATTCCAACCACAATATCTGACTACCCTGTATCATTTTTTTTTTTAAAATGTGAATAGCATGTCTGAATGAGGAGTCCTACCCTGTTCAGCGTGGGCCTGTATCTTCACAAAGAATGTCTATGGATAATTTAACAGCACAACATAGTCAGGAAAAAGAAAATGGGAAGTTGCAATCTGCAGCATCATCTGGACTTCCAGATTCACGTATGCCCGCCGTTTCCTATGCTGAGCTTGTGGACGGAGATCCAGATGCCACACAGTCAGAAAACACTTCTGCTGCCATTTTAGATGTTCCTATCTTTGTTAATGGGACAGATCCTGAAGCACCTCCAGTGCAACCCAAAAATGAACCAAACCTTGACAGTGCAGTAGCCAGAGATTCTGAATCTGATGATAATGACCTGTACTTGTCAGAGTGCAGAATATCACTTGTTGGCTTTGAAGCTTCTGAGATGCGTAAGCTAGTTAATATGGTTCGTAAAGGAGGAGGATCCAGATATATGTCTCTTACTGACAAGTTGACACATATAGTCATTGGAGCTCCTTCAGAAATGTGAGTCTTGTTTGATGTTTCCAGAAAATGCATGCTTCTCTATGTGTTTTTTGTATTTTTTGGGGGGGGGGGGGGGGGCATTCATGTGTGAACAACAAAACTTCCCTTCTATCTGGTGGCTCCCATCATAAATGTGGCTCTCTGATGAGCTTTATTTGGAATACTGCATTCTCTTTCTTCTAGTCAATATTGGTAATTACTATTCACATGATGCGTTTCTCCAGAGAAAAAAAGGATGTAAGGAGCCTTGCTGCTTTGGGTATCATCTACGTTGTTAAAACTACATGGCTTGAAGATTGTGATCGTGAAAAGAAAGAAGTCCCTGTACTTAAGAGACACATTGCACAAGATCTTCTTCTTCCAAAAGGTTCACTTTTATCACGTGCAATTGTGCACATTAATGGTCTGCGTCTGTTATCTCCTACTTCTGTGAAAGCAGGAGAAATCTTTTAATTAAACAAGAGTGGTAAATTTTCTTTAATGGTGGTCATAGGTATACTTTTCTGAGATATGTGTTCATTTTTTATGAATGCTTAGGTTCAGCATCTTTTGTGAAAGGTGTAACTGGCATTGTGCACATAAATAAAGGTAAAGGCCCCAGCACTGATCAAAGCTTTCAGGCTGATCAGGTCATAGCTGGTATGGACTCTAGAGTTGTAATGCCATTATCAGTGGAGAAAAAAGAAGAAAAGAAGCCAGGGAGTGATGTGACTGACCAAACCTTTCTTAAATCAATGGACAAGTCAACACAGCAAATGCAACTTCCTGTTGTTAATAATAAAATGAAGGGTCCAAAAAAGATGCATTATGAATCTTCTCAGTGTGTGAAGTCGTCAACAGTTTTCTGGGGGAGGACATTTTGTTTTTCAGAGTCTTTTCCTGAAGAAAGAGTAAGTTTTTGTTGTCTATGTTTATTAAAGATGGCATGATCTTGCATTCTCATTGTCAGTTTTGACGTGTGGATTCAATGAACTAATGCATATATTGGAAATTTTAAACTAAAGTTAGATAATAGATGGTAGGAGTCCTAAATGTTTTGCCTAAAAAAAATATCTGGAAAGACACATTTGAGCAATTCAGTTGGTTTGGATTTACCTAACTGCCTCTTAATTCTCCAGATCATGTTACACTAATTCCGCAAACCACCTTCATACACAAGACAACTTCCTTTTAAGCATCCAAGTGCAATATTTTCCATTAAAACATTGAGCTGTCATTAATATAAAGTGCAAACCTCATTCCAATAAACTGAACGAAATTTTAGTCCCCCATACGGCCATACCTGCTTGTCTGAATCCAATGATGTGTAGATATTCTTCATATGGTACCATAACTTGTGATTATCCATTATACGTGTTCATTGAAATTCTGTAGATGTTTTGAAGAGATTATTCTGATGGTGATAACAATTTGGTGAAATGCTTGTATTTTGTATTGTTTGGTTCTATTATAGTCATTTTGTTTTTATACTAAATTAGTAATTTCTTTTCTCTAATTTCTAAAATGATGACTCCCTATCATAACTTATCATGGCTAAAAAGCTTGTCCGGCCTAATAGGCTTGGCCCCAAAGAGAATATGAGCCAGATAGTTTTTAAGAGGCCTAGATATGAAACGGGCTGGGCTCACTTGTTTCAAGTCATGCCCATGCAATATTTTATTATCATATCACTGTAAATATTCTTAAATTTTGCATAATTTGTTTAGACATGATTTCTTACAAAACAATTTCATATTAAAATTTAATTTGCCAGAGAAAATCATATCTCTAATTTCGCACCTAAAAAAATCACTTGAAAAACCACATTTATCAAGAAAATTTTTGTTTCAATAAATATAATGAGAGATTTCTGCTCAAGTAATTATATAATTTTTGTTTCTTTTGCCAGAGAGATGAGATTATTCAATGGATAAGTCAAGGGAAAGGAGAAATAGTAAATGGGCACAGAAAACCCAATGCCCACTATACTATTGAGTGTCATGGTGTAACAAGGAGGTTGGAAGAAATTTCCCAAATTACATATATTTCCAGTCATTGGATACGATCTTGTTTAGAGGTAAGCCTGATAATTTGCACAAATCTGTTCAGTTTTTTTTTTTTTTGTGGCTAAATGTTATATTTGCAGATGCCCATCTGGTTATTGATTTAAAGATGAATAAGTTGGGATATGGATTGATTGGAGACTGGGGGAAAAAAACTTGATTTGTTCAAGCTGTACTGGTTTTACTTCAGAAGTACAGTTGATTAGGAGAATATGAAAAAACAGATTAATTAAAAGATTATACTGCAAACACTCTATACGCAGATTTCTACATGATCTATATATTGTATTCTTGCCTCCTCTCCAATTTCTTTTACTTACAGCAGCTAACGAATTATATCTCAAAATGTTGTAAAAGCTTATTTGCCCGTGTATTTGGAAAGAAGGAATGAGATCCCAGGGTCCTCTGCCATTGTTTCTCCCGTTTTCTATACTTCCTTGCTCTTACTGGTAGATTAGTTTGTGTGATCATGAATGTCTAGTGTTCATAAATCTATATGCCTTTTCTTTGACGTTTCTTAAATTTTCTCTCTAAATAATTCATGTTTTAATGTTTATGCTCTTAATATTTTTTTAGCATAATTTGAATAGGCTTTTCTTACAATCAACCATAGTTTGTCTCATCGTTTAGTCATTAATATATTCATAATGAATAAACTTTTGCTATCAACTGGATTCTTTAAAATTTTACCTTGATTGTATACACAATGTTTCAACCTTTTAATTATTTCTGATATCCTTCTTATGTCTTTGTTGAAGAATGACTGCTTGCTGGATGTTGATAGTCACATTCTTTATTCTCCACTCCCTTGCCATATACCCTTGCCTGGGTTTGAGAGATTTCGGTTTTGTGTTTCTCAATACGAGGGGAGAGACAGGATGTTGCTAAGGAACTTGTGCTTTGTTCTCGGAGCTACATTTGTGGAGAAGTTGACAAAGAAAGTTACGCATTTATTGTGTAAATTTATCAATGGGCCCAAGTATGAGGCTGCTTGTAAGTGGGGGATTCAGGCGGTTACCTCTGAATGGATATTTGAATGTGTCAAACAGGTATTTGTTTTAGTTTCTTTATAGAACAATAGGAGCTTCAATGCATGCTGGTCTGTAAACTCATTGTTTTGCATACATGTCTTAGCGCATCATGCATATATGTTTATAGGCCTTTGGGGGGAAGCAAAAGAATTGTTAAACAATGTGCTAATTATTTCAGGATAAAGTTGTTGCTGTTGATCAATTTTTACCGAAAGAAGTCTCTGTTCAAGATCAAGAGAACCAAGAGGCAGGAGTTTTCACTGTGAGTCAATTTCCTAACCCAGCCGACAGCATAAGTGGAGACAGCTCTGCCCAGTTTTCAAGTCGATCACAAAATTTGAGAAACATACCGAATCAAAATGTTGGTAGTCAAGTCGACAATTATGGGGTTGATGCCAAAATCTCAAGTGTTTGCAACAAAAAGGCAAGGCTTTTGGAAGAGTCTAGCCTTTATGATACAGTGCCTTCTGCTGTAGCTTCCGCAACTCCTATCTATGGTATGAGTTCTACAGGAAACAATATGCTAATAGATACTGTTGGGGTTTCTCCAGCTGTTCCTGATGTTGCTGCTGCAATTGAGGACTTGTTAGAGCAGACTAGTAAGGTAAAAGTCCTGATATATTTTTATGGTATCTTGAAATGCAGAATATTAATAGTTTATGTTTGTTATTTTCTCCATTATGTCCATATTTACTTCTGAACTTGTGTTTTTCCTTCTTCCCCTTAAAGATGCATGATCAGACATCCCCAGGGAAGACCGTGAATAAGGGAAATGTATCCTTCAGCTGTATTCATTTTCATTTTGTTTCATTTTATGATTGAGTCTTCATTTCTCTTCTAAACGAGTTGTAATCCTTGATGATAGATTAGAATTTTTTGTCTGATTGTTCTGTTCTTGGTGAAAACCAATCAAATCCTCATACTGCCATTGGATTTTCTGAACGCTGGTTAAACAGGCAAGCTCTATATTTCTCTCTTTACCAATTGACATTTAGTTGTCATTATTTTACATAGTCACAAGGTTGCTCAATACTATATAGTCTTTGTTACTATTCCTGTCATTCTTCTAACGATATCACATATGTGCATCAAATGTCCTTTTTCTATATTTTCACATGGAATGATTTTTGCATTAATCTGAACTACTCCCTTTTATTCTTAATATAATACGTAGTTGACTTTTTTGGATATGTTAAAGAAGTTAAATAAGTTAATTAATCATAACATGTATTATGTATCATTTGATTATATATCAGTGTATAAGTCAAATAAATTAGTTTGGTATAAAATAGACAAGTATAAATGCTCTAAAGCATTTTATTTAGCTTTTTTAATTTTTATAAAAAAGTCAATTGGGTTTCATATTAAGAATTGGAAGTAGTATTTATTTGTGATCTGAGGATGGTTGTTTCTTTATCCCACCTCTCATTGGATCTAAGACTGATCAATTTTTGTTTCATCCTTCGTTTGTTTTGTTAGTGTTTGTTTTGAGCTTTTGATTTCTTTCCTTCAGAAGTAGTAGAAATGACGACAATGATGATGCTTCTCGAGATGGAAGAGCAGCTTATGATAATTTTAGTGAAACACAGACAGAATCTCAGGTTTTATCTGGCAATCACACTCAACTCTTAATTTTTTTTTTTTGGCTTGCTTGATCTGTTCTATTTATTATCGACTCAGTATCAGGTCCCGTTTTATTATTATGACTGCATGATTTGTCTATCATTCGAACAAAGATTTGTCAACTCCTGCTTACACTGTTTACTTTTGACCAATCATTGGTATTCCTTGTGAATACATCCTGCTTAATGATTCGATCCTGAAAATCAGTTTTGTTTCAACTCAGGTTGTTGGTTATGAAGAAGATTTGTCTGGAAGACAAATGCTCATTGACAGAGTCCGAACGCGTGGCAGCATGGCTTGAAGTATTAGGACAACCCCTTGAAGTAAGATCAAGAAGCATGTGCTAATTTGATGGTGAATCTGCATTATCAAGAAAATTAAAGAAAATCATGTCCATCTTGTCTTGCATCATTAACATTGGTTTTAAAAAAAGATCATCCCTGCTAAGGTCCACTGTCCAGATTGTCAAGGATGCAGCAGGTCAGAACTGGAAAGCCAATACTGTGTTGATCGAGAGAAGCTACACCCATGCCCCATATTTGAAGGCGTGTTGTATCTATTGATGATGTGTAAAAGCCAGTCCTAATTAAATCCAATAACTATACAGTGATCATTGACCCATGCGGCATAGTGCCTGATAGTCTGCAAACTCGAGTGTGTGCTTATCAACCACTTGGGCCTTAAAAGATTTACCATGACTGTCTTGGCACATGTCCAACTTATGAGGAAACTTAGGGACGGGGAGGCTGCTTGAAGACTAATGCGGCTTATATAGAAGACCCTTGCTCCGGATTGGAAAATAAGAGCTGCCTCGTATACTTGTATAGAGAGGGCAACACTTGCACCTTGGTTAATTGTAGTATATCTTCAGCTGATAGACTTCATTTTCTAATCTTCGCTTTAATACTAGTTTGATGTATGGAAGCAGAATGGGATGTGCTCTCCTGGGTTTATTTCTTTTTAATAGCTTGGGCTTAGCCCGTTTCTATTAAAAAAAAAATCAAATGTTAATGCCAAAAAAATTATTCAAAGTTTAGTTGTGAGGGTGCACGTGTCAAATTTAAAGAAAAAACACATCAATTTTAAAAAAGTTGTCCAAATGATTTTCAGTTTTTAATCTTGAAAATATAATTTTTCCTTTACATTTTTTGTTTGAAATTGATTTTATTTAATGTAAATAAGGGTAAAGAAAAGGCATCTCACTTATAATTTCAATTTTCAAGTGGCATGATAAGGCCATTTTGTTTAGTCCATGTAACGAAAAATATTCATGTAATTGACAAAGAAAGTCATTATTTACTATTTGAAATGAAATGTAACAAGTCTCAAGTTGAAGAATTTTGGTTAACTCTTAAAATTACAAAAATGAATTACATAATTCTCCAAACTAAAAGAAGTTTGCCTTTTTATTTTAGCTTTGTGTTATGTGTGCGCACGCGCACTTTTAAAAGAGCAAACTTAATGCATTAATTTCTTTTATGACAAATCTTGATCGAAAAAAAGACGTTATTTAAGTTCAAGCTTGTCTAAGGAAATGAGAAAACCAAAAGTATAATGATAAAGCTAGAAAAATTATGGAATTCTTCTTTTGGCCAAAAAACAAAAAGAAATAAAAAAAATTATGGAAAACTGTCGGAAGGTGTCGTTAACCAGGAGCATCAACATCAAGACAAGTACATCAATTCAAAGCTATCTTGTGCCTCCACCACAGAAAAAAGATATTGGTGCAATCCCATATCCAATATCCACGCATATTTTCCAATTATCCACTCCAAATAACGTACATTTATTTTCCCGTCCAAACTTCTTCCCACAAAATATATTCGTCGATCCTTCCCTCGTAAACTTCCATGGTAGCATGTCTTTGCACGTGTCACATGGCATTCTCAGTCGACATGAGTCTTACTCCTTCGCCGTTGGCCGGAGTGATCTCACCTTCTCATCTTTGTTTCTTTAAGCTTCATCAGTCTTTTGGCAATGGCACTGTCTTCGGTTTCGAGTTTCATAGGAAGGCAAGGCCGAGGAGACAACTCAAGTTCGTTATCAGTGCGGAGCTTTCCAACTCCTTCTCGTTAAATTTCGGATTGGATTCTCAGGTAATTTTGGTCCCTACTTGTTCTAATATTTCAACTATGTTCTTCCTTTTCAGATTGATGGTTCTTGAAATTTCAATTCCTTTCTTGTTTCTTTGGAAAGCTGCCAATTGATACATTGCTTGAGTCACTGGAGTTCCACTGCGTCCAGTTGCTCGGCCATTTGTGGTATTGTGCGGGTTTTATTTTATCATCACCATTCGTGTCCCTGAGATATTTTAATGATAGTAAGGCAGGAAATACCGGGGTGGTTTTGTATGATCGTGTTCTAAAATAGTTTTGGGATATTTATGCCGCCAAGCCCGCGTTTTTCTTGATATTCGTTCAAATGTTGTAAAACGGTTTTTTTTTTTATATTACTGCAAAGCTTTTCCGATTAGTTTTGAATATGCTGAACTGGTTACGCACGTATCATGCTCTGGTTGTCGTGATCGTCTTTACTTCGAATCATTGCATGTGCTTCTTTTTCATTTAAGCTAGCCCACCTTTCCTTATGTTAAATTCAATACTTAACTATTATGAGAGATCATCTGCAGCTTTACATCTCTGCGTTTTGATTGTTTATTCCATCTTTCAGTTCTTGTAGAATGAGCCCTTTGGTAGTTGTGATGTATACCATTGACTTAACAACTGCTTGTATTAAAACACAGAATATATAATTCATCATCCAGTATAATTTCTTTAAGTTTTTTCTGTTTATGCTCTAATGAATTGACTGGAAAAGTTTCGGGCCGTAAACTGACATTCTTTTGCAAATTTATTTTCCCTCTTTTTTCAGCATTTGAATGCCTTTCAATGCCATGATCCATCACAGTTGCCCTGGATGGGACCAATGCCTGGCGATATTGCTGAAGTAGAGGCATACTGCAGGATCTTTAGAACCTCTGAAAGGCTTCATTCAGCATTAATGGATGCATTGTGCAACCCAATGACTGGCGAATGTGCTGTCTCATATGAGGTCCCATCTCATGAGAAACCTCAACTTGAAGATAAATTAGTCTCTGTCCTTGGATGTATGATTTCACTTGTGAACAAAGCCAGGGAGGATGTTCTTTCTGGTAGATCCTCAATTATGAAACCCTTTCGTGTTGCAGAAGTTAGCATAATGGAGGATGAGCTTCCCCCGCTTGCCAGTTTTAGGGGTGAGATGAAAAGGTGTTGTGAGAGCTTGCATGTAGCTCTTGAGAATTATTTGACACCTGATGATAATCGAAGCTTGGATGTATGGAGGAAGCTCCAGCGACTAAAGAATGTTTGCTATGATTCTGGTTTTCCTCGTGGGGACAATCATCCTTGCCATACTCTTTTTGCAAATTGGAGTCCTGTTTATTTATCCACTTCAAAAGATGACACGAAATTTAACTCTGAAGCAGCTTTTTGGACGGGTGGTCAGGTAACAGAAGAAGGCCTCAAGTGGTTAGTGGATCAAGGATATAAAACCATTATTGATCTCAGAGCGGAGACTGTTAATGATAACTTCTATCAAGCAGCCATCCATGATGCCATTACATCTGGGAAAATTGAAGTGGTTAAAATTCCTGTAGAAGTTAAGACTGCACCTACCATGGAACAGGTTGTTAGGTTTGCATCTTATATTTCAGACCATAGCAAAAGGCCTATCTACCTTCACAGCAAGGAAGGAGTTTGGAGAACATCTGCCATGGTCTCCAGGTGGAGGCAGTACATGACTCGCTCTTCATCTCAGGCTGTTTTCAGTCAAGCTGTAATTTCTGGCGACAAGTTGCTGCATCATACAAATGGGTATGGAAAACTGCAGGACTCTTTGAAGAGTGCAGAGAGATGCTCTTCGGACAAGGACATTGATACATTATCCGAGAATTTGGGTTCAACATGTGATAGAAGTATCTCCCCAAAGAATGATGACCAAGAAATGCAAAGTAATGGGACCTTTAGTGGACTCACTAATAAATATGGCATGTTATCAGAAGCCACAATTGCAGCTAAAGGAGAGGCATCATTTTCAGGTTTCTCCAACAAAATCAATCCTTTCAAAGCTCAGATTCCTCCTTGTGATGTCTTTTCTAAAAAGGAGATGTCCAGCTTTTTGGGAAGTGGGAAGATCTCACCACACTTATTTTTTAATTATAAGATTAAAAGATTGGAATGCTTGCCGGATTCAAGGAACATGCATATTGGCAGGTTTCATGGGGGTGTGATAATCAGCTATGGTAAGAATCGTGTACCCAAAATTGTGGATCCAGGAAATTCCAACGGGTCAGCTCTTGTGGACTATCAATCAGGAGAGCCCAAGATTGAAGTTGGTGGCAATTCTAAGTCAGATAATGGAAGTACTTCTAATGATGTTAAGAGCTCAATAAATGGATTTAGTGAAGGGGAAACGCATCGCATGCCTACTTTCAGTGTCTCTACTGCAGTGAGCAAAAGCTCTAATGACACCACAAATAGATCTCCAAGGGTTGCAGATGGTAGAGGTGACTCAGGAACAGCCTTGCGTGATGAAGACTCAAGACCCGTTGAAGGGAATATGTGTGCATCTTCGACAGGTGTTGTGAGGTTGCAGTCAAGAAAGAAAGCGGAAATGTTCTTAGTACGGACTGATGGATTTTCATGCACCAGAGAAAAAGTGACTGAATCTTCTTTGGCTTTCACTCATCCAAGCACTCAGCAACAGATGCTTATGTGGAAATCTGTGCCAAAGACTGTATTGCTGTTGAAAAAGATGGGGGAAGAACTGATGGAAGAAGCCAAACAGGTGATTTTCTTTTAAATTATGTCAGGGAGCAAGGCAGTGCTTAGAGTATGCCCTCTTTGGTATTTCAGCGATCCAGACATCGGAGTTTCTAAACTTGACGTTTAGGAAATATATTTGCAAGCTTTTAAATTTGAAGAGATGAGAGTATTGTTAATCTATAGTCTTTGTATTTTTATTGTTTTTACTGATTGTTATTGATTACATTGTTTAAACAAGGAAAGTGGTTAAACAAGTGTATCATGTTTTATCAATAATGTAAGTCTGACATTCAATGAGAATATAATTAATTTGCCAAATTTCCTCACAGTAATTCTCCCAAAAATACAAATTATCAACTTTTGTTGTTAATTTGACTAAGTCCACTCTCAGTTCAGTTTCAATTTTTATTCTGTAGGTTGCTTCTTTTTTATATTACCAAGAGAAAATGAACGTTCTTGTGGAACCTGATGTGCATGATCTATTTGCTAGGATTCCAGGGTTTGGATTTGTTCAGACCTTCTATAGTCATGATACCAGGTACTGGAGTTTGTGACATTATGCACAATAATGCATTTTCTAATTCTGATAAAGCTGCTCTTCAACTGCTAGTTTCTTACCATATCAAATGCTTTGACACAGTGATCTGCACGAGCAAGTAGATTTTTTGGCATGCTTGGGTGGAGATGGTGTTATACTACATGCTTCAAATATATTCAAGGATGCTGTGCCCCCTGTTGTATCATTTAACCTTGGCTCCCTCGGTTTTCTGACTTCTCATCATGTACGCTTTTATAATTGAACGGTATCTTTTTTCATAAGTAATGTAGGCAGCTCTCTGGTAATATACTAATTTATTAGGCTTTCGTTTTGTCTTCTGCATATAGTTTGAAGATTACGTGCAGGACTTACGTCAAGTCATCCATGGAAATACTACACGAGATGGGGTGTACATCACTCTCAGAATGCGTCTTCGATGTGAACTTTTTCATAAAGGTAACACAGTGCCTGGGAAAGTTTTTGATGTCCTTAACGAGGTTGTTGTTGATCGGGGCTCTAATCCTTACCTTTCGAAGATAGAATGTTATGAACATGGTAGACTTATAACAAAGGTGAGTTTCATTACCTTTCAGGTCCTCTTCAAACTTGCAAGTAACTTCATTTTGCAGATTAGGGCCATCTTTTTAAGCATTTGATATCTCTAAACTGGTATGTAGTCCATCCGCTCTTCATGTATGATGACTGTTATGACTTTTAGGTACAAGGTGATGGAGTCATTGTAGCTACCCCAACAGGAAGTACAGCTTATTCTACAGCTGCTGGAGGTTCCATGGTAAGCTTTTGCATGAGTTTTATTTGTAGTCCTATATCTTTTGAACTAAAAACTTGATAGGATGCATTGACTTGATATGCTTTTTGTTTTCTAAATTCTTGTATAACCTTTTTCAACTATCGAGCTATCCAAGTTTGCCCTGCTGTCTTTCAAAATCTCTCAACACAGCAGCAGTGTGGGATACAATGTTAAGTGTCTTATCACTCATTGCACAGCATTATAGGTGTTGGTTGGCTTTTTCATTTTTTGGGGAACAAATACCCTTTTTAAGTCAATGTAAGATGATGTCTTGTCAATTTGACGCTAGAATTTTATATTACTGAAGTATTCAAGTTTTTGATCTTGTTATAATTGTCCTTCTTTGGCTGTGCATTGTAATATCATAACAGCATATTTATAGTTTTGAGCCCTAAAACAATCTGTGGAGCTGGAAAAAATATCATATTCTTAGCAGTAAAGTAAGAAAAAAACTGAGTTTTGAAACCTTGCGGCTGCACCATGCAGTGAGGTAAGAAAAAGACTGATAGGGGTGGGTGGACCGACCTGTAAATGGGGCCTACTCATCCTTCTCAGTCTCTCTGACATGGCAGCAATTTGCGGCTGCTCCAGAGAAGTGAGTCCCAAAAAACTGTTGTATAAACTAACTCATTTAGTAAGATAAAGATGGAGTGAGATATGGATATATAGTGTTCAGGGTCATGATATAACCGGGGAAAAAAAAAGGTGAGAAAAAACTGCTCGAGTGATGGCAATACCATCTTGCATATGTGATGGTAATAGAATTTTGTATCGTTCTTAATCAATGTTGCTTCATACCTGATTTTACCATTGTTTAGTGTGATATTCATTGCTAATTTTGAACAAAACTGCGACAGGTACATCCAAATGTTCCCTGCATGCTATTTACCCCAATCTGTCCACATTCACTCTCATTCAGACCAGTTATACTTCCAGATTCTGCTCAATTGGAATTAAAGGTGAAGCTAATCATTCTGTGTGGTGAAAATGGATATTGAATGTTCTTCATTCAGTGCCAGAATGAAAATTAGGGGCCATTTATAATTTGATAATTGGTTTTTGTAATTAGGATGTGAGGTAACTAGTGTTCGTTATTAACAGATTCCAGAAGATGCAAGAAGCAGTGCATGGGTTTCATTTGATGGGAAGAGAAGGCAGCAGCTTTCAAGAGGAGATTCTGTTCGTATATCCATGAGTCAGCATCCGCTTCCAACTGTTAACAAATTTGACCAAACGGGTGATTGGTTCCGTAGCTTGATTCGCTGTCTGAATTGGAATGAAAGGCTTGATCAGAAGGCTTTATGAAGTATGTGAGCGTGAAAAACACTTGAGTATTATTCTCCAGAGAAGGCAGGACATGTGTAACTACTGTACATATTATACATACATCTAGATTACAGAACTCAAGAGTTAGCTGATACTACCTGTTTCTTACATTGGCTTCCCATGTAAAGATAGGATTTGCCGATTATTTCTTCACATGTAATCTTGACAAGAGGCTGTTGTATAGTTACAATCTTTTGAACACTTGTATGTTTATCTTAGGAGGCTAAGGGCACACCAGAGAGTCAACATTGTTCCCTTGACTTTTTTACCCTCTGTATCATCTTTTTTGATAATTGGAAATTCTGTGAATGAAAAGTTTAACGGCCTGCAACAATATCCGGGGAAGAATATGCTTTCCTCGCCAGGTAGTTAAGACTTATTATTGTATTTAGCCAGTTGCGTAGATCTGAAATATGCATATACCTGATTAAGAAGCAAAAGAACATGAACTGATTCTAATGGTGGTGGTGGTGCTTTACCAAATAAAAAGGGGTGTTGGCGGTAGCTCTTAGATTGTCATACAACTTGATGGATCTTCTAGTTCTTTTTAATTATGTGCAAATCCAATTAGCAACAACACTTGCAAATACAAAGTGATTAAAGTCGTGCCCAATGACATTGTCTTTAAGAGTTATTTCGCAACTACAAGCGGATAAAAAGCATCACTACCCAGGATTAAATGAATCATTCCTACAAAATAGGGTAAACAAAATTACAAAAGATAATAGAACTCAAAAAGTACAGGAATATGCCAATTTAGAAAAAGAGAAGCTCAAGAATTTAAGAGCAAATTCTGCATACACCCCTTGCAAACACCTCTTTATATAGGCCAAGGATAAGAGATGTTGGAAGCTCATTAATCCACCATAAAACCATTTGGCAACATAGCAAATAAACGTTTCTGAACATTAGAAACAATGTTAAACCTGTTTTGGAACGTTGGGCTATTAGTATGCTTTAAAACCATTAAAATATAATCACAATAGCAATAAATATTGGGAAATCCGGTCATGACACCAAATGTCTCCAACGTCCAGTAATTTTCATGTTTAAAACTAGTAAATGAATGGCATTAAAGCAATCAAACAATTCCTTTGATTAATTTAAAAAACAGCAACCTTTTCAATGTCCAGGTTTTATGAATAATATTAAAAAACAGACCTTCTCCTGTAAGCTATTTGTTCCAAAATATTACATCTAAATTTTGTAAAAGTCTCTAATAAAACACTAATTTGCTTTTAACTCACACATAATGGGTGAAAAAAATTTGCCACATTTCTATATGGCCTATCATCTTGTGAATGAGCTCACTCTTCCTCCTCTTGGCCCCTACAATTCCAAATAAAGTGAGAATTTTGTTCCTTATAACATATTCACTTATTATTTTCAATAAAGAGAATGCATGATTTATTGTATTAGATGCAGGGTAAACTTGTTCGCTCTTATCAAAGTGATTTTCGTCTAAATTTTCTAATGATAAGTTGAGTCAGAATAACTAGTGGTTGCTGTGCAGAAGAGAGGAGTTTCTACCCAATAAATATAAAGTGCAGAATTTATGTGATAGTCCTGGCTCTTTCCTCACCATTTAGCTTTGAGAAATCTATCACGGGAATTGCCATCAGAGTAGAACTGAGCAAGATACCAAAAAGCTCTGATGCTTTGGTGGATGCTTATTATGCAGAGAGAGAAAAAAGAGCAAGCAGTTTTGAGAGTTTGAGCTTAGCTAGCCTGTTCAGTGATTATTGATAAAAGGATCACCTTTCCCTATTTATAAGCATTGCTTTATCCGATCAACCCATAATATTTATTAGGGAAAATTGTGATCAGATGTGGAGTAAGTGAATATATATTAAAGAGGTTTTGTGAAATTAACAAATTGTAATAAGGGCTCTTGAGACTTTTTTGTTGTTTATTCCAATTGTCTATTTACCCAAATACCCTTAATGTTTAGGCAGCCCCCTGTGATTGTCAATGGCTACCTCCTATGTAGTTGTCAATGGCTGCCCTGTAGTTTAACAGTTTGAAGCATATCATTGACAATCACAGGGATTGTTATTGGCACCTACAAGGGGTAAACATTGACAATCACAAAGGTTGTCATTAACAATAACAGGGGGCTGCCCCCATTGACAATAACAAGGGGTTGCCCCCCATTGACAACGATAGGGGTGCTACCATTGACAACAACAAGGGGCTACCATTGACAACCATAGGGGTTGCCTAAACATTGAGGGCATTTGGGTAAATGAATAATTGGAATAAGCGATAGAAAAGTTTTAAGGGCCCTCTTACAATTTATTTTTTTCACGGGATCTCTTGACGTATATTCTTTTATTTAGGACCTCGTCGCAATTTTTTCAATATATTTCCCTTTTGGTGTGAAAAGTTATGTTTTATAAATGCTCTAAGGAGCTTCTGGCCAACAAGGCTACAATATATGCTCTCTCTCTCTCTCTCTATCTCAGTAAGTAATGTGCATCATTACTCGTTTTCGTTTAATTATTAAAACCCCTTTGGTTAAGCCTTAGAGAGCACTTTGAAATTAGGGAAAATTTTAATAAAGGATCAATGGACTAAATTAATTTTAGTCAAGAACTAAAACATTATAAAATTTCACTGCAAGACTAAAAACCAAAATGAAAATATTTTTTCAGGTAAAAAACAATAATGTCCTTTGCTTCATGAACAAGTGAAATTATTCTATAAACAAGTGTGCAACTTTTCATCAATAAGTGTAATTCTCATATGAACAAAATATTAATTTTCAGTAGTTAAAGCTACACACTTGTTTATAAAAATATTTCACTTATTCATAAAGAGTTACACACTTGTGCATAGGAGGTTTTCAGTTGTTCATAAAAGAAGGGGTAATATTGTCTTTTTACCTTAAAAACTTATTTTCATTTTGGTCTTTAGTCTTGCAATGGACATTTCAAAATGTTTTAGTCTTTAACTGAAATTAATTTAGTCCCTTATTCCTGAAATTCTCCCTTCAAATTAACGCTCGCATATACATTCCACTAGTGCCTTCATGTTACAGTTCAACATCAACAAGTCTTCTTCTAACTAAACCACTTTAAGTTTGCGTGGTTATGAAGTTTTGGTGGTCAGGTCGAAGATATTTAAATTATAAGCAAAATGATCAAAGAAAGACTACAAAGGAGAAACTCAGGGTTTACTGAGAAAATTATAACCAGTTTCTCTTTCGTAGGCTTTGTTTGATCATTTTGCTTATAATTTAAATATCTTCTTGTTTATGTAATACTTTGTAGTGTTACCAATGGACTTTGACGCATTGCATGCTTCTTCACGACTTAAAGGGATTTAATTATTGAATGTTGATAGAGAGATTTGTAGGCATAGTTTTAGGGCTAAGGAAGGCGCGGTCAAGGCTTATATA
>JBAGKO010000011.1:2891962-2906076 GCA_037177275.1 Acacia concinna
CTTTTGTGAAAATAAAATATAAATGAATTTATGGAACGAAAGGACGGAAGCTTGACTTGTGAAGAGAGAGAAGGGTCTGTCCAAAAATTTCAGAAAAAAAGTGAAGTGAAGATATCTTTTTGGAAAAGGCCTTTTACCCCTCAAAAGCCATTTTCAAAAAAATTATAGTGTTTGACAACTTTTTTCTTAAAAGCCCTTTTACCCCTAAAAGTCCTTTTTTTTGGACTATCCAAACACCTTTTTATTTGCTATAAGATACTTATTTTTATAAGCAATCTATTAGACGTTTTGCTTCTTTTTTTTTTCATTTTTCTTATCTAACTTACTTTTTTCAGTCCTAATTATAAAACCCAATTAATTTTTTTTAGAGAATTGTAAGAAAGCTAATTACATTATTTTAAAATATTAAATTTATCTTTTTTCTTTAAAATATTTTGTTTGACATATAAACTTATATAATACAATAAAACACAGCATATGATATAATTAAGGAACTTATCTTGCTTTCTTAACTTCTCTAAAAGGTCAATTAAGTCTTATAATTAGGATGAGAGGTACTATAAATATCACAATATATTTTATTTTTTATGGGACATGTACATTCTATGGAAAGCATGAAAAAATTTTATTTTTTAATTTTCTGTTACAATCTATTATATCCGATCTTAATTACAATCTATTTTATTTTTAATTTTTTAGAGAATCTTAAGAAAACTAATTATATTATTTTAAAGCATTAAAATTTATCATTTCTTTTCAAACTATTTTATTTGACTTATGAACTAATAATACTCTATCCGATCCTAATTATAAGACCCTGTTGACTTTTTTAGAGAATCCTAATAAAACTAATTATATTATTTTAAAGCATTAAAATTTATCATTTTTCTTCAGATTATTTTTTTTGACTTATGAATTAATATACCCTCTCTGGTCCTAATTATAAAGACTGGTTGACTTTTTTAGGGAATTCTAAAAAATTAATTACATTACTTTAAAGCATTAAAATTTTACACTTCTTTACTTTCTATTAATTATATATTTTTAGCTTTTATTCTTAACTTTTGTTAAAATTAATTTTCCTTTTTCTGGTATAATTTTTAAATTTTACAACACACACACACAATATTCACTAATATTCATATCATTTTTAGTCATTTACCACAATAAGTTACTTTTTAACATATCAACCAAACACATTTTATTTTTATATAAGTCATTTATTATACTGTCAATCCAAACATAATCACATTATACAATCTGACTTATTCATAAATCCAATTATAAATAAGTCACTTATTCCACTGTTATTCTAATGCCTATGTCTCTGGCTTATTATCCACAAATAATTGCAAAAGTTCCCACTAAAAAAAAGTGAAAAACAACCAATCTAACTCCAAACACAAAAAAAAAAAGAAAAAAAAAGAAAAAAAAGGGGATAAATTCACTACCACGACAACAAGTTTTATAAAAGGTGCCACAAAAACATTTTTTAGGGCCTTAGGGTTAAAAAAAATCATTCCAAATTATCTGAAATATTTAAGTTATTTTAAATTATAAGAGAGTTAGTTTTTCTGCCCGCATTCAAAGTTTAGAATTACAAAAGAGGGAAAGTGAAAAAAAAAAAATCAATTTGTAAGATATTAAATTCGAACCACCCAAATTTCATCCATTGATCTAGATAAGTGGATAGAATTGAAGGGAGGTGGAGAGAATATGAACTAGGGAGGAGGAGGGTGACTAGGTCTAGGTGAGATGTATCCTTTCAAGGAGTGATTTTATTTGAGCAAATTAAATACTCTGAAGCTAGTTTTGTCCCGAAGTGTTTAATGAAATTTGTTTGTATTGTTAAAAATAAGATATATGGTATTCAAGTGAAAAACAAAAGTTACTTTTAATCATTAAAATTATTGTTTTGTTCTTCTTTTTGCTATTATACATATATATAGATGGAAAAATTCATAATTAAGAAGGAGGAATAGAGCATGAGCCGGACACAAGCAGTGTTAAATACTTCCTTCAATCTTTAAATATAAGATTTAGTTAGTTTTTTTAAAAAATTAAAAAAAATAAATAAATTGTTTAATCATATAATAAATAACGTATCATTATATCATATGTTAATTTGTAAGTTAGATAAAATAATTAAAAATGATAAATTTAAATATTTTAAAGTAATGTAATTATCTTTCTTAAATTTTTTTTTAAAAAAATTAATTGGTTAGAACCGCAGAGAAAATAATAATTTTTTGGCCTCTTAGCTTGTGTTAGCTGGAAATCATTTCGTTAGAATAAAGTATATTCTGCTGGTGTGGATGAAAGAGGTCAATAATGAATCTGGGCGTCCCTTGGTGTTTGGAGATTCTTGTTTAATCCTCCACTACCCATAATTAATTACTTTATTCTGGTCGTAAAGATATATAGCAATCGCACTTGACTCTAAAGCCAACATGTATGGATCTCAGAAACTTCCCATATAGTCCCACTTGGTTATCAATATCACCCACTTACCCACTAACAATGTTTAATTATACTCCCTTTGGCCTTAACCCAGTTGAATTTTTTTTAAAGAATTCTTAAAAAATTAATTATATTATTTAATTTTTATTATATTATATATTAATGTATTCGTCAAACAATATAATATGAGAAAAAAATAATAAATTTTAATATATTAAAATAATATAATTAGTTTTATTAAAAATCTTCAAAAAAATTCAATTAGACTTTATAAACCAAATCATCAAGAAGAGAATACAGCACAAACTAGAAAAATCAATACTCCAGAATTCTTGAAAGCCCCACCACTTTGAACTGCTTTGACTGCTTTCTATAACTCCTTAGTTGATACTTGTTTCTGGCAAATTTTATATCAATTAGTGAGGCCAAATTCCAAGTTTTATTTTGCCTCTTTCCCTCTAATGCTCCAATGAAGCAGTATTTATGGGAAAGTGAGAACTTATCACTGATAGGCATACTTCCTTACATGGGCATTATGGGGTCAAGTCAACCCTATAAAGGGGCATTACATTAATTTATTTAACCAATGGAAAGAGGATTCCTATTGGGACTATCTCTTATTGCATAAAGAAATTAAAGATTCCGCTTTTTACAGATATGAACTCCGAGAGATGGAGAAGGGAGCTCAACAAGGAAATCACTAGAGATCAAAGCTCTTTGTTAAAAAATAATAACCGAATTATATGATTCCACTTGTCATTAATTAATTAGTGACGGAATTCTGTCACTAAATTCCATCAATAATTCGCTGATGTTGTTTTCAAATCTATTTATGAAACATGCTGGGTTCCTTCTCCTACCATATTGTAACTATATTTGAATATGGCGTTCAAGCTGTGGCACTTCACATGACTCTTTCATTATATCCACCCTATAGTCATACTCATTACACGATTTAAACGACCAACAATGGTCCTCCACCAACAAAACCAACCCGTACATACGGCTGTTTTCTTGCTTTTGGGAATCAAAATTAACAAGGACCCTCTTGCGCGTTGGATTATACTCAGCTGCATTGAGTAAAAAGGAGATGGATGAAGAAGATCTCCACCACTCACTCTGGTTGTGATCTCAAGGGTTATTAGGTCTGATCTGATATATTCCGACGCAATATATAATGCCCGCAAGTGACCTTAAGCATATAAGACAATATGGCTGAAACAGTGAGGCGTCGCTTTCAAGTTTGATGGAGGCGAGTGAGGTTGGGTAAAGGGAAGGGGTTGGTATGCGGCGTGCGATGGATGGTCCAAGATTGAATGTGATTCTCTCCTTCTTTGATTTGTCAGCCGTGTAGAGAGTGGGGATATTACAAGTTCAAGTTCATCATTATGTGTTGCATATATATTTGTGTGTGCACTTTCAGTGGTGCTTATCAAGGCATCGCATATATTATATGTACTTCTCATTCTTATTCTCTCTGTATATCTTATAAAGATGCTCTTTTCTCTCTTCTTCTCTGGTTAGTATTCTGGTTTCCCACTACTAGCTAAGCTCGCTCCCTAATTTTCTTCTTTCTCCTCTTGAGATTCTGTCTGTATTAAATTTATTAATTGGGGATGGGCACTTTAGTTTTTTTTTAATAATCAACATAAATGTCAACCACACACAAACTAGTGCCCCTTGCATAACAAGTAACAACCACCTTCCCCCCTGGACCATCATCCTGACCAACAATCATTCACTAAATGGCATATGTCGTGGTTTCTTTTGTTGACACAAACAAAATTACCATATGCTTATGATCAATATATATGAATATAGCACCATCTCAGTTCTTAATATAGGATATTATATATAATTTGCACTACAAACAAGATCATATAATAAGGATCGATCGGTCAAATATAATATATTGCAAGAGTTGAATCAATTTTGTTTACTTCTCTGTTCTACTGGGAATGCCTGTTAATGCAAAATAAATAAATATATAGCAGGGTACGTTGCACGATACTGTAACCTAGTTTTTTTTTTTAATATTTATGTTTCCAACGCTATGATTTTTTTTAATCTATCATTTTAATTAACTTACAATTCTTCACGAGGAGTGCTCTAAATAAAGAATGAATGGTGGTCAACATGAAATAATCGATATATCCACCAGTAGTATATCTGTCGTTTTTTGACGTGCATTAATATTAAAAAACTTGGTGTTTTTATACTCCATCAAATTCGAGTTCGCATATGAAGTTGGCGAGAACTTCACTTACACTTAGCCTTACTCTGTCGTTTTACATTACAATTAATTAACCACGTCTTGAATCTTGGATTTTAAGAAATACCAATAATAAGGGTTTAGCTATATTTAGTCAGAGAAAAATAGTGCAAAGGCGAGTCAAGAGGAGATTTTGTAAGCTTATGCTTCATTTAACTTTTTGCATTTTACATCGGAATACATAGCAGAGTTACACAACTAGAGGACACTTGAAAGAGAAAAGAAAAAACAAAGAGGACTGGGAATAAGTAAGGCCACTAAGAAACGAACATTAAGATCACCATCCTAGGTTTCAAATATAAACATGAACAAGAATCGAAATCTTCTTTTCTCTTGTGTCCGAAATCCTTATCTATGGTGATCACTGTGTTTAAATTATAAAGTGACTATGAATGGCTTATAAGCTTTAAGTTGATCCACAATATCGGCAATGGAACCAGCAGCAGCTGCTAAAGAAATGATGAGGCAAGCAATACTGAGCATATGGAGGCAGATCCATTTGGTGCTCCACCTTGGTATTCTCTTTTGGCTTATGTACATTTCCACGGGAAAATACACGGTGAGAGGCCAAAATCCAAGAGCTCCAAGAAGCCCCACGATACCGCCGAAGAATGGAAGAAGCATCGATATCACGGTGGTCATGATCACAAAAATGGTCCTCCAAACCAATCGGAAAAAGTTGAGTCGATAAGGTGATCGAAGACCAGGAATTGGAACTTCAATTTCCTTGTTGATGAAATTACTTCTAGGAAATTTGTTTGCTGCTGTTTTCTCAATGAAAGAGAATAGTGGCTGGCAATAAACCTGATAAGCACCGACGAGGTGGACAACAATGGCAACATTGGCTATATCTAAAAGCCAATAAGGTTTGTAGAAGCCAAAACCAGTGAGAAGGTTTCCTGGGCTTGCATCTCCAAATGCAGAATAGCCAAAGCAACCACATAACATGTAGAAAAACGTGGTCACTGCAACGCTGATAAAAGTGGCCCTCTTCATGGTTTTTGCTTCTGATGGTGGAGCTTTCAAAGTGTCCTGTTTCATCACATATAAACATATTTTAGTTTCATGCTCTCAAGAATGAATTTTCAAATGTAAATAAGTTAAAGTGAGAAGACCACACACACACCTGAATTTCTATGAGGATAATTGAATAAGAGTAGGCGAAGGCTATGTCTCCAAGAGCTTGGAAGCTCCTCCAAATTTTTTGTGTCTCTGTCACTACTTGGGAGTCTATGACAGCACCGACGCTTATCCCAGTTAGGCTTCCTCCAATTTTCTTGTTTTCTGTTAGCACATGATTAATATTAATTGATATTATTCCCAATAGAATGGAGTGAGAAAAAAACTACAAGGAAGATGAGACAGGTTTATGAATAGCAATTGCTACCGGAGTTTAATCATACCTACAGTCTGAGCAATACCGAGCCCAAGCCCAATGGTTGAGTAAGTGAAGGACATGACAGCAGCTACAATGGATAACCACCATAACTGATCGAAGTCTGGAATTTGAGAGAATATAATCTCAGTGATGCCAAATGCAATTATGTACATATCTCCATTCATTTTGCACTCATCTTTGCTCCCTGTTTTGTGTATGCAGTTGGACTTTTGGACTGCCCTGTTTTGTTTTGAAAATAAAAAATAAAAAATCCAAAAGAGCTCATAAGACTATTTGTACGTTAATTTGCACAAACAAGTAAGTCTCTTTCTTCCTTATAGTTCTAAACTTACATCATGCTTATGGAAGCCGCAATGGTGTAACCAATGGCAACGCCCAAAAGGTTCACATATTGAATCAGCCCGCAAATCTTGACTTTAAAGCCGCCTATACACACAAAACCACCAAATTAAGTTTGAAACTTTAAAAAATAGCTAGATTTTTGACACATGCCAACAGACTTCTGGTAAATTAAGTTAGGCACGAACTGAAATTTATATACCGAGGTTTGATCTAACGGCATCTATATAAGTATAGTTTCTCTTGCCACTTAAAGGGTCCCCGGAACGATAACAAGCAGAAAGGAGAGAGGAGGTGTAGTAAGTGACGAGAGAGAAGAGAATCATCACGATAGGTCCTGCAATCCATCCAAGTTGAGCTATAGCCCAGGCCAAGGACAGCACACCGGAGCCTATGACGGCTGTGATAATATGGGCGCTTGCTGTCCAAACAGTCCCTGTTTTCCATACCGAAAACAGAATGAGCCAAAGACACAATACAAAATAACGGATCAGTTGAATAATAAAGTTAGGGAACATACCAGTTCGTTTGAGACGTCCATCGTCATCGAAGCACTTGGACCCACCTTGAGGAGCCACATCAATGGCGACTTGAAATGCCGGACGGTTGTTTGCGGTGCCGTTCTCAACCATCTTGGATGTGGAAAGAAGGCACCTGAGTTATCAGCTGGTTGCAAGAGAAAAACCGGACTGCACAAACAGAGATTAAGGGGAGTGAAGAGGTAGTTATGAGAGTTGCAGAATTAAGGGGCTGATGGGTAAGAGGAGGAGAAGCTTCTGGTTCAGTCCAACCTGAAACAGAAGGAGAAGAGAGACACGCCTCTCAAGAGTCACAGAATCCTAGGGAGAGATTCAAGAAAACGGTGATGCGGCTTGAGGTGAGTGAAAATGAAAATACAGAGCTTGGCGTTGAGATGGGTTGAAGAGGAAGAGGGAAGCGGCGTATAAATAAAGGAAACGAAGGATAAAACGGGGCTTCGAGCTGCCGATACCGATGCCCACGTGGCCACGTGACGCAATTGCCTCCAAGCCCTCTCTTTCCTCATTCCTTCCCTTACTCCACCCACACACTCGCTCTCTCTGTTTTTTTTAATTTACTCCCCATAATTGCAAATTTGCAATGCTTTCAAACTTCAACACCAACAATTTTTTAAAATAAAATATTAATTTACATACTGGAGAATTCTGCTGAGTCCAACACCATGTGCACTTCCTAAGCGGCATAACTACTTTTAATAAATGCAAAGACAAAAAGCCCAGAGACCGAGAGTTACACTTGCAGTTGAACTCTTTTTATTTTTTATTATTGTTATGAATTTTAATTTGGGGCCGAAATTAATGCTTTAAAATAAAATAAACTACCACAGATACTTTTTAATAATTTTTCCAATCCCTACCTATTCAGGTGATAATTTTATTCTGCTAGTGTGTTCCATAGTAGTAAACACACGCATCTTACTCGCTGGAGTTAAAAGTAGGGATAAACAGATACTTCTTCCCATCCTTTTTACAAATGTCCTCATATTAGAAACTGTTTTGTTTATTTTCTCTTTTTGGAAGTAAGACAACGATAGAATTGTCTACATTTAATTTTTTTTTTTTAAAAAAACCAACTATGCATTTGTCACGTTCTCCTTATTATCATTTTACATTAATTGTTATCAAATGATCTCATTCTCTAAATAATTGAAATTAGTAAAACGAGAAGGTGGGTGGATGTGAGTAGAAGCTCATAATACCAAATTAATCCCGTGCACTTAGCTCGCGAGAATCGTATATATAATTAACAATGATCAATGTAGGAAGTAGTTCATGATAAAATACTAGAAGAGAGCAAATAATAAATAAGAAATTAAAGGAGGAAACAATTGAGAAATGAAGAATACCTCGGTGGTAGGGAAAACGCCTTGTACGTACGTAGATAATCTAATCTACGTAGGAGTGAGTACGATGACGCGGGTTAAACTTAAAAAAGGAGGCCGGAATGAATATATGACAATAGAGGGTAGGAGGGATATGAGGAAGCTAAGGTCTAAGGAGTAAGGGGGGTGGTGTTGGTGTTGGTGTGGGGAGTAATATTGAGGAGGAGGGTTATATTTATATAGAGAGGAAAGAGAAAGAGGGGTCATTAAGATATTATAGAACGAAATGTGTCTTTAAAGGAGCACCCTAGAATCCAAAATGCTCTTTCTCCTCCACCCTTGCTGCTCCTCCGAATTGGGTTCCTTGTTCCTCTTCAATTTCATTCATTATTATTTATTTCCATTTCCAACCTAAAAGCGCATATTTATCAGTCAAATATGTGTTTGTCATCCATCTCTTCACAATATTTTTTTTAAAAAAAAAACACATTATTCACAAGTAGGAATCCTTCTGGGGAATATATAAATTAAATTATCTTAAATTTGTATGTATAAATAAATAATGAGAACTACGTACACTTATGGATGGGCTGGTGGACGCCGCTGGCATCTTATTCTTTTTTTTTTCTTTTTCTTTTTCTTGATATAAAGGAGTAAGGAAAAACTTCAAAAACTATCCACCATATAAGTGCATGCCAAGAATCTTGGTTAAGGTGCAATCCCGCATGGGTTACATGTATCACTTCAAAACCATAATTTCAGTTCAATCCCTCATTCACTAGGAGGTCAACCGTGCTATTACACCTTTTATCTACTACTTGAAGCTTGATCTCCCATTGTCTACTCAGTAGTTCACGAACCTCTCTTATAAAGTTACAGAATATGTGCTCATCATTTACATCACAAGAGCATAAGTCAATGCCTTTGGTTGAATCAACTTCCAAGATAAGTTTTTGTACCCCAAGTCCCAAAATAGCTTAAGACCCTAAAGACAACCCCATATTTTTGCATAAAGAGCGCCTCTTTCATGCAAACGACACGAAGATGCTTGAATCAATTTTCCATGCTTATCTTGAATTAGCCCACCACACGCTATTAGACCCATAAGCTCAGAGCAAGCATCATTCTTTAGAGGTTTCCAATGCAATGACATGGCAATTCTACATGCTTTTTGAATATTTACTCCTTTCAAATAGTGGCTCACATTCTGCATGTTAAAAACCATGCTCCTAATCTGTATAAGAATAGAGTGTAATAGAAGCTACATATTTTCAAAAACTTTGAGATTTCGTTTGCGCCATACGCTGGCATCCTATTCTTTTCTCTTAATTCATCCATCCCCCAATGACTCTGGAAATCACATGTCATTTTTAGTTACTATATATATATTCCGCCTATCTTTTTAATTGCCTCGGAAATGGAATAAATAAAATTTTAATTATCAACATCCGTAACTAGAGCTGCGTGCTTTTGAGATTGCTGCAACATACAGGACAAGTTAATATAATAATCATGGACAAAACGATAGTGATTTAAATATAATATCAGTTGAATTTAATTCGCGTAGCTTAATTCTATTCCTTTACACTTAATTTGTCCACAAAAAAGAAAAAATATTCATTTACCTTTTACTGTCGGCGATTTGACTGGAATAATTACGTACCCTTCCCTTCCTGCCAAATTCTTCATTTCAATCCGATCGATCGTATGCCAACCATA
Organism: Acacia concinna; assembly: GCA_037177275.1. NCBI lineage: Eukaryota > Viridiplantae > Streptophyta > Magnoliopsida > Fabales > Fabaceae > Acacia > Acacia concinna. Next base: position 2,902,013 of record JBAGKO010000011.1, read on the forward strand.
ACTTTTGAACCTCAATTATTAAGTGCATCTCAGCCACTCAACTGTACATTGCCTTTTAACTTACATCCATCCACCGATTTTAGGTTCAATCTTGAAGCTTTTCGTTTAAAAAGGAGATCAGATCAGAGCCATTCAATTAATTATAAAGTGGCTAAGGGGATTTTATATTTAAACGTAAAATTACAGTATAAATTAATTTAATTTTTGGGGGAAAAAGAATAAATATTAACTAACCCCTTTTGTAATTTTGCTTAGAATTTCTTCAAAGGGTTTTAATCAACATATTGTGTGCGTCTGTGTGTATTTTGAGCAATATATATATATATATATTGGCCACACATATATCACGTAAAAAAATTTCCCCTTATTATTCGCCTCACATTATATAAACAGAAAGGGGAAACTGGGAGAAAATTTTGCCTTAATAATATTGGACTCTAACCACTATTATTAATTGTATTAATAAAACACGCATAAATGCCAAGAAATATATAATGTTTCTTAAAAAAATTATCGTGACAATTATTATTATTATTTTTTTCGATGGTACAATTATTATTATTACTATTACTACTAAGAGTAATATCATGGTGGTGGGCTTAATATATATTCTTTTAATTCTATATATAGGGTAAAAAGAGAAGAAAAAAATTTAGTCCTATTTATAAGTTAAGGAGAGAAAATTTTTATGCAAATGTACACATTTACCTTTTATTTATTATTATGTTAAATGCACAAGTTTACCCTTTATTTATTATTATGTTGATATTTTTTATGTAATATAATATATATTAAATAAAGATAAAGTTGAAAAGTTATTGAATTTAATTAAAAAATTAATGAAGTTTAAGATTTTTTTAATTTATGTAAAAAAGATTATTAGAAATGACAAATATATACAACCAAAAGAGTACATATGTGTGTGTTAAACAAGGTGGAATCGATCCTCGAGGCTCACGTTGGGAGCTTTAAACGTGAATTAGGTACCTCATTATCAGAGAACCCAACAATCTCATATATGAGTGGGCAACTATGAATATGGGTATAGCACCACTTTTCCAAAATTATTCCAAGTCGTAATTATAGATCGGACAAATCAACCCGGCGTTTTGAACGCCCCACCCTTTTGTGTAATTTATTGTGATAAGGTACACGGAAAGAATATTGAACGGAATTTACCAAGAATTGATTTTTTTTTTGGTCTCTCTGCCCAAGTTAAATACTAAACAAATGACAATGAGTGGTACAGACAGATACAATAAGGCAGGCGCAGCGTATCGAGTTTTCGCATTGGCTATATCTATGTGGGCCCAAGTAGAGTTAATTCACTCAATCAAGTTCATACCAAAACCATGACAAGACAAAAAACCTAGCTTGGTGCACTGGAATGTGATTATTATCTGTGAGAAGTACATGTTGTCACACATTGCGTACGTGCCAAGGGAAATCAACATTATAATAGTATATTATATTGATAAATTAATCTATCTATATTTTTTTGATTTTTTCCTCGCCCAGACATGGATAAATTAAATTAATCTGAGTTATATACCAAAACTAACGTACCGTGATCTAGATCTCTATTTGTCTCACAGATTATCGATGACACACACACACATATATAATGTTGTTGTGAAGATGGAGATGATCTATCTGTCAAAACTGGCTTCAAGAATTTTAATTAGATTAATGTACAAATTTGTTTTAAAAATTTTTATTGGGAAGTAATATTTTTAAGAAGTTTTTTAAGTTTAATTTTGTTTTAAAATTTTTAAAACTCATTGATCCATAATATTAAAAAATTAATATTGATATTTAAAAATTTAACATTGACAGTTATTACTTTTTAACTGTATATGGCAATATAATATTGCTAAGATTGGAAATTTTCAATGAGATAACGAACTAAAATATTTTTATGGTAATATTACTCTTTAACAAAAATTTCTGTAATAAATTTATGGAAGGAGCTTTTTTTCTTTCCTTTGTTTTCTCATTCTTTTCCCCTACTTTACTTTTAATTTGGGGTAGCTCTTAAATATTTTTTTGTGTGATTCTTTTATCACTAGATTATACATAAAATGAGTGATATTTTGATATATTATGGACGAAAAATGGATCTGTTTTCAATTTTTTTATGATTTTTTAAAGATTTACATATAAAAAATATAGGATTATTTTTTTAATTTAAAGTTCTAAATTTAAAAAATTATAAAAAATTGAAAACAGATCCATTTTTTATCTATAATATATCAAAATATCACTCATTTTATGTAAAATTTAATGATAAAATAACTACAAAAAACATTTAGGAGCTGCCTCAAATTAGAGGTAAAAGAGGGGAAAATGATAGGAAGGTAAATGAGTTCCATAAATTTATATCTTAGCCCATTTTAATTTGACACACGCATCTTTAAAATGTAATCGCTGGGTTAGAATTCAACAATATGTATATATATATATATATATATATGCACGCGCATGTGTGTGTATGAATTATGAAACAATTATGTGTCCCAACGAAAAGGAAGGCGATCGGAAACAAAAACAAATACGAGAACATGAAAGATGTGTTTAGATTAAAAATTATAATAAATATTTAAAAAAAAAAGTAAGATTGAGTGAAAATAAGATTAAATAATTTTATTTATATTTGAAATAAAGATTACAGAAGTGATCTATATAAAAATAAAAATTATTTGGTTGAAATTTTATAAAATTAATTTTTAAAAGGAAATGACTGAAAAGGGTATAAATCATATTATATAGATTAAACACACATATATAAATATATTGTAATATTTGTACTACATCTGATCCTAATTATAAGATCTAGTTGATTTTTTTGGCTTTCTTAGTTTTTAAAAAAATAACTATATCTTATAATTAGGACTGAAGGGAGTCTTATTATACGTAAATATATTGTAATATTTATACTACCTCTGATTTTAATTATAAAACCCAGTTAAATTTTGTTAAAGAGTGAAGGAAGCTAAAATATGTTACTTAATTATATTATATATTAGTTCATAAGTCAAATAAAATAGTTTAAAAAATGATCAATTTTAATACTTTAAAATAAGATAATTAATTTTTTAAGATTTTTTTAAAAATTAATTGCTCTTATGATTAATACTGGAAAAAGTAAATTATTTCAGAGAAAAGAAAGTGAAGATTGCGATAGTGAACAGTGGCCGGGAGGGAAAAGCACGAATTTGTTATTTGTGTAATTGACACTGTTCATGGCACTACTGTTCAATGGGATACTAATTTATTTTCGGATATATATTTTTTGACTGAATTTCTTTACGTATATACATGCATGTTTTTATTTAATTCAATATACACTTCTCTGTTCATCTATATAAAGCAGTAATAGAAGATTTTTTTAAAAATTTAAAAGCCATCTCATTAAAATTTTAAAGTAAATATATAATTTAACTTTTTTTTTATTGTGCTAACTTTATTTTTATTTAGTATTTTTATATATTTTATTCGTTTCTATATATAAGATACTTTTATTTGAATGTGTTTGTTTATTTTTGTAAGACATCATTTGAATTTGTCTTCATAATAAATGCAATTTTATCCATTTGCCCTCATTTTCTCACATAATTTATTACACATATATTATCTTTCTTCCTTTTTTTATCATTGTTGTTCCTCTCAAGGTAACAAAAATCGGATCGGACCAGTTGGTCCAACTGGGAAAAACCAAGAATTGGTCTAGTTTGGAACGAAGCGAATGTTTAGAGGGAGGGGTTGAACCGGCCGAACCTGGAAAACTAGCCAATGGAACCTGTTTTCACCCAAAAGAAAACAAAAATCAGAAAAAAAATATTAATTTCCTTTTATTTATGAAATTTTAAAAAATATCAATATATTGTCACCTATTTTATTATTATAAATAATTCTTATATGTTTCTTTTTTTTTTGCTTTCGCTAGGTATCCCCCAGCCAGATAGGTCAAGGACTAATCCTTCGCTCATTGTGGGTTCCTCTATGGGAAGGACAGCTGGCCATGAGATTTAACGCTGCCCCATACCTAAGGCCAGGGATTGAAC
>JBAGKO010000011.1:2909948-2922813 GCA_037177275.1 Acacia concinna
ATCAAACCCCTGACCAAGGTTAAGGGTGAAAGAGCCCCTACCGCTCTACCACACGCCCCTGGTTAATTCTTATACGTTTCTTTAATTTGCACGTATATATATAGTGTTATTTTATCATTGTCAATTAAATTATAATATTTTAATATGGCTGATTCAATCCACAGTCATGTCCAATTAAACTTTTTGAATCATGAACCCATGTTATGACTGGTTTGTTACCTGATCCAATTTTTTATACCTTCGTTCCTCTCTTTCATTCATAAATAGGGGTACTTTTAAAAAAAACAATTATATTTCACACATACTCCCTTCAACTCACAATATAGGGCACTTCAACTAATTCATGAGAAATAAGAAATGGTAGTTAACTAATTTAATATGTCTTAAATAACAACTTTTTTCTACTTTAACTCCTATTGAAAAATGCATTTGAAATTTTAATGAGTGAGTAAATTATAAATAAGCATTAATTATAAGAATAAAATTGAAAAATAAAAATTAATTATCTTACAAGTGTCCTATATTGTGGACTAAACCATTTTTTTATGAACGCCCTATATTATGGATCAGATGAAGTATTTATTACTTTTAACTAACTTTAAGTGTTTTCTTAAAATCTCACAATTTAATTAAAATTATTTTATATATAAATATGGAGAGAATATTAAATAGGGATATAATTAAAAAATTATTAAATTTTACAATAGAATTAACAAAATTTAAAGTTTTTTTTAATTTATATAAAAAGTTTTAGAGGTGGCCAGTTAGATGAGTATATAATGCAATAGGATCCCCTTAGAGGAGTCATTAGCGTAGAGAGTAATCCTTATAATAATTTAAAAATAAAAATAAAGGAGTGGTGCCCACCGCCTTTTATACTAAAATTGTATCAAGGAGGTGTGAGGGTGAGAAAGTATCAGAGAATCCTCCCCCGTATATAATAGGTGTGTGAGTACTGAGTAAATAGGCTAAAATATCATTTATTTGTATAGTTTTTTAATACAATGATACGTTTGAAAGTGAGTCAGAGATGAGAGCGACTGTATATAAAATTGTACACGCCACGACACGTATACGTTCGTAGTCTAAGGCAATAATTGAACTATGACTTATTATTCAACAAATTAATAATTAATAAGGCTCATGCAGACCGAAATGACGCGATTTATTTGTTCTTTATTGTTTGGGAATTCCTTCACAAGTCTGAATTCCAGCTAAGCTGTTGTCCTATCCTTTTCTTAATTTCCCTTGCTACCTGCTTGAGAAAAGTCAAACGATCATCCCATCTTAATAATGCAGGTTTATATATATTTTACTATTTTCTTTATTGATAATACTACATCCACACCACCCGAATGTTTTTTTAGGAGGTGGAGGAAGGTAAATAAATTATTTAATTATATTATATATAGTGTATAATTATATTATACAGTATATTAATTTATTAATTAAATAAAATGGTTTAAAAAAATTAAATATTTTTAAATAATATAATTATCTTTTATAATTCTCTAGAAAAAGTCAATTAAATTTTATATTTAATAAAGGAGTAGTATAATTATTTTGATCCATCATTTTGTCTTAAAACTCACGCTGTTTTTTCCGCAGTTGTTACCACAGATTCTTTTGGTATTACCCGTAATCTCTGTGCTATGGAGGGGATATTCCTTTCTCGGGTCAAAATAGGAATAATTTATTTCAATCTTTTTCATGAACCTTTAATTTCTACTGTTAACAAATTAGTATAAGTAATTAAGGGTAATATTTGAATTTTCTAGATTACTTTTGTTTTTTTAAAAAAATCTCAACCATCGAGCTAGCTTGATTCCTTCACCAACTTTCGAGTTTTACCTCTTTTTCGTCAAGCTAATTCGGTAACGAGATTCAGAGGTTGGAACTAGTTACTTCAACTAGCTAGCTGTTTTTACCTGTCACATACGTACTACCTACTTTTTCGCGGATATTTTTTATATTTTACCTAGACATATAAGTCGATCTAACGCTTTAATTTCTTTAAGGATGTATTAAAGTAATACTCATTTGGACCCAGCCAGCAAGTTAAAGGCTAAAGCACACGCACCCACGAAGCAAAGTGACGGTTATAATTAGTTGAAAAGATTGCAAAATTTAAGTAGGAAACAAAAAATAAGATGGAATTGTGGACCATAAGTTCAAGTTGAAGGAGAACAAGAATCAGACCCACCTGATTAAATAATTTACATATAATGTAGATGGATGGGTCAAATTAAAAAAGCCACAATCGGCTGAAATGTTTGAAAATTCTATTTTGTCTTTTTTGGATGCATGCATAGAGGGTATAAATATCTCTTTTTTTTCTTCTTTATCACTATTATTTATTATAAATAATCTGGAATAAGTGCTTCATTATCCTAGCCTCCTCTGAAACACCAGTGCCACGCTTTTCAATGAGATACGTAAGTTACACGTCCCAAAAGAAGCCGATATGTGCGTGTGCATGCGTGTGTGTGTTCTTTTTTAATTTTCAGCTCTTGCGTGGTCGATCGGCAGAGACAGTCGACAAGTCGAAGATATATACAGTATATGCTACCTAAGGAAATTGACGTGTCTTATGTATGTTTTATGCAGTTAATATAATTAATTAATTCATCATGTTGCAACATGACTTGTTGCTCCAAGTGTATCCTTTTAAAACATTCCTCCATTCTCAATCACTCTACTTATGAACCACCAATATATTTATATTTAAAAAGCATTTTTCTTCGGGAGAATTGCATATATGCCCCAAGTTAACTTACGCTATTACTACCTTGTACTGCTCTCTATCAAGGAAACACACCTCTTCTTCCCTCCGCATAATTAATTCAAACCCATCATCATCATCTAATCATCACTAAATTGTCAGATGCACAAACTAATTGCCTAGGCTGGTCATTCAACGGATCGGAGCATATATTTAACAGAAATAACCCATTACTTATTTTCTAAACTTTCTCGTTTTCTTCGTATTCTTTAACATACGAGTAGATATATATTAAAATATACTTGCACCGAAAATTGTCGCATGTTTCAATCGTCAGATGATTGCACTAAATATGTAGCATGTGACACAACCAGTCGTTCTTCTCTCAATGAGCTATTATTTGTAATTCTTAAGTAATTTCTTAATTTTTAACTAAACTAATTAGTAAGTTAATTAAAGCGGTTTTTTTAGTGCGAATAAACTAAGCTAACCTAATCTAAATTAAACTAATTATTTTTAGGTTTTTAGGTTTAGAAAACTGGTTTTGGTTGGATAAAGGTAATAGGATGGGCTAGTCCCTCAATTGTGGCCGCTCGTTCATCCTCACTTTCTCAACAGATATTGGGAGTATTATATCTCTAAATTCTTATTAAAAAACCCCAAGCAATCGCTCAGGTCTAATGGTTTAATTAATGAAAACTCTCTTAGGATTCTAAGTTCATTAACTTCAATTAAAACATTATTTAGGTTCTTTAGAGTACACTTAAGATGAATGAATGAAGGTTCTCGAATTGTCAATCAACAATCCAAGAATTATACGCGAGAGGAAAAATTTTATTACAATCGTAGAAATCAACCAAACATATATAAAAGTCTTAAAACTTGAATAAATATTAAATCAGAAATTCATACATCAAACTTGCATAGTCAATTAAGATCTCATTTACAGTCATACCAAGGATCTCAAAACTTAATAAAGCTTCTTAGATTCAGGACAATCATTAAGATGAAGAGACTTAAGATCTAAATAAAAATTCTACTCCCCTGGTTATTACATAAGTTCTAACCTTACTTTCATCACCGATAGGCTAGGGTTTAGCCTCTCATGGCTTCAGATCTCCAGCTATCACGTTCGATCTTCAGATCCATGAGAGAGTGGTTGTGGTTTTGGTGTCTATATGGTTAGGGTTTGGAATTGGGGAAAACTGGGAATTAGGGTTTCGAGATACTATACCGTGAAATCTCACGGATCCATACCTTTCGGCCTCCTTGGCCCCCCTCTGATTAATGGATACTTCTCCTTTATATAGGCTTAAATTCGGATCACATCTATAGAGATTTTTATCTTAATTTGAAAATCTATCTTCTCCAATTCACAATCTTCATATGAAATCACGTATGTGCAGATTACGGATTCAAGTCGCGACCTACAGATCTCCACGTCATGACATGAATTCGGGAAAAATCCTTCCAGCTCGACTTTGGTCCAAAACGCACTGTTTCACTAAACTTCCTCAGGTCGCGACATACAGGTCTCCAAGTCGCGACTTAGGTAGGCAAATCAACATTTTCTATGTATTTGGGCCTTCAAGCTCTGGTTCCTCTATCCTTGATCCAATTTGGGCTCCATATTCTTCTCCGCTTGTCTGAAAATATCATCACACAAAAAGGCTCTGCTAAGGCAAGTGGATAATGATAATAAAAGATATAAAATAATCTATTTTTACCCTTAAATCAGCAAAATACAAAGATGAACATACAATCCATAAAACTCTAAATATCATGCAATTTGAAGATAAATGTGTGCAATTAAAATATAAAATACCCTAAAAAACTATATAAATATTGTGTCAGCATATTATTTATATACCATATGAACTTTCCACCTTGCCGTATCTAATTTAGTAATATTTTTTTACTGTTTTTTAACCCACACGTGTCCCGAAAGTAATTGAAGGTGACCAAACTGAGAGTGAAATTTCAATTTCAACTTTATGAATGGCCCCATCTTCATTTTGTTTTCCTATCTTCCCCTCCAGTTTCAAACACAGCCACCACTTTATTTTCTCCATTATTACCGCCTTTGACTATTTAGTATTTAGGCTAATGTTATTTTGCCTTGACCTTTCACCCATCTTGTGTTTCACAAATCCCATTATCCCGTTTTTAAGTAGCACACTCTATGACTATGAGACTACGGACCACCCACCTACTTTTCGGTCAAATCAAGGGTTGGCCAAAAAACCTTACTTGTCAAATTAATTGGAGACATTATTTCATAAATTCAAACTATGCCTCATTTATCAGTTGTCTTAATACTCTGTGATCCAATTTACAAGTCACTTCTTTACAATTTTTACATGAATATATAATTATGGGCTGTTTAGGTAGAAACAATCTTAATGATAAATAACTTATAAAAAATGACTTCAAAAAAAAATTACTTATCAGAAGTTATTTGTGTTTGAAAATGAAATAAAAAAAAAGAGAAACCATTGAATAAGTTGCTATCATTAGCTTCTAAAATAAATCATTTTTTTAATAAAAGCCTTGACTTTTGTTTTTATCTAAACACACATTTTTTGTTAAGTAACTTTACTTTGATGAAAAATGACTTTTATGCCTCTACCAAATAGACACTATATCTTATATTAAATGATTTAAGTAACCAGGACTTGCAGGTAAAGAAAAAGAAAAGAAAAGAAAAGAAAGAAAGTCCCTAGTTCTACTCACCTATATTTGTTACCCAAAATGAAATAATTATGATTCCCAATTATCGCAGCACATCGTATTAAATATAAATGATGATTAGACTCGCATTCATTATTAGGACTTGCGTTATTAACTCGTGAATTTTACATACATACATACATATATATATATATATATATATGCACCCCTTGGAATTGGATAACACGTCCACAGAATTTTCAGACTTGAATCAAAGGGGGAAAAAACGTAAAGGAGACGTATGAATAAGAGATTTATGTCAGGCTTGAATACGGGGAAAGGGAAGTATTTCAAGCTGGAGGGTGTGGAAGAAAAAAGTTGACCTTTCAAAGTCCATCCAGCACACAAATAAGCAGATTTTTGTCGATAGAACCGACAAAACGATCTGAAAAAAAAGAAAAGAAAAGAAATACAATGATGAAATCTATAAAGTAGAGTTAAGATAAATTCAAATAGAGGGGCAGTTAAATTCAACAGAGAAGTGAATGTGTGATAGTGATATCGAATTGAAGGGAATGGGGCATCATGTGAAAGTGAGGAATGGCGGTAGTAGTTTGAATTAGAAGAATATATATATATATATAGTACAGTGCACATGTTGGGGGCAATGAAATGAAAGTGAAGAGAGTGTGAGAAAGGAAATCAATTAAAGAATAAATGAAATGAATGATGGAGATGGATGCATGGAGGAATAGAATAGAATAGGAACAGGAAGGTGTGAGGAGGGAAACGAAAGCCGTGCTGCGATGCGATGCTGCTTCAAGTCCTAAATTAATTAGCATCTCTATCTTATCTTATCGTGTCGTAAATGTAATAAATAGGACTCAAACAGCTTCTATTCGATCGTATTCTACAGCTAGCTAACTCACCAAAGATGAAAAGCGAAAGCGAAAGCGAAAGCCACCACTCTCATCCCTCTCCATGTAACGCGTAAACAAACACGGTGACGGACGGAGGGGTAGAGGACGCCACGCGGGGTGGTCAACTGTCAACTGTCAACTGTCAACTGTTGGGGTTGGGGGCTAAGGTGGGACCCAAACAACACCACGTGTCTCTTGCGGAGGCGCTCCTTCTTCTTCTTCTTCTTCTGCGCCGGGAGGGATTCTCCTCTTTTCTTTTAGATCGCATAATACCAAAAAATGGCGCCACAGAACAGAACAGGACAGAACACAAGTGAGGGAAAATATCAATGTTCAAAACTCTTCTTGTTAAACAGCTCAACTCGCCATTGTATGACTCCATGCATTTGGATAAAAAAGAGTGATTGTCGGCAAGGCCAGGCCCGACACGTTGGAAGGTTGCTTGCCTTATATTCAATTATTCTTCTAATTCATCCCCTCACTATTTCCCATATACTGTATTAGATGGAATTCAAGGTCAGTGGCATTCTTTAAGATTCACAAGTTATTTTCCTCCCGCCAGATTATATTTTTCCCCCCTAAACACAAAGACTGTCATCTTAAAAAGCAACCTTATTCTAGATATTAAACATGGACACTTGTCTAAATGACGTAGGATTATATTAGTTGATTGCTCACATTCATTCTGGATGACCCTAAAAATAATTCTGATACAGTGGCCCAAATAACAAGGCATTGTTGAATAAATCAAACGAGTTAGTGAAAGATATTTCGACTATTATATTCAGGGATTGGGAAGTAGAGCACTGCTATTAACTATAGTATTACTCCAGTACATATGAAGCCTGAGAAAGTGATGGAAGGGTCAAAGCAACTTAGTACTAACAATGACATTATCATCTGCCATTGACCTATATGCCTAAGAAAGAAAAGGTCAAATTCGGTACCTTCATAATTGTCCTCTACATGCTTAAGCTTATCCTCATACGCACAAAACATCACACTCCTTAAGGCAACTACGGCCATTCATTTGATACCTTTCTGAAAGCAATTTAAGCGTTCACAATTTATTCGCCATTATATTGACAGCAATTTCATTTTCTTTTTGAAGCGACCAGAAGCATGTGATATTATGTATTTACGCTGTAAATTATTTATACTGCTGGTGTTAATTGAAATACTCTTATTGTTAAAAATTCAATGACACTTTTGTAATTACAGAAAAATAAAGTACAAAGTGACTGATTTGAAATTTTTGATTTTATTATTCTAATTTATCTTTTTCCTATTTTGACTGTCTTTTTTTAAAATTTTCCCTTTTAGATAAAGAAATATATACTGAGACTTTTTATTTTTATATTTTTTCTGATGCTAGGGTCCTGCTTGTGATTTTTCCAAAACGCCTCAATTCAATTATTGTGTAGTAAATGAAGTGCACAGTTGAGAACCATCCAAGTTGGTGCATTGCTATTGCACTAGGCTGTGTCCTTATTCGGACGAGTAAACTTCCCACTAACACCATTAACTTTCATTCAAGTAATACTCATGACATGATTCGGGTTGACAAGTCGTGCAAGGAGACGCCACATTACACTACTTCAACTCCATCCCACAAAAGAAAGGAAAACGCCAAAACACAATTATGCTTAACCAAGCTGACTCAAATTTCAATCCTAATATCAGTTAACATATGGAATATTGATTCGTTTACAGGACAAAATGAGAGACCTTGATGTTGATATCGAGTGGTATTTTAATTTCATTTTCACTATGAAAAATTTCCATAGTTGTGGCATAGAACGAACAGACATGTACAACTACGATGTCTTAGGCATCCGTGTCTTTTCCAGCGTGAGACCAGGAACTGATAGCCATCAACAGACAGTATGCAAGTGATCTTTTGTTACATATATGGTAAAAAGTTGAAGGAACTGTTCGTTTGAAAAATCCCACGGCGAATTTTAATGTCTGTATGATGTGTCAGATGTTTGTGGGCCTGTGACAACGCATGATATATCTCCCCACTATGTTTTTCACAGGCAGTGGTCCCCTGTTCATATGGAAACAGAACAAGAGACAAGACAAATTATGGAGTTAGCCCCAAAAAGAAAAGATTAATGGAAAAACAGAAACGAGAGGACACTAGTTAGGGGCAGGAATTAATTACCAAACATGGGAATCGTAGCTGTTGTTTCGATTGTCACCTAACACATAAACATGACCCTTCGGTACATACTGCAGAGGATGGAATTAATATCAGGGAAAAACAAACCAAAAAAATGAAGGTAGAATTCAACTCTTGAAGTTTAATTGAAAATTCTTCATGATAAGAATTATTGCTCTCATTACCAAGAAGGTGCGCTAATTGATTGGGAACACTACCCTTCTTCTCTAATCCTTAACTGTCATAACCACAATTCAAGAGTGAAATGAAAAGGGAGCATAGTAATTTATTAAAGACTCACAGTTAAGTTTGTTCTGTATGCTGGCTGCGCTGCTACATAATCTTCCTTCTGAGCAATACCATTGATGTAGAGAGACCCATGACGAACCTGAAAGGAATTAGAAATTCAAAGAAATCAGAACCTGATGTTATTAGTAATGTTACCAGAAAGCTCATCAAAGAGGGTAACCAGGTTATGGACGAGTCGTAGAAAGATATCGATCGTCTTGAATTGATTTAGTATTGGTGTTTGTCACTATAACAGAGGAGCAATCCTTAGACCAAGAAAAGGTGGGGAAAAAAAACAGAGGAGCAATCTTGTTGAGAATGAAAGAGTCGTTGACAAAAACATAATCTGATTTTCAAAACAGGAAGATCTAGGAAATGAGTGATCATTTGCATCAATCTTGTTGACATTAGTATAGTGGGCTTTACTAAACTATCAAGTCCATCTGTAACATTGGCATAATCTTCAAGAAAGGGTTTCAACAATCATTTGGACCTACCTCAACAAGATCTCCTGCTTTTGCAACAACTCTCTTGATAAATATATCTGCTGTTTTGTCTCCAGATAGCTAAATAGAAAACCAACCATGTCACGGAACTGCATAACGGGGTACCTTCTAAGCATGTGCAATTAGGCTACGCTAGATATTCCTTACCGCACCATTCATTAACATATACCTGTGTAGGCTGTGTTGGATCTCGGAATAATACAATATCCTGTACGGCAGGACTCCTGATGTAATATGAAGCCTGTGGAAGTTCCCAAAAATTTTTGAATCATTAACCAGATTGCAAATGAATAAAGGAAAAGGAAGAGTACAAAAAATATTTACTATAGTTACTTTCAAGTATTTCTTAAATTATCAGAATACAGATGATCATCTGCTGAATTAACTATGTTGAGAATAGAAAGTTCTGGAATTAAATGTTGTAGAGTGTTGCCTTGCCAGGATGTACCATTAATTCAGGAAGAGAAGAATTAAGATCATATACCTACCACCATTATCCTCTTCTGGTCATCTTGAATTTCAAGTGTGTGACAAACATTTGAGGGGCTATAATCAAAAGTCAAATTCATATCTGATGCAACTCACATGGAGATTCAAGCAGGGGAAAAATTTTAAATGTTTCACTGAGATTGCTGCCATAGAGCTGGAAAAAGGCTTTAAATACCCACACACCGTCAGCATCTAGAAATCAGTAACATAAAACTCCTAACATAACCTGTCTCATTAACTGTAGAATTCATAGAACATTGGAGCTTGGGACCTATATGGTTTCAGATAAAGTTAAATTTATCCTGAAAAAAACACACATGCTAATTAGTTGTCAGACTTGATAAAAGCCTGACTCTTACAGTTCTCTGCTCCTACCATAATTGCAGGACTACCTAGGGCACATCTAATTATGTCAGGACCTACTGATAAATTTGCATAGAGATATCCACCCAAGTAGAATGATCCACATATCCAATTGATGCAACTAAGTTTAATGGCCGAAAGAAGGGTCTTGGAAAACTTTCTATTTACCAGATCCTATATGACCGTTGGTTAGCATATAGTCCAGGAACACAGGAATGATAGTAGTAAGTTAGTAACACGAGCATATAAAGAGAGGGAAACTAAGATTATGAGTTATTCCACTTTTAGTAAAAGGACAAGTAGAGCTATCTTAAAGATTCCCATGAAAGGAATAAATGCAGGTAAATCTGCCGCAAGTGAAACTCCTATATTTATTACTGAACTTCTGGAAGCTTTATCCATAACTACACTAGCTAGACGCCTTTCATGTCCCAGACAAGAGACACTAAGAAAACATACACTATGAAGCATGATGAACAATAGTGCCACAAAAATATATAAAAACACGTCTTTAATATAGAAGGGATGATGATATCGACTATCAAGAATAATCAAAGAGTGTTCACCTTCTCGACAATGATTCGATCATCGACTGTAAGAGTCGGGTGCATAGAGGAAGAAGGTATGAAGCGAAGCTCCAAAAACATGGTCCAGAGAAGGAACATCACCAAAAGTCTCAAGAAGCCATCAAAACCGGGCCATCGAAGAAAGCCCCAACTCTGACAGGGCATCCATCTGAAGGAAGGACATGTAATAAGAAAGGCGTACAATGCGGAGGGCCTCAGGAAACTCATCAGGTAACTGCAGGGGGGAAACAAAGAGAATAATAGGGGATTCAGAAAATTTAGGAAACTAAAAGCTTCAAAATTCAAAATCTGATATTGATGGAACGTCGAGAATTGCTGAGTACAAGATGGGATCAGACTCTTAACTTAAACGGTTGTCTGAATGTAAAAAGCAGAGAATAGAGAAATCACGGTGTGATACACTCATAAGCCAAGCAAAGAATTGTGAGTTAACAAGATTTTAGATTAGAAGCAGAGAGGGAGGTCATTTTGATTAGTGATCACCATGAGAGAAGAAGCCCCAGCTTCAGGCTTCAGGCTTCAGGCTTCAGCGTTCAGCCAACCAACAGGGAAAGAGAGACAAGTTGATATTTATTTATATTATATCATCCATTTGACATTTTGACGACTTGCTGGTTAAGGAATGAAAACTAATACATACAGACATTCATCCAGGGGAACTTAACGCGTTATAAACTTACGTCAGCAAGGCTGCCTGGGCATGGTCAGCAGTTTCCACAGTGATGGTATAATTAGCCCCGGTTGATTTTTAGTTAAAGTATTATTACGTTAAAGTATTTATAGTTAAAATGATTCTTTAAACTAGTTTCATGGCTTACAAATTAATATATAACCTAATAATATATAGTATATTAATATTTAATTTTCTTAAACTCTCAAAAAGTCAATCATCTCTTATATTAAATACTAAAAAAAGTATTTTTTTTGTAATTACTGTTCTATTACGAGCTTGATATAAAATTTAGTTCAACTATTTCATTGAAGTATGTCTTACAACAAGGATAATAAAATAAAATGGACATGGCTTTTCATATTTTGTTTTTTCATCCATGGTTTTCTTTTATCTCCTTTATGATCGTTGGATCAAAATATATTGGTCCGCATTTAATATTTTATAAAAAAATTATTACAATAAAAAGAAGGATGGGAAGGAAATAATAAACGTGGACTTTTAGATCTTGATCCAATGGTCATGAAATAGGTAAAAGAGACAACGGATGAAAAAAGAAAAGGAGAAAAGCCAAGTTCAAAATAAATACATAATACATATGTGTATGCATGCATTCATACAAATAATTAATTACCTCTTTAATTGTACAAGGATTTGATTGTAAACTGCCCCCATCCTTATCCTAAAAGTGATAGTCAATTTGAAAAAAGAACAACTAAAAGGGATAATAAATTGTCATTAACTTAGGGTTGGAAATATATTAGGCAATACCAAATTTCACTCTTAAAAAGCTAAACATGTCTTGTTGATTGAGCCATATTTTAACATGCTTTTTCATAATTAATTTAGAAAATTTGATGAATTTCTTAGATATTATTGCATGATTAAGGATGAATTTTAGAAAAAGAAAATAATATTGAATTAAGTCTTATTGGAGATTAAATTGTCATGATTTATTGATTATTCGTGCAAATGAGTTATTTGGCTTTTGATGCTACCTATTATTCCATTTTTATATTTTTGCAGGTACTTGAAAAGGAAAAGATATATATATATATATATATGTATATATAATATAAAAAAAAGAAATTTGCAATTAAAAAAAACTAGGGATTCAGATGGGAGCTGTGGGTAGCTGTGGGTTTTATTGAAAATAAAGAGCAGCAGCTATAGGAACGAGAGCTGTAGTGTCGCGGGCCATGAGCTGGGGATTCTCTCAGCTATGGGTCTGAGAGAGATCAAGAGCTTCACTATGTCGTGGAAAAACTTAAGCTGGAAACGAGGGTGCAGTGCCAAAAAAGAGAATCAGAGAACGGAGAATTGCGATATGAGGTTGAGAGCCTCCCTTTCATCTTCATCAAGCCGAAGAATTAGAGAGTTGGGAAGTGTAACACCTTAACTTAAACTTCCTTTAAGTCACTTAACGTCCTTAAGAATATTTCTAAGTGCGGAAATTTGAGAATTTTTAAAACTTTTTATTTCTCCT
>JBAGKO010000011.1:2930271-2940709 GCA_037177275.1 Acacia concinna
ACATATAAATCTTTAAAAATCATAAAAAATTTAAAATAAATCCGTTTTTCACCTATAATATATCAAAATATTAAAATCTAATCATAAAAAAAATTAAAAAAAAATATTTAAGAGTTGGCTAAATTAAAAGTAAAAGAAAAGAAAAGAATAAAAAGATAAAGGTGAGAAGCTTCTTTTTATCGCCGCCCTTCTTGACCAGCGACCTCATAGTTGCGGCCATCTCCCTAACTCACTACTCAGTACTCACCCCAGCAACGCCGTTACTACTTCGAACCTTCAATTGAGACGGGAACAACGGCTTTAGACGCGGCTGCTACCGGCCACGTGAACTCCAACACCCACTTCCAAAGCTCGCCGACCCAAGAGTCCAGATCACCGGGAAGACACGTTGCTGCTGAATGGGGGAAGAAGACGCTGCTGATTAAGGGAGGAGGAGCCGTTGCGGCGGCGATGTCTGGGTGAAGAATGAAGAATCGTAGAAGAGAAAGGAAGAAGTGTTGCGTTATTAACCCTATCAACCAAAGCAGATAACCTCCCCATCTTCAATGAGCCAAACACCGCGTAGGGTACCGAGTGATTGAACGAGTCCCTCTGCATCCAGCCAAATTC
The DNA here is from genome assembly GCA_037177275.1 of Acacia concinna. Taxonomy (NCBI): domain Eukaryota; kingdom Viridiplantae; phylum Streptophyta; class Magnoliopsida; order Fabales; family Fabaceae; genus Acacia; species Acacia concinna. The sequence continues at coordinate 2,930,881 of JBAGKO010000011.1, forward strand.
GGGTTCAAATCAGTGAGGATACTAATCTCCGAAAGAGTAACTTCCTTTCATTGGCAACTTAACTCTGGCGCTGCCGTAAACGCCTCTATTTTCCCTCTCCCTGGCCAATTTTTCAGCAAAACAAACGGACTAGGATTCTACAATTCTAGAAACAAAAAGGAAGAACAATTGTCCAATGACATTGTTGCCTGTGCCATCTGGTTCATACAAGAGCTGAATTCATAAGCAATTGCGAACTTTTAGAGTTTTGAGGATGCTAATCGTTTGAGTAAAACACGGCTGGCATTAGTTTCTCTCTTTTGGATGTTGAAGATCATAGAGTTGCATCACTCATTCGCAAGTAGGTTGCGGTATCACAGTACTACAATCTTCTTACTTAATTTAGTCATGTAAAGTTGATAATGTGAGGCCGACTATGTAAACATTTCAATTGTTATTTGATTTTGATTGCATAGTTTGTGATCTTGTTCTTCTTGCTTTTAAAGTTGGCACTCTGTCTTCCATATAGGCTACATATTACATGGTATCAGTCGCTGCCCGATAATGAATTTATTGATACCAACCAAGCCAGTGCATCAGTTCCGAAAACACCTTGTGAACCAGGTACTCGTCGCCGTGATTCAAAACCGTGCTTTTGATGCCCACTTAGCTGCTTCATCAGCTTCTGTCAATCCTAATGCTGCTTCCTTATGGACGGTTGATGTGGTTTCGGAAGTGCTAAGGTCTATTCCCAGATACTTTTTCCAATCCTCTCGCTCTATTGGCCGTCAGGGAGGTTTCCGGCATCGTGCTCCTCTCAAACAACGCAAGCTCAAGGAGGAGGAAGATAAGCTTTGCAAGAATGTCCTTGTTCTTGGCCCTGCTGCTTACAGAGATCCACAGAGGGTCAAGCTTGGATTAGGTAAAGCAATTGAGTTCTACTATTGGGTTGAAACCCATTTTGGATTTACCCATAACGAGACTACTTGCAGGGAGATGGCTTGTGTATTGGCTAAAGGAAATAATCTGAATGCTCTTTGGGATTTTCTGAAGGAGATGTCAAGGAGGACTAGTGGGTTGGTTTCTACAGCGACTGTTACGTGTTTGATAAAATTACTTGGAGAAGAGGGATTAGTTAATGAAGCATTATTTACATTCTATAGGATGAAGCAATATCACTGTAAACCAGATGTCTATGCTTACAACACTATGATATATGCTCTGTGCAGGGTGAGATATTTCAAAAGGGCAAGGTTTTTGTTGGAGCAGATGGAGCTTCCTGGCTTTAGATGCCCACCTGACACATTTACTTATACTATATTAATAAGTTCCTTTTGCAAATTTAGCATGCAAACTGGAAGTAGGAAGGCAACTAGGAGGAGATTGTGGGAAGCTAATCACCTGTTTCGCCTAATGCTCTTCAAGGGCTTCGTTCCTGATGTTGTGACCTATAATGCTTTGATTGATGGTTGCTGCAAAACATACAGGATTGGTAGAGCATTGGAATTATTTGAAGATATGAAGAAAAGAGGTTGTGTCCCCAATCGAGTGACATATGATTCTTTCATTAGATACTATAGTGCTGTAAATGAGATAGATAAAGCTATTGAGATGTTACGTTGCATGCGGTATTTGAATCACGAAATACCCACTTCAAGTTCATATACCCCTATTATTCATGCTTTGTGTGAAGCTGGAAGGATTGTTCATGCTCGGGATTTTCTTGTTGAGTTGGTTGATGGAGGCTCGACACCTAGAGAATATACATATAGATTGGTCTGTGATGCCCTACACTCGGTGGGGGAGGCCAGCTTGTTGAGTGAAGGAGTGCACAAGAGAATAAGAAATGGTATACAGAGTAGATACATGCAGACCATGAAAATCAAACCAATTATGGCTCGCAAAGGATATCCTGAATTGGAAGTTGTTTGATTTCTTTGCTTAGTTGAGGTTGGTGAATTTGTCAATCACTTGTGTAAGGGTATTACTCAAGAATCATATGTGCTTCTTTTTCCTGCCGATGATTAATCGTAGGAATTGGATTGTCAGGTCTTGTTTGGTTGAGGGAGAGAATAACAACAAATGTTCAAAAACTAAAGTGGTGCTCTCCAACAGGCTCTTCAGAGAAACACGTGCTTCGCTTTGCTTTAACATGTCACAATACATGCCAGAACTAAATCAGAAAGGGAGCTCTCTAAGTGAATCTTCTGTTTGTGATTGTGATAAATCATCGACAATAGGGCTAAGGGAACTACGAATACATGTATAATGAGGTTAACTGCCCATGGCCACGAGTGGGTAACGATGTCGTTTTTGTCTCCATGGTAGTAGTAGTGCCAGTTTGTTTGACGCTAGCCAAGCGTCACACAACCAATGTACGAAGAAGCCAGAAGCTGATGCGGCATTTGCTGTGTGTAAGATGGTACTGCATATTGATATTAGCCGTCACTGACTAATTTGAACTCAGACAACAGAAGCCAAATTTCTTTTCCAGTCGCATTTCCCAGCTGATGCCAAACGTTGTTTGGTAGATTCTTTGATCACGCGCCTATCTTACAAGTTGAAATGGCAGTACTTAATTTAAAAGGCTTGTAAAGGGCCGTGGAATGCATTCATGTTCACGTGATCTGAATGTTCTCTCAATATGGCAGTACTTTATTATTTTAGTGATCTGCCAATATAAATTACATCAATGCTTGTGTCAGGAAAACGATTTATACGTCCCACTCCATGCCATTTGGAATCAGCGAGTGAAACCATTTTGTTGGACTTACGCAGACTTTTGCTGTTGGAGTATATGAAGGGAGAAAAACAAGTTTGCATATCCCAAATTATAAAAGGAAAAATGAAACTTAAATACTAATTTTACTATTTGAAATTGTAAAATCTAAATTGATTTGTTAACATTTTAAAAAGACACTAAGGTACTATTGACTAAATTGAGTTTTTCAAGTTTTCTGATGTGAAGAGTAGCATGATTTCATAATATGAGTAATGAGATTTGAAAGAAGAGTAATGGATTTTCACTAGTTTTTTTTAATCTCTGCTTTTCTCTCTCCCTTTGACAGTACTGTTCATCTGACACTGATACTGACTGACGCATAGTTACAGAGGAGAGAGAAATTGCCCATGACAAAGAAGCGTGGGAATTTTCGCAAGTTAAATAATGTGATATATAAGAATAGTAATGAAATTCGTTAGTTTGTAGATTATTTTTCACATCACCAAATTTGAAAAACGAATGAGGGGTTTTTTCACAAGTTGATTGATGCGATTTACAAAAATAATAATGAAATTCGCTAGTTTGTGGGTTATTTTTCACATTACCATATTTGAAAAATCCAATTTGGTCATAGTACCTTAGTGTCTTTTTGAAATGTTAATAAACCTTTTTGGGTTTTGAAAATTCAAATGGTATTTAAGTGTCATTTTTCCAATTATAAAAGACTTTTAATCGAATTTCATGGTTCGAAGTAGTGGTTAAAAACAATAAATATGTTAGAATTGTTACTCATTTTTACTAAAATATCTTTATTAATGAGAAGATATGAAATAAGAAAGATAATACTCTTATTGAAGTTCATTACTCTCTCTTCCCTTACTCCTCACTTCTCTTTTCAAAAATGATAATTTTTATGGTTAATGTAAGAATTAATACATTGATATTAAATAAAGGCAAAACTGAAAAAAAAAATTAAAATACAAGAAATTTTTTAATTGTTTTTTATATTTTAAAATGGAGTAAAGATTACTGTTGTCTCTTATAATTTAGAATGGAGGCAGTAACAAGTAAGATAGCTTCTTAAAAGTACTAAACAATACAGTATAGGCAAAATCCACGTCAAGGTTTTTGGCAGGAAATTATACATAACGGCATGGATAGTACCTTACCCAGGAGGCATGGAATGCACTATCAACACAATTATACAACTAAACAATTATATATTCCGTACTGTCTGTTATCAAATAATTATGTCAAATCAAGATAATACAACCACATGAAGCAGCATTGTTGCAGTGCCAAGTTATCTAACTCTTAAAATGTATTGTAAAATTTTAAATTGGATTCTCACTTTCAACGTCAATAACATATGACGCCATGAAATTGGTCACAAGACTTGGAGAAATTAAAGGTCAAAGGTATCAATTTTTAATCCTCATCATCCTTTCGTCTACTTTCACACGGTACGTAAAAATATAACTTATTTCTTCCGATTATGCTCGTAGTTGATTTAATTGTTTTCTGTTACCGAACAAATAAAATATATATACCTTGCCTGTTGGTGAGTTACAAAATTTGAATGCTCTAAAATTTTAAGTGAAGGAAGATATATATATGTGTGTGTGTGTGTGTGTGAAAAACAGAGTTGATGAAAAAGAAATGAATCTCCAAAACATTTATGTCATTTTCTTTTTTCCTGAGACATATTCATGTCGTTTATTCAATCAAAACGCATTACGTTTCTCAATAAGCACCGAACAATCAACTTAGCGTTGATCCAAGAAATCTAAAGTGAAAAAGACAGGCTGCATTTCACATATTAGGAAAAGGATAATTAAGGGTTTGTTTGATAGGAGGGATTTGGATGGAAGTGAAAGGGAGGAAAAATTTTTATTAGTTGAATTTTAAAATATTAAAGAAGTGGGGTAAAAAGTTTTAAATTGATTTTTTATACTTTTTTATATTACTTTTTCTCTTTATTAAAATTTTACAACTCCACTTCTTCAATTTCTTTAAATTCAACTTCTAAAATTTTTATTTTCTCTCCTCTCCCCTCCCCCGTCATACCAAACAACCCCTTAAAGACGGCTAAAGTTATCTGCTCGATCCATGCTGCTTTTGTTTTCCAATGATTTAACTAAACATTAATTATTCTTTACACACACAAATCAACCTGTAAATTATACGGCAACAACAAAACCCTTGACCTATTAAGGGGAATCAGCTACATGAATTGCAGGACTCTATTATATTTGATTGAAAATCAGATTTTTAAATAAATTATTAACTATAAAATCTCTCTCTATAGTCTCATTTAATGTTTGCTTCTGCTTTCCCCTACCTCATTTTTATTAAATTGGTAAAATTATATAGACTACATTGCAGTGAGTTAGAGTTTAGATATTAATTTACAACCAAATTAAAATTATAACTAAATCTGAGTTGCACCTAAGTTAGAGACTCAAAAAAAATTTCCCTATAAAAAATATCATATTTTTAATAACATGAACAAGACATAAGTTTTATCGAAGAAAGAAAATATACTACAGGGACATTATTTATATATGCATGGAAGGTTTCAACTTGATTTTGACTATAAATAGAAGCCGTTCTTCTTCTGTCTTCACTCACACACAAACATTTTCAAATACAACTTGTCTTCCTCACCACATAAGCACAGATCAATGGGAAGCCAGCAGCAGCTTGGAGGTAGCAAGCGTATCGCAGCAGTGGACGCTTCTCCTCCGGCTGTCGAAAATGCAGACTCAAAGCAACAGGTCTTTCATTTCAATTCATCCTTCATCTTCATGCTTGCGCATGAAGCTGATCTACTTTCATTCATCACCTGTGTCTCGCTTTAATAACTTTGAAACTCACTATACTATTAGTCTTGCAATGAAACAGGAACAACCTGGTTGGAAGAAGCTTTTGGCATTTATAGGTCCTGGTTTTCTTGTTTCTCTGGCTTACCTTGATCCTGGGAACTGTAAGCCTACATCTCTTTATTTAATCTCCCTTCCCCTATATATATTATAGATATAATTACGTACGTTGTCTACTTATATATGCCGGCGAATATAAAACTCATCTCTTGTCATCGTCATCGCAGTGGAAACTGATCTCCAAGCTGGAGCTAACCACAGATATGAGGTACCTGATCATAATCCAAAACCAACAAATTATATTCGCAGTACAAGACCTCCACACACAAATTCAACTTTTTTAAAAATTGCCCCTCAACATGTTTTTCCGTTCGGGTCTAAACTTTAATAGCACAGATAATGCATTATATGGAGAGACTAGCTCGCTAGTCATGGTGAAGTTGGAATATTTTCCCTGCACGGGTGCCCATATATAATTGAATGCACACGGATTTTTTTTTTAATTGGACTCTTGTTTTCTAATTGTTATCTACAGCTGCTGTGGGTGATTCTCATTGGGCTCATCTTCGCCCTCATCATTCAGTCTTTGGCTGCAAATCTTGGCGTAAGCACTGGTAATTAACTATTCTCCTATCATAATATAAGCACCAGGACCTAGTTTTGGTCACCTTTTGATGTCCATGTTATTGGGATCAAATTCTATATATCATGACTTGTTGTTTCATAACTTATTGTGTACGCACGTGTGTATTTGAATTGGCAAGGCAAGCACCTTGCGGAATTATGTAAAGCGGAGTATCCATGTTTAGTCAAGTATTGCTTATGGCTATTAGCAGAGCTTGCTGTTATAGCCGCAGACATCCCTGAAGGTACGCCTTTGATTACATAAATTCAGACTAATTATTAATTAATGTTGTGTGTCTAAGTAATCATGTTTTCCTTTGTCCAATCTTGTATGGCAGTGATTGGCACCGCCTTTGCTCTCAACATACTGTTCCATATACCCGTATGGGGTGGAGTTTTAGTGACTGGTTTGAGCACTCTCTTGCTTCTGGGTCTCCAAAGATTCGGGGTAAAATAGCTTTTATTTTACCATACCAAGATAATACTATAATATAATATTGATGTATCAGTTATTTAAGTGTTGAGGAGGATGATTGAATGAAATAAAGTGGGATGGATATACATATAGATAAGGAAGCTTGAGATGATGATATCAGCGCTGGTGCTTATAATGGCGGCATGTTTCTTCGGAGAATTGAGCTACGTAAAGCCGCCAGCTTCTGGGGTAATCAAAGGCATGTTTGTCCCAAAACTCAGCGGTCAAGGAGCCACCGGCGACGCCATTGCCCTTCTCGGCGCTCTTGTCATGCCGTATATATCCTCTTCCTTATTGTAATCTTTTGCTAATTACATTTATTTTACTCCCAACTTTAATTAATTGTTCATTTTTGCAGGCACAACCTTTTTCTCCACTCTGCTCTTGTCCTCTCTAGGAAAATCCCCAATACCGTGCGTGGCATCAATGTAAGCCTTGCCGGTTTCGATTTCCTGACTCCCACGATTTCAGAACAAGCAGTCTCAACTAATAAATTTCTTCATGAAATAATAATTAATGCAGGAGGCGTGTAGATATTTCCTAATAGAAAGTGGGATTGCTCTGTTTATAGCGTTTCTAATCAATGTGGCTGTGATCTCTGTTTCTGGAACTGTTTGTTCTTCCTCCGACCTTTCTGGCGAAAACGCAGATCATTGCAGCGATCTTACACTCAACTCTGCTTCTTTCCTTCTCAAGGTTCCCAAAACTTTCCCATAATTTGAACCCAACCATTACATCCTATTTAATCAAATATCAACCACTGAATTATTCTTCATTTTCATGATTTGGATTTGTAGAATGTTCTGGGGCGTTCCAGCTCAATCATTTATGGCATCGCACTACTGGCCTCAGGCCAAAGCTCTGCCATCACCGGCACATATGCAGGGCAATTCATTATGCAGGTCATTCCCCAACCATTATTGTCATAATAAAGTACTAGTATTATTTATTTCCTGAAATTAGCGGACTCGTTTGGTTGTACAGGGTTTCTTGGACTTGAAGATGAAAAAATGGATTAGGAACTTGTTGACTCGGACTATTGCCATAACTCCAAGTCTTGTTGTCTCCCTTATTGGTGGATCATCTGGGGCAGGACGGCTTATCGTCATCGCCTCGGTTAGTACAATTCAAAAACTTCATCATTATTTTCCCTTTTCATCAAAACTCTCAATTTTGATTTGGAGTTGTTAAATTTGTGAGTATGATAATAGAGATATGATTTGGCAGATGATACTTTCATTTGAGCTTCCATTCGCTCTGATCCCACTCCTCAAGTTTAGCAGCAGCAGCACCAAGATGGGTCCTCACAAAAATTCTATGATTGTGAGTGTCTCTCTCTCTCTCTCTCTCTCTCTCTCTCTATATATATATTACCTATATAAGATACAAAATTGAATTTGAATAACAAGTGAGAGAATTAATTACGTGCAGATCATTGTGATATCATGGATTCTGGGGGCAGGGATCATTGGAATCAATGTGTATTACCTGGGTACAGGGTTCGTGGGCTGGCTGATTCATAACAGTCTACCAAAGGTGGCAAATGTGTTCATTGGGATCCTTGTATTCCCATTGATGGCCATTTACTTGGTGGCAGTGATATACCTGACCCTAAGAAAAGACACTGTGAAGACTTATATTGAGACGAAGGACGACCCCACAGTACAGACCCACATGGAAAGAGGGTTCATGAACCCTAACAACGGCCAGGTGGAGTTGGGGCATGCTCCCTACAGAGAGGATTTAGCCGACGTCCCTTTCTCCCAATAGTGCCCCTTAAATAAAATCATGGCCTCAAAACATTTTAAGGAATAAGCTCTCCAGTCTGTTACTGTTAGTGCCTGCCCATCTAAATCCCAAAAAAAGAAAAAAGGCATGTGGAGCTCGTTGAGTCTGCAATTTTTCCTGAAGAAGCATCTCTAGTTTCTTGTGTGGTTCTTCCAAGACATACGTTTGATCGTGTTGTGGATGTTTAGAAGAAAGGTAGTTGTGGTTGGGATACTACGTATTATATATAGTGACCTGTACCTATAAAATTTATGAATAAAACCTTAAACCCAAGTTTCAAACGTACTCTGTCGAAGTCAACGGCATTACTGCAGTTAACACATTGAGCCTCTTTCTTTTTTTGTTCTGAATCACTGGCCCCAGTTTTTTTTTTTAAAGATCCAACTCTTTGAACCTCGTGATAGATAACGTAATAAAAGTTTAGGTGTGCTACAAATTAAATTGCCAACTTGTTTCATAATTTATCAACCAAATGATAGAGTTGTTAAACTCTTGAAATATATTTCAAATTTTAAATTTGATCCATACTTTCACCATCAATTACTGCAGATGACACCAAGAAACTGGTCCCGCAACCTAAAGAAATTGAAGGTCCCTTTTAATCCTCATCAGCCATTCCCTATTTTTCTACAATGTACTATATATAATTGATAATTCGTATCCCCTATCTAGCATTTACTTGTTTGTACACAATAAAATATAATTATGATCGCATAAGTCATGATTTTATGTGAGTATCTGAGTTGAAAAGGGCGAGCTGCTTTTAAAGTGTTAACAGATGGACTTTGTAGGACAAAATTAAAGTTTTAATAATAGGAGAATTGCAATTTGGCGGTAAGAAAAGAAATTTATGATGAAACAGGCTCACGAATTCGTGTATTTTAAAAAAAGTCCTGTCATTGCTTAACATAGCATGGAGTTATTATTAACAACTCCATAATCTTTATTAACAATTTTAATATTTTTTTGCACATACGTGATTTTTTAGGATCATTTTATTATAAAGTTTTTTCTTACCAAATTCCAATTCTCCTTTCAATAATTTGGAGAAGGGTGGAGAAGGAAAAAGTCATCAACTCACTACTGTTACAGTATTTAACATCAAAGATCGTGGTAATGATGTCATCCATGATTTATATTTATTCTTTTGGTTTTGACAATAATATTTAGAATTAACTAAACAGGCGTGGTTGTGTGCGTGGGTGCTACTGCTTAATTAATTTCCTTTTCTTTGGTTTTGTTTCACCAAAAGTTTAGTATATGCTGTTAAACATAATTCATAAATCCATAAATTTAGGATTATGAGTTTTACAGTGGAAGTTTTACATACCTCTTACCATAGCGTATGAATACTGTATA
>JBAGKO010000011.1:2940809-2958056 GCA_037177275.1 Acacia concinna
GGAGGTTTGAAGTGGGTCACGGTGGAAGTAAAAGGATGGGTGATCAAATTAAGATGAAGGTGATGATCACGGTGGTTTTGGGTTGCTGACGGTGGTAGATGGGAGTGCCTGGTTCACGGTAATGGTGTGATGATGAATGGCCGCTAGCTGATGGTGAATGCTTACGCAAAACCCGAAAAGAAACGTGATCATCCCAAAACACCCATATACCCCCACTGAATCCTAAAGCATTCACCACATCATAATTTTTAAAACCCCATCTAAGTGCAAGGGCCCCAACTTTATCACTCTTATGTTTCATCTCTAACAAAGACAAAAAATAAATATTATATATTTTCTTCATTTGTAACACCAATCTAGAAAAAGCTCTACCACCAACTCCTCTGGAATTCCACACACAAATCTTATAATCCATAAAAAACTATTAGAATTTTAAGATAGCACAACACTAACGATCACCCTTAACAACAGTTCCAGACAACAACCCCAAACCAACACCCAAATGCTCAATATACATAGACTTAAGCCCCAATAAAGATGAATGACCCTAGGCCGCTCCAAGATCTATCGGGTTGTTAGCTGCTTGACTTGCCAGACCCCCTATTATTGACAATACCACTAATTTTAGCATTCTCCTCCAACGCCCCTCATAAAGCCAGATGTAACTCATGTTGGACATCCATTGTCAATTCAACATCCATCACTTCTTTATTACCCAAGTCCATTTCGAAATGCTCATTAGCTTCCATCAAATAATCCATATTACTTTTCTGGCCCTGCCCACTACTCTCCCCTTTCTTTTTTCCAACGTCAGTTTTCACCCCTTTCGAACTAACCCTAGGCCCAGACACATTTTGCATGCACGTAGGCCCAACCTCACCTTGTTTATCTACAACTTTCTTCTCCAATTTGCCTGATATAGGAACATTAGTATTATTAGTAATGATTGACAAAAGTTTCCTTAAACAAGCATTATCTTATGAAGTCAACCCCTCATTCTCCTCCCTATTCAAAGCCTTAAATCCTTATCTATGTCCATCAATTCCTGATTGGATCTGTGATCCTCTCCCGATCTCCAAACCTTTCCATTCTGAGCTCCTAGCCGCCACCCTCATCGAGAACGCTGAACTACCATCCAAGGTTCATAACTAACGGCGGCGCCCTTCAACTCTTCATCTCCAGCAATAGACCCCTTCCCACCACTATTTGATCTTCCTTCAATATTTGATTCTTGTGATTTCATATCCATTTCTTTTCCAGCAAGACCTTCAGTATGATGCAACTGGCAGTGATCAAGATCATGTCCATACCTACCACATTTAAAACAAATGAGATGAATCCCCTCGTATTGAATTTTCTTCTCTTTTCCATATCAACTAGAACTAGAGGACACAAAAGAGAACTCAAATCTAACTCAACACAAATCTGAGCAAACCTTCCCTTCTTCATTCCCATCGTGTTTATATTTACCTTCAAAACCCTACCGACTTGCAATCTAATCACATACAATAATCCTTTGTTATAATAATCCAAGGGTAAGTTAGCAACCCTTATCCAAGCCACAACTGTTTTTATCGACTCTTCAGTAGGATCAAACTAAGTCTTCCATAGTTGCACTGCTAAATAACGGTAAAAAAGTAACTAAGGACCACCAATTAACGCCATATCATAATCATGCACATCCGTGAATGTAATTGATAAGTGCATATTTTATAATAAATAGATATAAATTTTGGAATAAAATATATTAAATTTATAAATATTTTATATCTATTTAGTTTGTTTAGATATATTTCCCCCTAAATCTAATCATAAGATAAAAATAATCTTGTTATGCATACATGTGTGTATATTGCGGGTCCCATATTATATTGCAAGGAAATCAAAAGAAATGAAGAGAATGATTGTTGCGCATAAAAATGAGATAAAATAATATATTGGATATTACGTATCAAAATTAAAGCTGAAGGAAATCAGGTATTGCAAATTAAAAGAAGCTGCAGCTAGGGGTGGGAATAGGCCAAGCGGCCTATCAGGGGCCTGGGCCTGACCTGAGCCTGGCCTGAAAAAAAAAAAAGAACAGGCTCAGTCTTTTTTTTTTTTGCTTGTTTTATTAAAAAGGTCAGGCCCAGGCTCTCAAAGAACCCTTTTTCGCCTATCAGGCCAGCCTGTTATTTAAAAAAAAAATTGTAACACCTTATCGTTATATGTTAGAACTAAAATTGTTATTTTCTTATTTTGATATTGATTTATGATGTATCATTGATACAACTTGTTATAATATATTTTCGATTCAATTAGGTTTTATATGGTTTGTTTTCTATTTAAGCCTAATAATATTACTATTGAAATATCCTTTAATTTTCTGTCAAAAAAAAAAAGAATCATGCCTTTAAACAGCCCCGGCCATACTAACAGGCCTGTATCAGGCTACAGGCCAGACACAGGCCTACTTAGATACAGACCAGGCTGAGTCTATTTAAGCTAAACTCTGACCTGATCGACCTATTCCCATCCTAACTGCAGCGATTCACCTAAAAGCTATTCACGCAATATATCTATACATTACATATACCCACACGCAAGACGGGGTGATTGGAAAAAGAGGGAATTCACAATAAATATCATGTAGCCGCACGAGAATATATATATTGGCACGCAAAACGGAAAACTGGATTCACGTAGAAGGTGACGCAACAAGGAAAATTGAAGCAAGAGGCAAGGATAGAAGTTCTACGAGATTTGAGAATATAAAGGTTGATTCTACTCTTTCTCTTAATTTTTAAATTTTTTATTATTCTTATTAATTTGATAAGGGATTTTAGAACGATATTCTTATTTATTATTTCATTTATGAGCTTCTAAATTCTTTAATTGAGATAGGGATGTAGCATAATGAGGAAATAATTTTTCTATTATCATGATTTGACTCTTTTTATGAGATTTTTATGAATATATTTTGATTTTTTATGATTATATTTATTTCTCTCATTCTTCACATGATTTGTTTAGTTGGCCACCATAGAATCTTATTTATGGGCAATCTTGATGGACTGAGAGGTGAAGAGAGAATCTAGATCTAGAGAAATAAACACAAATTATTTAGGTTAGGGATACTTCTAAATATTTGTGGTGATAAAAACTATAACTTCATGGTTTAATTAATCGTGTGGGTATCGTGGGTCGAGCTTGAGCTCAACATTAATTAAAAAGGGACTAATAATTCGGGAGAATATTATGACATTTTTGGAATACTTGTCACTATAATTAATTAAGGGTTAAAGGGTAGATTTGGCAAAAAAACTATTTCGCTAGGAGAGCCCAACACAATTAACTATTTTTAGGTGCAAAAATAGCAATGAAGAATTTTTTTTTTTTGGACAAAAATGGCAAAACCGTTAAATATACTTAACGGTCGTCAAGTGTGTCCCACTGCTTATTATTTTAATATATTTTTAAAAGGTTAAGGTGCAAATTTAGTTACAAACTATTTTTTTGGGATGCCAAAGGCAATTATTTTTTATAAGAGCATTTAGGAAAATATGATCATTTATATAAGAGCATTTATATTAACCCCTTACTTTATCCTTTTTATAAGATCATTTATAAAATAAATATGAGTGTTTACATTATAAATAAAGAGATTTAATAGAAACTAGGAAGTTAAAAAAATTTAGATATTTACATATTTGTCTTTCCATTGACAAACTTGATTTTATTTTAACCAAAAGAGTGCAATAAATTTTTTTTACAAGAAAATAATGTTAACAAAAAAATATTTAAATCCCTTTAAAATAAATATATATATTCAGGGATTTAAAAGACTTATAGATATTTATAAAATAAATATAGATATTCAGGGATGTAAAGAAAAATATATATTTACAAAACAAATATATGTATTCAGATATTTAAAAAAACAAATATATATAGATATTTACAAAATAAATAAAGGAATTTAAAAGAATTCAGGGATTTAAATAATGTTGGTCTTTAATATATTTGTCTTATAACAAAATTTTTTATTTTACTCTTTTGGTTAAAATAAAATCAAGTTTTGTCAATTAAAAGATAAATATGGGCATTTACAAGACGAATATGTGAATGTCCAGAAAATTTTAACTTCCTTGATTCTTTTAAATCCTTTTAGTTATAATGTAAACGATCATATTTATCTTTAAATGATCTTATAAAAAGAATAAAGTAAGACATTAATATAAATGCTCTTATATAAATGTTTATATTTGCTTAAATGTTTTTACGAAAAATAACTGTCTTTGGCGCCCCCAAAAAAACAATTCATTGCTAAATTTGCACTTTAGCTTTTAAAAATATATTAAAATAATAGCAGTGGGACCCACACTTAACGGCCGTTAAGTGTATTTAATGGTCTTGCCATTTTTACCCCAAAAAAATTCTTCATTGCTATTTTTACATCCTAAAATAGTTAATTGTGTTGAACACCCCTAGCGAAATAGTTATTTGCCAAATCTGCCCCTTAACCCATTTATTAATTAAAAAGAGTCAACTCAAATAATAGTAATTGGCAACTTATGGGTGATATCCTCAACCCAATGTTTTAAATTGATTTTTAGCGTGTTAGAATACCATTTTCTTCTTATTTAAATCTTATTTGAATTTGTAAATTATAACCTCTATATGGGTATGACCATAGAATACTTTAAGATTATTACTACATCGATCACATACATTTGTAGGGGCGATCAAGTTTTTGGCGCCATTGCCCACAAAGAACCCAGAACCAACATCAATGGTATCTACATCCCTATATTGAGCCTATAATTAAACCAGCTTCCTCTCAAGATATTCAAGGTTCACCAGACGACCCAATAACTTGACAATTAAAGCATTCTTCCACTTCGCTGCCTATCGAGACCTCTCCTCCGGATACACTATTACATTAGGTCCTCTCGGAGTCAACTCCACTCTCACCATATCCTTCTAGCCATCCCCACTCCACCAATCCTCCTCCTCACCTTCCTTCTTATGATCTCTAGTTACAGCATCCTTAAACGATTGCCGCCTCTTATCACCCCCTTCCATACTCCCCCCAAGATCCTCCATATTACTACTCTGGTTATCATCTTCATGCATCCAGCCTTCAACCTGAGGAACAAGAATCTACTCCCCAGAAAAACCCTCTTCTCCCTCTCTGACCTTTTTCCTACTTCGAACTAAAGCATCCTGCTCCTCCAGCGACAACACCAGAGTACCTCTCTCACGGCCTCTCTCTCTCTCTCTCGCTCATGACAGATTCTCTAATTTATAGTTTTAAAAAAAACATCTAAAAAGGACATTAATCATATCATATGTTATGATTTATTATATTATATATTAGTAGTTCATAAGTCAAACAAAATAGTTTGAAGAAAAATGATAAATCTTAATGCTTTAGGCTATGTTTGGCTCATTGGAGGGGAGGGGAGAGGAGGGTTTGAGAAGGATTTCATTTTACTTTGTTTGGATTGATGAAAAGAGAGGAGAAGGGAGGGATTTTGGTTTTGTAATTATTAAAATTAAACAAATATAATTATTTTTTGCTTAATATATAAATATTATTATAATTATATACATACTATTTAAAAATAATATGGACATATTGGTCAACATAGGGTCAAATATTAGCCCCCCCCAATTCCTCCAATTTTGGAGGGGAGGGTTAGGAGGGGAAGGGAGAGAAAATTTTAAAAATTTTCCCTCACTTTCTAAAAATTTTTGCTATCCAAACAAAGGGAGGGGAGCAAAATCCTCCAATTCCCCTCATCTTCCCTCCCCTCCCTCATACCAAATAGACTCTTCTTCAAATTCCTGTTCTAATTAGCTTTCTTAAAATTCTTCAAAAAAGTCTACTGTGTCTTATAATTGAGATCAGATAGAGTATATATTACATGTAAATATGTTGTCTTATTTATACCACCTCCTGTCCTAATTATAAGAACTAGTTCTTTTTTAGAGAAGTTAAGGAAATAAAATAAATTCCTTAATTATATCATATCTTATGTTTTATTATATTATATATTAATTCAAAAGTCAAACAAAATATTTCTAAAGAAAAATAAATAAATTTTAATATTCTAAAGTAATGTAATAAGCTTTATTAGAATTCTCTAAAAAAGTTAACTGGGTCTTACAATTAAGATCGGATACAATAGGTCATAACAGAAAAATGAAAAATAAAATTTTAAAAAAGGGAAAAAAATGAAAACGTCTGTGCACAATCAGAGCTATAAGAAATAGGGTGTGTTTGGATTAAAGATTGCAATCAATACTTTTGAAAAATTAAGATTGAGTAAAAGTAAGATTGGGTAAAAGTAAAATTGTTTAATTTGATTTGTGTTTGGAATAAAAATTGTAGAAGTTACTTATGCAAAAGTAAAATTTATTTAGTTGAAATTTTCTAAAAGTTACTTTTGATAGGAAATGACTGAAAATAGCATGAATCATATTATATATCTTACATATATTTATATATACATCTAAATATATTGTGATATTGATACTACCTCCGGTTATAATTATAAGACGTAGTTGACTCTTTTGGCTTCCTTAATCTCTTCAAAAAAATCAATTAGGTCTTATAATTATGACTGGAGGGAGTCTTATTACATGTAAATATAGTGTGATATCTATACTACCTCCGTTCTTAATTATAAGACCTAGTTGACATTTTTGGCTTCCTTAATCTCTCCAAAAAAAAAATCAATCAGGTCTTATAATTATGATCGGATGGAGTTTTATTACATGTAAATATAGTGTGATATTTATACTAGATCTGGTCTTACTTATAAAACATAATTAACTCTTTTGGCTTCATTAATCTCTTCAAAAAATCAATTGGGTCTTATAATTAGGATCGGAATGAGTCTTATTACATATAAATATAGTGTGATGTTTATACTATATCCAGTCTTAATTATAAGACCTAATTAACTTTTTTGGCTTCATTCATCTCTAAAAAAAATTTAAAAATTGACAGAATTTTTTTTTTTAAAAAAATCCCTAATCGATGGAACTCCAATCGGCTAAAAAGCACCATTATAGTACTTTTGAGGTATCCCACGATTTGTCCAATACTAACGATGCAATCTAACATCACCCCAAACATCACAATTTTTTTTTATTGGCAATCGTACATTAAGAATGGTGAATCGCACGATGTGGGCTAGGGAACGGAGGGCCAAACCCATGCATAGTGGGGTGCTTATGAGATAAATTGCTTTTTTTAAGTAAGTACAATAAAGTCCCCTAGTGAGCCGAACATGCCAGTAAGTCAGCCCAATAGGAAACGTCCATTTTTTAAGCAAAACGTCTTATTTCCCTTTCTTATCAAGTTTCCAAACACTCACTGTATGAAATGCATTGGAATGGAACATTTATTTCAACTTCAGCTTCATTTTGAACTCTTAAATTATACCAACTTCCAGAGGTTTATCTCAAATTCATGTGAATTTCGATAATTATGGTATATTTTCATGAACAAGTGCATAAATATCTCTCCCCATGCATCAAATATGCAAATGAGAATAAAATTGAAACTTTGAACTCTATTAATGAGGTTGAATGAATGAACAGAAACTGTTAAAGAATAGATACAAAAAGTAGTAAATACAAAATTGGAAACAAATTCTTAGTGGTTGGTAAATAATATTATTATTAAATTATCTATAATAAAAATCTACTATTATAAATTTATTTTTTAATATTAAATCCCCACCATTAAAATATAATCAAATGATTGAAAAATTAAGTGGAGAGAATGTGGAGATGATAGATAATGAAGATACTCTATAGTAGAGATGACAACTTTGCCCGTCTCTGTAGAGGCTTTTTGTATTTCAAATTTTTGTGAGGAGAGATCAAAAGCATCGCATTCTCTCTCCCTCTGCACAAGAAGATATTCATTTCAGGACCATGTAACTGTGTCCAGAGAAATCCTAAGGGGGTTGCCGGTTTCTTCTTCAAACAGAACTAGTAGGTTTCCAGAAGGTTTCAGCAGGGACCGAGGTACATGGTACCTGAACAGTGAACGCAACGAGTTTTGTAAGTAAATGTCTTAAATATAAAACCCCGACACAAAAAATGAAAGATTAACAGAGGAACATTACGTACCATCTCTGTGACGGCTTTCCTTTAGGTGTGACGAATGATACCCAATATCGGCCAAGATTTTCCCCATTAACCCAAACTTGACCCTTCCCCATTGAACCAAGATCAAGTGCCACCGGATCATTTCCTGGCGGTGCATCAAATGTGCTCTGCAATAATATAATTTTTAATTTGTAGTTCGTGATCTCCAACCTCCAATTATGCATGACACTGGTTTTCTATGCTTTATTAGAAGTACTCTTACCTTATACCACGTCAGTAGATTTGATTTACCAAGCTCTTTCCACTCAACTTTACTTGATCCCGTCTCTGTATAGATTTGCCGATACTCTCCTAATAACCCAACCTTCATTCAAAACTTAATCATAAGCATATAGTGAAATAAAATTACCCGCCCATTTGCTATAATATTAAAGATAATATTTTTCTGCAGTCTGCTAAGTTATAGTACTATGTAGCTTTTAAAGTTGATCACCTGATATCCCCAGGAACGCTGACTGAAATCTGTGTCACCAACTCTGACATTGCCCAAACCAGCAACTTTACGCTCAAGGTATGCTCCAGCATCCTTTATGTCATATTAGAATGCACATGTATAAATATAATTTATATATATATTGATTGTTGATGATGAATGTAAAGGTTCTGTTAAAAACTAGACGCTACACTAGTACCGGCAATCCAACAGTTGCACTGAGGAAGGAAATATAATTGACTCCTTCTCTCAATTTGATAGTGCTCTTCAAGGTGACAGATATATCGTCGTGACTTCCATGTGCAGAACCTAGAATTCAGAGGAGGAAACGTACAGTAACTGTCAATAATTGTCCATTCTCATAACAGAGTTACACACTAGATGTGATCTTCATTTTTATCTGTTTTATATTGTCAATCTGTCAAAGAGACGCTCAAGTCTAGGGCTTGCCTGCTAAACCTCCATTGACGAATGCATGCAAAACATGTCCATGGCTAAATGCACTAAGAAGCGACTGAGAACTTGACTGACTAAAGCTGGGTGACCAAGATTGATAACAGCCACATCAGTGCATGAACAAAATTTGGCTAAGGTGACAGATATTATAAATGAAATTGATGCTAATTAACTACTGATTACCTTACAGTATACCACATATAGTCAGATTTATCTTTTGCCGTGCTGATCTGATCCACTAGCCCGTTTGCTTTTGAGATAGTATGCTCGAAGTTGGGGATGGCCTCTTTGTACACTTTCCATTGTTGGGCTGATTGAAAACGTACCACTGGCTTCACTGTTCTTGTACTGTGTTTTGCACTTACCTACAAAAGCAGCTCATAAGTAAAAAGTGCCTTTTGAGTTTCCCCACTGGTTTAAGAGTTTTCCTGAAATTTTAAAATATCCATGTGCTGAGCATTTCATTCTTACTTGGGCAGTATTGAAGGCCACACTCTTGCAATCTGGGAGAATGCTAATTGATATTGGAGGCAGCTTATATGGCATGCTTTGAAATTGGACTATGACTTCTTTATGGTCTCTATTTTCCAGAAAGGCAGCACATTCTGTTTTGCTTTTTCTGAAAACATAGGCCTGAAGTAGATGATGGGATGACCAAGGATTAATTTTTGTCTCAGGTATAAACTGAGGTCATTAATGATCAGATAAATTCCCAAAAGCTGTGTTTAGATATCTTACTTGTTGTTGCTCACCCAAGCTGAGCTTAGTCTGGGTAGCAGAAAGCAAATTTTCTGAGCAGGACTTGATTGCAGCATGTAGGCCCCTAAGATGACCCCATTTTGGCTGCCTGATTAAACCTAATCGCATTAACAAAGAAAGTCATGAAGTGATTGGAAACTCCGAGGTTATGTATAATTTGAGAAAAGAGAGAAATGTACCGTATTCATCAAGAGGAGCTTCATCATAATAAGCGGTAACCATAAAAGCAGCAGCTGTTCTTCCAAAATTTGTTCCTCCATGGTACTGTATCATATCAAATCCATAATTTAAAATAAAGTTCACACATTTACTGGTTAATTGCTGGGCAGAGGTGACAATCTTACCATATAGTAGTTGACATAGCTTCCCTTCTTCGCAATGAACAAAGCAACATTATACGCAATATTTTCAGCTGATCTCAAGTATGGTTCGCCACCGAAGGTTTGATAGCTTCACGTTTCCGAGTAAAACAAAAATGCATCAGTCAACTTATTTTTGGTCAGGTTGTAAATGGAACGAAGAAATCCACTAGAACATACAAACTTGTCCAGTTCTCTGTCCAGATTGAAGGTTTATGGGGCGAGTTAGGTCCCTTGAAAGTCTTCCCACATTCCATACCATTGCACGCGTTGATCTATCAAAGCACATCATATAATTAGCTAAGTTGGTAACATGTTTACAATGAAGTAGTGATATATATGATTCCATGTAAATGAGAGTCTAAATTCAAACGAACCACTGGATCAGGAGCATCATCTTGCTTGCACATAACCCAGGGGACACCAGTTTGAAGCCCCACGGCCATTTGTGCTGCCCAACGAACATAGTTTGGTCCTCCTTCGTGAAAAGCCGCTTCAATCGTGCTATACTCGTTCTCGATCTGCCAAAAACAAATGGCATTAATAAGCATATGATATTATATTACATGTAGAGTCAAGATTTATACACAGTCAGGCAAAGCTTGAAACCTGTGATAGTATGATAGGTCCTCCTTGTGAAGCAAAAAGATCGTGGGATTTCATCAAGTTTACTATTTGGGTAGTGAACTTTTGCATGTGATACTGCCATTCAAGGAAGAGAGAGAGGATTTTGAGTGAACCACTTTTGTAATTGGGTAGCTCAAGTTACAGAGTAACTAGAAGAGAGGAACACCTTGAATGGCTCATTATCTGATCTAAAAACAATGCCCGGAACGTCGTGTAACCAAATGGGAAAACCTCTACAAAAAAAAAAGAAAAAAAAAGAAAGCATGATAATGAGTAGAAGAGAGTATAAATTTTGGTTTTGTTTGGTGACGAAGTAATTGGCAAGGTCTAACCCATAAGTCCATTCACTCTCAATGAAAGGTCCAATTCTGAGGGTGACATATAAACCTTGTGACTGGATCTCCTTAATGAACCTCACTATATCACGCCTTCCCCTGAAGTCATACTGCAGCAAATCAAATTAACACTCTGTTTATGTATAAAAATAAAAATGGCCAGATTGAAAAGAGCGTGGGAGAGAAGATATATATGAGGAGGTCACCTGGCCTTGTAGATGCTCATGCTGGTTCCAAAATACGTAAGTTTGAATGACATCTATGCCTCCCTCCTTGGCTTTGGAAATTAGAGAAGGCCACATCTGTTAAAAAAAAAAAGCCTTTTACTTTGAATTGATACCCACTTATGAGGAATTCTCAATTTTCACATAATTGGGCTAACATCGGTTAGTCCTTCATGTTGTACCATTTCCAATCTCTGTGCTGTGCAGCCTCAATTCACGCCTTTAATTATAGTGCCTTTTTTATTTTATACTATTTACTTAGTTATATATCTAAACAAAAAAAATGTGATTATACAATTTTTTTTACTACAATCTCATATATTTAATATAAGAGCCTGTTGACTTATTATAGAATGATTAAGGAAGTTAAATAATTTATTTAATTATATCATATGAAGTATTTTATTATATTATATATCAGTTAGAAAAATCAGGTTAGAGAAAAAAAAAAAATTTTAAGTTTTACGTATACTTTGGGTCCCTTAATTTTATAAATATGCTTTTAGTCTTATAATTTTAACAGCATTAATATTGTTAACAAAAAAAGGCTTACGTGACGAACTCAAGTTATGGCTAATACTACTTTTAGTCCTAATTATAAGAGCCTGTTGATTTTTTTGGAGAATTCTAAGAAAATAATAAGAAAGCTAATTGCATTATTTAATCATATTGTATATTGTTTTATTACATTATATATTAGTTCATAAGTTAACCAATATAATTTGAAGAAAAATAAAAAATTTTAATGTTTTAAAGTAATGTAATTAGCTTTTTTATGATTTTTTTTAAGATTTTACAAAAAAATCAACGGGCCCTTATAATTAGAACAGTAGGGAGTAGCATTTAACTACACAAATTTTAACTATTTTTCAGTTTCTCATATTTTAATTTTAATATTAATATAATTTAATTACACAATCATTACTTAAATTTACATAGTTATCACTTAAGTTTGTGTTTTTTATTAACAACATTAATGGTGTTAGAATTATAACAAAAAGTATACCTTATAAAAGTAAAGGATCTAAAGTATATCTCATACAAATTGAAAGGACAAAAAGTACAGTTTGACCTAAATATAGATAATTTAATGTATGTAATTTATTTAACTTTCTTAATTTCTCTAAAAAAAATTCAATTGACTTTTATATTAAGAAAAAGTATTATTTTTGAGGGTGTGCGAAAATCTGATCACTTGTCTAAATTGAAAAATGACTAATAAAGTCCTTTGCGTTTACAAAAACAAGAGAAGGCTGGATCAAGTGTTTGTTTGTGTTTGTGTTTTGTCTCTAAATTCAGAAGTTAACCATTTTAAGGACAAAACAGTAATTCTAGACGAAATTAAAATAACATATATAGTTGAAAACAATAATACTTAAAACAAAATCATTATATGACAGATCCAATTTTTTAACTTCGCTACCCCTAATATACCAACCGACTAGTTTGATTTGAGGAAATATAGGCTGACGACGAGGGAATTTTGCTAGTTACCTACCAGTAATTATCAAATTATGGCTGCTGCATGATAAAAAGATAACATGTTTGAGTTTTTATGAATGTCATTATAGCTAGTAGAATACTTCTGATAATTAATTACCCGTGATCTGAATTCATTAATTGCGACAAATTAAGCCCATGGTTTTCCCAGCAACGCAAGTTAAGTTTCTCACCTAACCAAGACATTAAGAACACATATCGATTCCGTACGAGCACCATCCGAATACGATGATCATTTTTTAATTGTCTCGACTCTCTGGAGTTCATATTTCTGACTCATCCGTATATTCCAATAAATACAGATGTTCATTTATGAAGATCAGAAGAAACTAGCATGCATGGCGATTACGAAGACGATATATAACTGATAATATATATATACATGTAAGGGAAACTAACGAACGAACCTCAGGAGTGCTGCGAGGATAGTGAATTGAACCGGAGAAAAGGATTTTATGTTCACCGTTGATGATCAACGACCTGCCGTCGTAAGTGACATTGCCTCCCTGAGCACCCACCAAAACCGCCGTGAAAACTAGTGCCAGAAGCCGCCACCGCCACCTCCTCACCGGCAACTTCTCCTTGTGCTCCATCCTCAAAAGCTCTAGTTTGGTTCCAGTTTCTAAAGCCTTTTTTAACTTGCCATTTGCCAACCAGTAGCTACACACACACACTCTTCTGATCTCTAATACGTATCTGTATATATCTGTACACACACGAGAGAGAGGGCGGGGGGAGAAATGTGTGTGATTATTTATAATTGATGATTTTTTTTATGTATATTTTCAAATGATTTGAATCCCACACGTGATACTTTTACCATGTAAATAAGAAAATCTAATAATCTTTAATTACATTTTTCCCTTTGGGCAAAAAAAGATTACGTTTTTTCCTATATATATAACTCTATTTCGACTATTTTATTTTATTTTTTCTCAATGCCTGCACATAAGTATCGGCAACTAGGTAGGTCCGATTCGTTAAGCCACATTTTTGCATAAAATAGATTCCTTGCATAAACTTACGTCAAATGATGCATGTTACTTAGTTACATTTTGTTAGGGTGACCACATGGCTAGAAAATTTAATATAAGCTGCTACATAATTTTATTCCTAACAGTATAGCTGTACAACTAAATTTTCTACGAGAAAATCATTGGAATATACCGGCGAACAAATTAATTCTATTAATCATAAAAATTAAGATGTAATATTTTCAAATAATATTATATTTTTAAAACATGGAAGATGTATGTTATGTTTAACTAATTTCTTCCTATACATCAGGATAAGCAACTATGAATAATTCAGTCTAAAAATTTATCTTGTGCCACTGAAAGGGAAACTTTTCCGGGAATATAATATTCCTAAAAAATTTATCATGTTTAATTGTACAGGAATGTGATATAATTAATATATATTGTTGTTTCAAGAGTCATCTACTAATTCATCCAAATGGTTCACCATTAATGTTGGGGGTGGATCGCGTGGTCATCACACGCTGCTTGCATATGATCTCGATCATGTGATGGTGGACAGTACAAGGCGAAACCCATATATATATATATATAGAAAACCAAAAAATGGCCAAAATAAAATGATAATACACACACACATATATCTCCTCTCCCTGCAGTGGCGTTTCAATTCAATCACCCTCCCATGCACGATCCATAAAACTTATCTAGTGGTGGAATTATATATATGAACCAGCTAGTCCCCAACATGCATGTGATCATGAGCGAGCGAGCGAACACATATTGGAATTATATATGTATTCCAAATTAAACAGTAGTAGCTAAGCTAGACTAATAACTAATCGCATTTAAAATAAGAATAACGACCGTGTATACATACATACAACCAGCAATCAATATTATATAATATAATGAGCTGGTGCGAATTTATTCATTTGCATGTGGATAGGTTATCAGCACGTATACGTACTTGTTACATCATGTGCGGCCTCGTGAGCTAGCTGAGAGAGGGAATAATATAATGTTGTGTCTGGCCAGGCCATCCGACAAGTGCATACGTATAATAATAATAATAATAATAATACCGGATCAGAGGAACTAATTTAAAGAAAGAACGTTATCAAGAGCAGAGAAAAAAAACAAGACATGTATGCATGGGATATACTGATCATGAGGATGCAATTGCAAGGGACCACCACAATATATAATTTAATTTCTAATGAAAT
The DNA here is from genome assembly GCA_037177275.1 of Acacia concinna. Lineage (NCBI taxonomy): Eukaryota > Viridiplantae > Streptophyta > Magnoliopsida > Fabales > Fabaceae > Acacia > Acacia concinna. The sequence continues at coordinate 2,955,875 of JBAGKO010000011.1, forward strand.
AAATAGATATAATGGGGCGAAGTGTCAGAAAAGGGTATCAAAGTTAATAAATATTATTGTGCAGTGATATGATGGAGAAGGAAAAATGAGAGGGACAGGCAACGTTGACGTACGCCTCATTTTGATACAAATATATGCCAATCAGTTGAGCAAGATCGAGTGACGACTGTATATATATATATATATATATATTGATTTGCGTATTATATTGTCAAACATCTAGCACAATTATTAATATTTTCACGTCTACTCAAAACAATTCTCGATCATATCGGTTCCACATGTAGTAAACAAGAACATTCTAAAAAAATGTATTCATCAGCATTGTCAACAAACATATTTTAAGGCCTTCTACTGTACTGTACTGTACTGTACTGGATGGAGTCCAATAATTGTATTGTAGGAGTGTTCTGCAAGGAATAATATTGGTCTTGCTTCTACCCTTCCGCCATCCAAGCCAATAATAGATCAACACACACACACAGAGCCAATATCAATCCAATCAATTTGATAAGATGCAAGTTGTTAAATACAGCCAAATCAGACGAATGAATATCAGAATATCTACCACTGAGGAAGGAAAGAGGAAAGAGGAAAGTAGACTACAAGATTTTGGTATATTATTCTAGTGAAATTATATTGTGAAACAAAATGGCCCAAATAATGTTGTAGAATGACAATTAGTTGTTACATTAGGGAAAAAGACCCAAAAAATAAAAATTAACATACACTTGAAATTTTAAATTTCAAATTAGTGCATGTTACGTTTCCATGCTAAAATGAGTTATCAATTGTTTTACTTCCATAGTTTATACCTATACTCCTCAATTAAAATTTTAAAATTGAAGTCATATTTTCTTCTCATTTTCCCATTATCATTATATAGGTTAGAATTTGTATTGCAACTTATTAATTTCTTAAACTATACTTGTCAGTAATTAACAGACTTCTCAAACATTAGAAAGAATGCCAATGCAAAACTTTTGGTTTTATATCTTTTATCTATTACGTCTCATTTATATTTGGTCAACTAACCTATTGCCAATATCACAATTCAAAAAGCAAAATGCAAAATAACCAACTCTTTTAATGAAACATAATTCTTCCAAGAAATGACTCCTGTACTTTTAGCCTTCTCATACGAATGATTTTATCATGATATATTTTGGGATATATTATGAACTAAATATACCTGCTTCACGAATTTAATGCAATACTATCGTATAAGTCGTCGCATCTTCCCTCCGGTAATGTTTTTGTTTTTTTCCTAAAAATGAGCCCGATCAGTTTCAGTTTTCTCATACTTTCACTTCCAGACCCAAGTCCATACATACAACTGTCGGGTCAAATTTTGGGCAGATCCAAGGCATGGTCTCATTAAAAATAAAAAGCAAAGCTTGTTGGCCCAAAACAGCTGCAAGAGGCCCATTCTTATCTCGGCCCTGCATGATTACGAGGGAGTTGGAGTGGTGTCCAAGCCAGCCCTCCCCTGTGTTCGCTGCAAATTCAATAAAGAACGTTTCTCTCACATTCGCGTCAAAACTCAAAAGTAAACCTGAAATCAGAGGTGATTCGCGGGAAGATGTCGATCTTCGAGTACAATGGAAGTGCCCTAGTGGCTATGGTGGGTAAGAACTGCTTCGCCATCGCCAGCGATCGGAGGCTTGGTGTTCAGCTTCAGACTATCGCCACCGATTTCCCGAGGATATACAAGATTCACGACAAGCTTTTCATTGGTCTTTCTGGCCTCGCCACTGATGCCCAGACGCTGTAGGAATACTATCACTCCCTCTCAACTTCCCCACTTGCTCTAGTTTCACCTTCTTTTCTTAATTTCTTATAGTTGTTCTGTTACTTGAAGCTATCAACGGCTTGTGTTTCGGCACAAATTATACCAGCTTCGAGAAGAAAGGGATATGAAGCCCGAGACATTTGCCAGCCTAGTCTCTGCTATTCTATACGAGAAAAGGTATGGATTTTATCATATCTTATTGGATCAGAATTCTGCTCCTGTCCCAAACTTATTCTTGCTATACACTCCGTGCAGAAACTTGTATATTGACAATTATTGGAGTATTGTTCTTGTATATTGACAATTATTGGAGTATTGTTCTTCCCCGGACCCTTCGACTTCTCATCATCAGCAGCAACACTGACCTCAATCTTGTCCAAAATGTCTGAT
>JBAGKO010000011.1:2978971-2991723 GCA_037177275.1 Acacia concinna
CATGGTAAAATAATAGTGTTTCATATTATTTCCCAGGGCGAGCAAAAGTCACCTGGAATTATCCCACTTGCGGTGAAGGATGTCTTCAGTATTATACAAGAGGTAAAGGGTTAATTTTATTTTTCATCTTGGCCATTTTTTGGCCATAATTCTGACTTAGCAATAAAACCTTATGTCTTTGGTGACAAATCTCGTTTGTCAATTTCAGACACCAGGACGTGAATTCCTACTTCGTGTGTCTTATCTTGAGATTTATAATGAGGTCAGCATCATGAAACATTATGTTAATTTTTCTCACCTTCTGAATCTTTCATGAGTAAGAAACAAATATAGTAGTTCAAACAATGTCTATCCGCATCTTCGTCCATTCGTATTTATATCTTAATGGTTATCGCTTCTCATTGTTATCTGCTCTTGTTTAGGTCATTAATGACTTGCTGGATCCTACCGGGCAGAACCTAAGAATAAGAGAAGATGCTCAGGTCTTTATGTCAATATGGGAATCTTTTGTTTAAGTCAAAAGTTAATCCTTATTCTTTGTCTGCTGTTCACGATAAAAGCAACTTAGCTATTGTAGGAATCTTTTGTAGTATTTCTTTTCTTTTAATTAAACACTCTGATACTGTCATCCCATTGTTTTGTTTTCATTGGCTTTATAACATATATACATCTCTCTCTCTCTCTCTCTCATACCTTACTTAAAGTAGAATCAATTAATTGATCTTCAGCTGAGCATACAAGGTATATAATGTTGACAGGGAACTTATGTTGAAGGAATCAAAGAGGAAGTTGTGCTATCCCCTGCTCATGCCCTTTCCTTGATCGCCACAGGAGAAGGTATATAAACCTTTTTTATTTTTTGTGTTATTTTTGGCTTTACTTTGTACCATTGGTTTCCTTATAAGGCGTTACTCTAAAATCTTCCTCCAACATGCTTTACTTGATGCTTCTTCCATGCTTCACCATAACTTTGATGGAAGCATGGCAAATTTTTCCTCTCAGGTTCATGCCTCCTACAGATTTCCCGACGTCTTTTAGTTAATTATGGCATTTTTCGCCTGATGTTTTGATTTCCATGCTTGTTCCTGTCAGTCGATAATTTTGATGTCTTCTCTCTGAACATTCCAGCGCACAGGCATGTGGGTTCTAATAATTTCAATCTGGTTAGCAGTCGAAGCCACACCATATTTACCTTGGTATGCCAAATCTTACCAAGTGATCTTCATATGCCTGAATTTAAATGTATATTGTTGCCCCCTCTAAATTGAGAAAAATCAAGTTATGGACTTTTAAACATTCTGTGAACAATTGGATGTATGCTCAAATAAGTTATCAAGCTGAATTTTTTTCAGTTTTTCATGAATTAAATTTGGCGTAATAGGTGCATTCTTGAGCTTTTTGTGGCATCTTAACCCTAGTATTTCATAGATTATTTCAGTTCCATCTTTGGATCTACCATGTCAAATCTAATTCATTTTGAATGTAATGCTTCTGAACTAACACACTTAAGAAAAATGGCACCTGGTTGTTACTTTGATTTTTTCATTTGGTTTATCTACTTTACTGAGAACATTGTTTCTATCAGACTATTGAAAGCAGTACTCGTGGGGAAAACATAGGGGAAGAAGATGTGAAACTGTCCCATTTGGTAAGATCATTCTGTAAAACTGGAATTCTCAACATTACTTTTTACTGTTCAGTAGATGCTCTCAATCCATATTTTGACTAGATTTTAGGCACTTAATTGAAGTCTCACCTCCTTCCTCCTTTCCAGCACTTAATTGATCTTGCAGGGTCTGAAAGCTCTAAAGCTGAAACAACTGGGTTGCGAAGGAAAGAGGGTTCATATATTAATAAAAGTTTGCTTACTCTTGGAACGGTAATATTTATATACTTTGTCCTTCTCTCTTTTCACCATTATTTAATTCTAGCTTTATAGTTGTCTGTCTAACTTTTGACCCGTTAAAAGATATATGGAGGTTGTATGTAATTCCAAGTTTCCAACTGATAGTTGTGAACATGTGTTTTGTGCTTAGTTACCTGTCAATGTGTAACATGATTAAGTTTGATTATTCTTTAGTGAAAGTAGTGTTTGGAATATTTTGTTCATGTTTTTATATTTGACTTTCTTTGACAATCCTTGATTAGCCATTTAGCCTTTGAACAGACCTGTATTTGGCCTCAATGCATGATTGGTGGGGTTGGAGTCCCCCTGTCTAAAGTGGAGTGTATCTTGTTGAACATGCTGACGGGAGGATATTAAATAAATGTTCTTGGTTGAATTTCTTTTCTTTTACCAAATGCCAGAATGTAGTTTGCAATGCATTTTTTAAGCAGTTCACAAGTTATATACGGTGAAGTAAATAGAGTGTTTGTTTGGAATAACTTATTTGAGGGTAATAAGATCTTATTTGCGGAGTACGAAGTAAGTATGTGAGAGGGACTTTTCTCGTACTTTGTGTATAAAATCTTATTTTGCCAAAATAAGTCAAAACAAACAAGCCCAGAATCTCTTTCTGGTCACCTGTTTTTGTGTTTTGCAGGTTATTTCCAAGTTAACAGATGGAAAGGCAACTCATATTCCATATCGAGATTCAAAACTCACCCGTTTATTGCAATCGTCCCTTAGTGGTCATGGACAGATTTCTGTTAGTTCAATATCATGACTTTTAATTCTGTTTTCCATAAGCAACTTTTTTATTGTTCTGCTAGTTGTTCAATTTTTCTAAAGAGTTGTGAGGTTAGCGAATTCTTTTACTGACTGTTATTCTTTGGTTGTTGAAGCTCATCTGCACTGTGACTCCTGCCTCTAGCAGTAGTGAAGAGACACACAACACATTGAAGTTTGCATCTCGAAGTAAGCATGTTGAAATCAAGGCTTCTCAAAACAAGGTGATATCTCGTGGTTTTTAATGATAGAATATTCTCTACCACTGTGACTTCATTCTATTAACTTTTATTGCTTTTCTTGCCTTAGATTATGGATGAGAAGTCTCTGATAAAAAAATATCAGAGGGAAATTCATGATTTGAAGCAGGAGCTTCAGCAATTGAAGCGTGGCATATTGGAGAATCCCAATACTGCTGTATCTTCACGAGAAGATCTGGTTAATTGGAAACTTCAGGTTTGTACTGTTGCGTATACATTAAATGTCTAAGAAGAGACTTTGCCACTTATGCTTTGTTTTGATCGGAATAGAAAATGGGAGGAGGAAAAATGGAGGAAAGAGAAACTGTTCTCTCCTTATGGTTGGATGAATAGGAGAAAATGAGAGAGAAAATAGACTAATTTTACACTGGTAGTAATACTTGTATAAAAATGATGCGGGCTTATGTCCCGTTTTCTCTCCTTTAGGGCAGTTTTGAAAAGCATGCAAAACCTCTCTATGTCTGAAGAGAGAACTTTGAGGAGAAAACATGTGGCCTTTTTTCTCCTTCACTTCTGTTTCCTTGTTTTCTCCTGCCATCCAAATAAAGCAAAATCTATTTGTCATCCTGTTTTCTCCTCTCCCTTCCTTTTCATCCAAACATAGGCTTTGTGGTGACTTTATGATATTGAAGAAGCCTAGAACGATATGTTGTCTTTGATTTTTGACCCACTGGGAACGTGGCATTTGGTTTACTCCTTGCTCACTATATTTGATTGGCGTATTGATTACTTCACTTACCATTAACAATAACGAGATCTTTCATCATGATGTAAAGCTGGAAGCTGGCCAGTCCAAATTGCAGTCAAGATTGGAAGAGGAGGAACAGGCTAAAGCAGCTTTGATGGGAAGAATTCAGCGACTGACCAAACTGATATTGGTTTCTACAAAGACTACAATGTCTTCAAACATTCCTGAAAGGCCTAGCCATAGGCGCAGGCATTCTTTTGGGGAAGATGAGGTATTTTTAGCATGTAACCTTGTTTGGTGATGCAGTCAATTTTCTGCTTTCTGCTAGATGATCTGATTTAGTTGTAGTGATATGTTGATATGAATTCAGTAACTTAAAATGGAAAGTAATAAAGTCAGCTACTTGTTCTTGTGATTACAGTTGGCATATCTTCCAGATAGAAAACGTGATAATTTAATCGAGGATGATGCTGGAAGCCACGCCTCAGATCCTTCATTGGAAGGAAAGGATGATGTTAACTTAGATGAGTTGATGAGGGATTATAAAAGGAACAAAAGACGGGGAATGCTTGGTTGGTTCAAGCTGAGAGTAAGTTATTTTTCTGTTCATTTGCAAGTAGCTTTGTGACATGAGTTTCCCCCCAGTTGGTATCGCTTCTGTCTTTCAAGTTGTAGAACCAATGCAACAAATTTATTAAATATTGGATGAAAAATTTTTAGGTGTCCCCAACATCTAATGGTAAAGACTCTTAACAAGTTCTTCTAGTGTCATAAATGACTACCCAGTATTAACTATTCTCAATATAAGATTAAGGCTCTTATTAAACTAACAAGTATTCTGTATAATGATCTCTATATGTTATGTGAGGCTGTATTAGCAACTTATTATAGTGACCTCGTCAACTAATAGTGTTTATCTCCTTTGCAGAAACCTGATCAGGGGGGATTATTGCCAACTTTTGATAGCGAGAGCCCCACAAATGGGTCGCCTGCATCATCTTCAAAGCAAATGCCAAATAGAGTAGTGCTTCACGATATGAAAGACTCACGCAGGAATTCAATCAGCACAAAGGACAATGCTTTAGCTCTAAACTCCGCTCCTTTAAGAAATCAAGCCGGTGACTTGTTTAGTGGAACAATCAGAGGTCGTCAACTGCCTCCGGTGAGATCTCGGATAATAGTGAAAACTGTAACAGGAAATATGCTTATGTACTTTACAAAATGGATTTTCATACATAAATGTTCTAAGCGATAATATTGCAGACTGGGAGCACAGTAACTGATCAAATGGATCTTCTTCGTGAACAAGTAAAAATGTTGGCTGAGGAAGTGGCACTATGCACCAGTTCTCTGAAACGACTATCTGAACAAGCTGTTAACAGTCCTGAAGATTTACAACTACAAGTGAGCTACTATTTAGGATTGTCAAATTGGGACTTGAACATTGGTTTTGTTACCAAAATTGAGATGGCTGTTCTGATGATGATGGCAGGAGCACATGCAGAAGTTGAAGGATGAAATTAACCAAAAGAAGGAACAAATCCGTATTCTGGAGCAACGCATGCTTGGACCACTTCGAATGACGGCACACGCACCCAATAACAGTGAAATGTCTGAGGTGAGGATAGTGTTAATTAAAGCTATTTCATGATATTTCTTATATATTATGGTTAACAGAAACAGATAATTGTTGTCTAAACTTGAGCACAACAATTCACAGAATACAAAAAAATTATTCCAAGGCCAAAAAATAAAAGAAATAAGACAAATAACGTGACAAAATGACTCTGTTTTCTGACGTGTCCTTCTCTTATTCTAGAGTTGAAAGGTCTTAACATATGCAATGCATTTTATGGATCAAGAGCACTAAAATTCGTCATAAAATTTAAATAAAGTCAAATATTTGGGACATGTCAGTAATAGGGGGATAGAAACTTCAAAAGCTTTTTTTTATTTTGACATGTTTTAGGTCTAACAAGGTTGTTTATGATAGCTCAGTTTTAGTGTATTGAATTGCTTAAATTGATAAGTCAATTACTCTTTAATGTAGGCTCTGGCCAAGCTTGCTACTGAGCTCAACGAAAAAATTTTCGAACTTGAGGTTGTTTTTTCTTTCTTCTTTGTACACAAGTTTGTTTTTTCCCCCAAAGAACAGTAGAGTATCATACTGAGGCATTCTCTCTCGCTAATTCAAGATCAAATCGGCAGACAATAGGATACTCCAAGAGCAACTGCAGTCTAAGGTACATCACACCACTATATTTTCTTGCATGGGGACCTGCAATTTCTAATTCATTTCGTCTATTTTCCACAGAATTTAGAAACCGCTGGTATGCAGGAGACTATTCTCATGCTAAGGCAACAGCTAGATTTGTTGAAGAATAAAACCTCAGATGACTATCATCCATTGGCTGAAAGTGAGACTGAGCCAGATAACACATGTTTTAAAGTGATTTCGGAAGTGACTCACGAACCATCTAGCGCTTCAAACTCAAATATTCGGGAGCACTTCAGGCAGAGCAGTAGTAATTCCCTAAGTTCTCAGATTTTTATGCAGGTCTCTCTCTCACACGAACACGCACTCATTTTTGGGCATTGCTGCAGAACATTTTCCAGCGTTAGAGATAAATATGAAAACACATTGCTTGGTTTCTGTAGGCAGTGGTTTTTCTTTTAATCTTTTCACTATTGCACGGTGTAGGCAGCTGAAATAGAGAATTTGAGGCAAGAGAAAGTGAGGTTGGCTGAAGAAAAAGATGGGCTTGAAATTCAGAGTCGCAAACTTGCGCAGGAAGCTTCATATGCAAAAGAGTTGGCAGCCGCTGCAGCTGTTGAACTCCGAAACCTAGCTGAAGAGGTAACCAAACTTTCCTATGAGAATGCGGAACTAACCGGTGATCTGGAAGCTACAAAAGTGGCTTGTTGCAAATCTAATTGTTATCAGAGATCTGCTTCATATGATCACAAACAAAGTAGTAATAATACTCAGCAACAAGATGGCCAATCCAGGAAGCTAGGGAATGATGTTCTAATTGACAAGTTGCAAAAGGACCTTAAAGCTGGATTCCATAGAGAGGTTGTGTTAGAAGCTGCTCTATCCGCAAAAGATCAAGTAGAAGAGGAGCTGAGGAGGCGGCTTGATGAAACAAAACTCCATGAACAAGATTTGGAAGACGAGCTAGCAAGTATGCGGGTACTGGCTGCAAAGATGAGAAAGTCTGGTGTTAATATTGACAAATCAACAGTCTATAAGCCTAATGATGTACAAACCAGGGTTAAGAATGGACTTCGTCCAACTAACAACAACGCAAACAGAAACACATATAAAGACGATGAAACTTTTGCAACAATGGAAGAGATGATCGCATCAGAAGAACTCAGGGCTAGTTATCAAAGAGAAAGAAGAAGATGCAAAGAACTGGAGAGTGTTATCTCCAGATTGAAGGTATCGCATTCCCGAATTATGTCATAACTCATCTACTATGCCGTGAATCAATCATATTAAAATAGTAATTACTAACTTAATTGTCATAATCTGCATAAACTAAATGTCTGATAATACCACCAGTCCCTGAGACAATGCAAGTTTAGGTTACAGGCTTGAAGAAGAGTACGAATAGGGATACATAAGCCTGAGTATGTTTATTTCTTCCAGGGAGCTTGAGTTTGATTCCAGCCTAGTTGTTAAACCGTTTGGACAGAGTTGCATAGCAAATTAGTTCATTCTCATCAGAAGGTATTGGTTAGCAAGACTTTAGACATAGACACAGACGTTAACTGGTCGTCTTGGCATAGAAATTATGAACCATGTATCACATTCACAACACTCTTTATTTGAATGCTTTGTAGAATGTGTATTTTGGGTGCCTGACAATTGTAGTTGGCTAAAGGGCATAAAAGTTGATGGTCATCTATTTCACAGACAAAAGCCACGACTAGTTAAGTATTCTCTGGTACATGAAGAAAAGAATGGGTAAATGACTTCTATTTTGATAACGTGACAGGGTGAGGAAATTGCTGGTCTGGACGTTATGGCCCTTGAAGAACTTCAAAACCTTCATATTGAGGCAATAACAAAGATTTGCCAAGCCAAGGTATGTATATCATATTTCGCCTGAAAATGTGGTAGTTTCAACTTGTTTTCTCCACTATGTATCAATCCATTCTGGTTAACATTTTTAATACTCCCCTCAATTAACTTTTTTTTAGAAAAATTAAAAATGGAAAATAAGTTATTTAATCATACAATAACAACAATTTGCCAAGCCAAGGTATATCGAAAATGTGGTAGTTTCAACTTGTTTTCTCCACTATGTATCAATCCATTCTGATTGACATTTTTAATACTCCCCTCAATTAACTTTTTTTAGAAAAATTAAAAATAGAAAATAAGTTATTTAATCATATCATATTGAAGCAATAATAAAGATTTGCCAAGCCAAGGTATATCATATTTCACCTGAAAATGGTGTAGTTTCAACTTGTTTTCTCCACTATCTATTAACATTTTTAATACTCCCCTCAATTAACTTTTTTTAGAGAAATTAAAGATGGTAAATAAGTTATTTAATCATATCATATATAATGTAGTATTATAATGTATATTACATTATAAGTTAAACAAAATATTTTGAAAAAAATGAAAAAGTTAAATACTTTAAAATAATGTAATTGACTTTCTTAGAATTCTCTAACAATGTCAATTAGGTCCTATATTTAGGGTTGGAGATAGTAGATAAATATAATATCAATGTTCTCAATTTTTCATGCTTAATATCGGAAGTCAAATCCATAAAATGAACAATCCTCATCTGAGCAAATTTTAGAAGAGTTACGCGATGTTTCGGCCTCAACAACCATTAAATTTTGAACAATGATAAAGTTTTCGTCCCTTCTGCCTCATTGCAATCTCTTGCGACTATAAATACGGCGACTGATAAAGATAATTTGACGACTTGCAGTACGCAAATCAGGACTTGTAGAATGTTACTGCGGCTACTGTGAGTATACCATACAGTCATACACATACACTCCGATGATTATGTTCCTGATTTGATGGTGCTTAAACTCAGTTGTCATGTACTACACATGCAGGTACAGTATACTTCGTAACTCATACTGATAAGTAACAATCAATCACCTTCTGGCTGGTATATACAAAAGCTACAACAAAGGTGGATCCTCTAGCTTAAAGCTCGACTAACTCTGCTGATGGCATTTTGGGGTTCTACATCAATCGTATCCAGGCATTATTATTATGCGTACGTCGAGCGTTCCAGCTTACAAATCATGTACAGTTGCTTATGAAGCACAGTATTCTAGGATGGCTGACAAAAAAATGAACCTTTGTCTATGTAATATGTTGTGCTGTGGACATCAGGACATGGAGTTTCATATGCAATCCATTGAACGCATCAATAATCTGTGATACTGATCGTTTGCAGGTCAACGATCAGCTAAAATATCAAAATTGGCTGCGTAAGGTAGTGAAAAATCGTCATCAAAGTCACGGTCCACACTGTTAACCAACAAGGAAAAAAATTCCCTAGTGAGAAAGTCGTATGTGCAACCAATTTTACATTAAAAGATATCACGTAAATCGGTTTATTACTTGGGAAGCCTGTCGCAGTTGGAGGAGACCCATCCAATCTGCTGTTTCTCGTTGTCGTAAATCAACATTTTATCTTGTAAAGAGATGTCTGCTAGCAGAGAGAATAATTAACAATCAAACAAACAACAAACAGAGCAAAATGATGCGTGACATGTTAAATATTGGCATGTCTTGGTCGTACCTCCAATTATGTTAAGATCTTCCAGTCCCACTTCATCGCCATTTAGGATCCCAAAGCAGACATTTCCATGTTTCTGGGTGAGGCATCATGTTAGAAATATGATTTCGTCTGTTACCCTGTTGCTATGAGAGGAAGAGAATAATCTCGTGTTGAAATGTGCTCACCGTAACAATTAAATAAGCTTCTGGTGGTAATGGCAGCTGCACGTTTTTCCCTTTTCTGAAGTTCAGTGACAAAGGCTTAAAATAGCTCTTAATATCACGTAATGATTTGAAAGCTTTTTTACCCTTCCAGCAAATTGGAAGGGACGGGTCTTCAGTTGCTCTTGTCAGCTGTGATCCCTTCAAGTCATTAATCACCTGAACGATATATAAAGGGTTACTATTTGATTAATCTAAAAGCCTAAAACATAGACGCTGACTGATGATCATTATAAAACGAGGCTCCTTCAATTAAAATCTAACCAAATCAACAACGGTTTGATAAGCTTTGGAATTGAAGTATGTGTAGGAGCTCCCACTGTCGAAGATAACTTCAAGATCCTTCACATTAGAAGGCTTTCCATTGAAAAACAGTTCAACTGGTCCTGAGCTGTAGCGCATTCTGAAACAATGATTGTGCAAGTATTAGTTGGAGAAAAGAAAAACACTATTAATGTGAGAAAAACACAAGACATTTTGGGATAACTTACTCTAAGGAACTAGGCAGCATAGGGGTCCAAACAACTCCAGAGGAAGGAATGAGATCATCTCCAAAGAATAAATAGCCTCCTCCCTGCCCACTTAAGCAGTGTCCCACTACTTTGCGGGTGAGACCCAGAGAATGAAGCTGCGACACGACGCTTGCTTTGCCACTTCCAAGACCAAGAACTCCCGCCGTAGAAGGTGGAGAGGTTGGACCAGAGAATTTTTGATCATACCCACACCTAGCATTCAAAAGATAAATGCGCTACAATTTCATTGAAAAATCTTAATACAGTTAAATTATAACATTACACGGCCATACGGGTGCGCAAGCACTGCCAAGGATGGAGCTACTGCCAAGGATGGAGCTAGAAGACTCACCCAAAGGCAATTTGGGGACGTATGACAGAGCCATTGGTTAATTGAAGGGGAATGAAATCTCTGACAAGCACGCCAAGAGATGCTCCATTGTCTGCATACTCGACCTCATAGTCGCATTGCTCATCTGGAGCAGAACATTGAGAGCTTGTGGATAAGTGAATTAGAGAGCACAACTCGTCCGAACATCGTACGACGTTGTTATTGGGTTTATAAAGTTTATCACGGGGCTGCAAACACCACAACAATCGAGGAACGGAAAAATGACATGTTACTGCTGGCTACTAATATTTCAGTACGAAGTACGTATTATCCTTTTCTTGAGAAAAAGGTTTTACCTTAGTGCAACCTTGACATGGCGCATCACACTGAACCCAAGTGAGGTCACTGCCGGAGTCAATATCAAGGTCGAAGATCTTGGGAGGATAGCCAATGTTGAGGGAGACAGTGTAGTGCCTGCAAAGAGGATTATATTTTCATTGAAACGTGTAATATGGATTCGACAATAAGATAATAATCACAGATAAAAAAACAATTTAGTGTGAAATTATGCCAGAGAAGGATCCACTTTTTTTTGAGAGAGAGAGGAGAAGCGGCCAAGGGCGGGGCCATCAAGTAAGAAGTACTTTTTTGGTTCATCTTTCTACATAGTGGTAAATCAGAAATTGAAAGGTGATAGCCGTAACACAAAATTAGACCCAAACGAAGACAACTTTGGAAGTATTCATACAACTAGAAAAGAAAATGATATCAAAGAAATGACGAGAGTAAATGATTATGCTGCGAATTCAAACCATATAAAATCTCCAGACTGGTAGAATGGGAACGACGCAGAATCAGTAGCACAATCAGAAACCACAGACGGATAGATGAAGAATGGGTCAAAAGATTAGAAAATCCCACGACATAACTTAATTTCAGAAAATATAAACCTATTAAGAAACCTAAAATCAGGAAAAGAATGTCAGCCCAAGATGATATGGCATAAAGGAAAATGAGTTTTATCGCAAGATATATACCCAAGAGGATATACATTTCCTTGAACCTGGAAAACAGCTGAGGAGCCCGGGCTATTAGCAGAAGTTGGGTGCGACGGCTTATTAGAGTGGCGGGGTTGATTAGCCGCGGAGAAACAGAGCGGGAAAATAGGACACAAGCCCAGAAACAATAAAACAGAGAAAGCGATTCTCTCGCTTTTGACACCCATCATAATAAAAAGGGATCGCTCTAAATCACAGGAGAAAGGTGGGAGAGAAACGAAAAAGTTGAGATTAAAAAGGAAAAGGAATTTGACAACTGAAGAGTGAAGGGATGGAATTGGGAAGAGCCCAATGGCGGGTCTGTTTACTGGTAGTTGGCTCCTGTGGCATAATCCGTAAATACAGGACCTTCTTGATAAATTTTTTGAAAAAATATGAATTAAAATACTTTAAAATATTTAAATTTATTATTTTTTAAACTATTTATCTAATTTACAAATTTATATATAATATAATGATATACGTAACTTATTTAAATTTCTTAAACTCTAAAAAAATTAACATCCCCTTTGTAACTCTGTTTGGACTTCACAGTTGACTAAACTATTAAATTAATTCAAGTCAACTATTAAATTATTGCAAAACTAATTATTTGGGTGATCCATCTTTATAAGAGAGCATCCATACCACTATGTTATAAAGTTTTTGGTTTAGGCTTGGGCAAATGGATAAAATTGTCTCAGAAGTTTTGTTCTAAGGGCAATTTTACCTTAAAAGTTTTATGAGGGGCAATTTGCTCCGAAAAGTTTTAAAAGTGGGGCAATTTTACCCCACCATTAGTTAATTAATTTGTTAAGCTAACAGTTTACAGATCATCCACTGTATTTTTGCTAAGGTAACAATTTGTACCATAACTTTTAAATCTAACTTTTTAAAAAGATGAATTAGATAACAAGTGGACTTCTGAGACAAATTTTCATTTTAACAAAAATAAACTGAATGACATATGAACTTCCAGTTCAACATATTTGGTCAACTAACAGTCAAAATTAATGGATTTAAAATTTCCAAGATAAATTTTCGCCTTAACAAAAATAAAATTTATGATATATGGAGTGTTGGCTTAACAAATTAGTCAACTAACGATCAACTAAACAAAAGGTTACACTATTCACGCGATTCTATTTTTTTCCCTTCCCCATTCTACCAAGCTGTTCATAACAATTTTAATTTTTTTTCACATAAAATTTAAAATTACTTAAAATAAGGGGTTAAGGGGCCATTTTGACTCAAAAGTTTTCAC
>JBAGKO010000011.1:2991823-3005141 GCA_037177275.1 Acacia concinna
GGGAGGTACTGTACGACGATCACAGACAAAACTAGGAATTTTTAGGGGGAGGTACTGTCCAACTATCGGGAGGATTAGTAGGCACATCTAAGGGGAGATGCTACCCAACGGTCCCGACCAGGGTAGTAGGGACAGGCCAACGGCAGGGACTTAGGGCTGCATAGGGTGGACATCGGAGGGGTACTAATAGAAGGTGGGTACGGTACAAGAAATGGCAGGACCCAGTCCAGATAATAGGGAACCAAGACTTTAGGGAGATACAGGAAAGGAATTATGGTAGTATACCGATATGGGTATATGGTAACAAGAATTATTGTGGTATGTATAGGTGTAACAGAGAGACAAACCAAAGACCCAAACGTGCTAGAAATAGTGAGATAACACACCTGCACTACACGAGAATATTGGTAGCTAGAATCTATACCCTTAACTTGTATTTGATTTGTTTGTCTATTGTTTGTTTACTGCTTGTATTCCGTGCTTTGGTTGAGCTAACATATATATGTGTGAGATGTTTGACTCTCTATTTATGCCTTGGCTACTGAGTAAAGTAGAGTCACATGCATGCTCTCAGTACATGGTAAGTACCGAGAGAGAGGGCACTAGAAGGGAAGTACAACATTTGCATATAGCATAGCATGCCTTGCATTACATTGTTATCGGTATGATTCTGCTACTAAAGTTTCTCCAAAAACCTTACCATTTCCACAATGTAGGTGAAGGATCCACAAGAGGCAGGGGAAAGGAGCGAGTTTAGTTTTAAATATTTTGTCTTCTGTTTCATGGCATGTATTTACAGACAATGACAGTATTATATATTCTAAATATTGTATAAATTAATGGAAAATGGTTTTCTGGTTCATTCTAATTTTAAAAATTATATTCTCTCTATTTTGCTGTTCTGACACGTCGGTGGTTCCAATGGCCACCTTGAGGGAAGGTAATGCAATAAAACTAATGTGTTACAAAATTATTGCCTCACAATAGGGAATGCAATCCAAATAAGTTGAAAAACTACCTGATGACCAGTTTTAGGTCTCAAGCGATGTTTAATACAGTGATTTGATGTTAATAGCATCCTTCATACTCCCTCCGGTTCTAAATATAAGATCCAATTATTTATTTTTTTGAAGAAATTGTAAAAGATAAATAAAATTACTAAATCATATCATATGCAGTATGTCATTACATTATACTACTATATTAATTTATAAGTAAGACAAAATAATTTGAAGAAAAAAGATAAATTTAAATACTTTAAAGTAATATAATTAAGGGAGAATTTCAATAAGGGACCACAGTTGGGAATTAATATCAGCGTAGCCCATAAACTAATGAATGGGTCATATGAATATGGATTTTTCTTGTTCATATGACTCATTCACTTGTTTATGGGTTACGCTGATATTAATTCCTAACTACGGTCCTTTATTGAAATTTTCCCAAAAATTTTCAAGACAAACTCACCCCTCGGTGAAAGCTTTCGGAGCAAATTGCCATTTAACCATAAAATAAGCTTAATCTAAATAAGGAGACATTATTAATTTTCATCTCTTTATGCAAAAGCTGTGTAGCCTTGGAGTTAGAGGTGTTCAAACTCATGACCGAGATAGGGACTGGCAAATCCCAATCTCGACCCTAGTCTCAGGTAGAGGCCGGGATCCCGGTCCTAGCCCCGGAAAAGTCCTAGTCCCAGGATTTCCACCTTTTTTCAAAAAAAAAATAACTTTTTCATATTTTATTATTAAAAATAATAATTTAACAACTAATAAGACCATAATAGTTACATAAAATTGATCTAGAATTTAGAAATAATGTTTATTATTATTATTTTCATCTTTATTATTATTTTTATACTGTGTATAATTAAGTTTAGTATCGCAATATATGTCGTTTAACTCCAACTAAAAATGTTATACACATATTTTGAAAAAATAACTTAATTAATAGGAGTAATAATATACAAATAAAATGATAATTTAATTTATAAGATAAATAATAATAATAAAATAATAAAACCCGAGACCGGGATTTTCAATGGTGATCCCAGTCCTGGTCTCGGCCGGATCACCAATCTTGATCCTGGTTCCGGCCAGGACCGGATCCAAAGATTGGGCCAGGAGTATCAGGATCATGATCTTTTGGACAACCCTACTTAGAATGTCTAGTTCTACTAGGTGTACAAAATTTCTACCCAAAAAAAACCACAAGAAAATAGGAACCAACAAATGATAATTGTATCATTATAGAGCTGCTTCATACCCTCATTAACTCTCATTTGATGAGAAATTCTTATTTGAAATTGATTTATCACGTGGTTTATAGTTTAACTAATTAAAATACAACAATTCATGAAATAATTTGACACTTTTTAAATATTAATTGGCATATTAATAAAATTACAAAACTTCACAAAATTCATTTTTTTCATTGTTTGTGAAATTTTAATCAAGGGATTCATTTATTTTAAGAAAAATAAAAATATGAAATGTATGAGAAGCTAACTACAACTAATGTTAACTAAGTTACTATATTTTAATTGGGCGATGCCATAAATAAAGTAGTAGACCATGTTCATGCAAAAATTTCCCATGCATTTGACAAATCTTGCTTGACATAACCTCCATTGGCAACCTTTCCAAAATCTTGCTTGAGTAACTCCATTCACAAGTCACAACCTACATTGTGGTTGTCGTAAGTCTCTTCTCTGCCGGGGAATGCTTGCTTGACATAACCTCCATTCGCAACCTTTCCAAAATCGCTACCAGAATAGTAGTTTTGCAGAAAAGAAGACACCGTGGAGCTCAAACCACCGGCCAACGGACTCACCAGGCAGTGTATAAAGATATACCCAATACTCATTTTCCACTATTTAGAAGTTAGGGAGAATTGCAATTTGGTCTCAAGGAAGGAACTCTACCACAAAACGGTCTTGTAATTGCGTAATGGCGTATTTGTAAAAAAGTTCTAAAGTTGTCAATGAAGATCATGGAGTTGTTAATGACAACTCTATATTATGAACATAAAGTTGTCATTAACAATTCTATGTTAAATATTGACAACTATATAATTTTTTTTTGTAATTACGTGATTTTGTATAGGACTTGTTTTTAAATATGCGATTTCGCAGGTATGTTTTATCGTAAATTTCCTTCCTTATGACTAAATTATAATTCTCCCTTTAAAGTTAATTCTTTTAGTAATTTGGTTACCAAAGTCTGGCCAATTGGCTGCAGTAAATTACTGCCCTCATTGATAACATGTGCTTATAAATTGTAGAGTCCTTACCTCGATTTCAAGCGTGCTTGCCATTCAACTAAGGATTGTTTTCCGTCTTTGGATTAATCTTGGCTTTCAAGATCCTGTCTAACAAGGTTGAAAACGGGACAAACATGGAGTTCGCGGCATTAGATTTTCGAGGTGGTGATCCGAAGAAGCCTAGTTATTATCGACGTTGCAAATAAATGAATTATTGTTTTTCAGGTTGTGTATAGATTAGATGGATGCCAGCCCAAGTAGGAAATTTTGACGAAAAAATGTGAAACCTGGATGGAAGAAAGGAACAAACGGAGATAATATATGAAGGAAATGGAAACGATAAACCTGTTGCACACCATGAAGACATAATTTTTACTATCTCCGAGATAAGACACGGATTGTATAAAAGAGATGGTGATGATTTGGAGATTCCTCTTGTCAAGGCCATTACTGTTTCTGGCTCCATATTTTCACTTCGCCAGGGCACGCCTTTATCAAGGAACTACTAAGAAAGAGGAAACTTGAGAACTACATTTCTAGTTGTATTTCCTAAACAACTTACATATGATCAAAGATCATAAATTTTTAGCATCTTGCAAGATTCTTGTTGATCAATAGCTCTCACAACAAACCCCCCTGGGGGTAGCACTAAACTTCATGGTGTTAACTGATCTTTCGTAAGACAGAACATCAAGGCATCTTAATTTCACAGATAAATGCGCACACATAATAATGAATGGAGTTCAATTTACTGTCGCAAACACCAGCTCAAATAAAGGTATACTGCACATTAAATTACAAGCAAGGCAGAATGAAAGTTGTATCACTGCCAGCCATCAAAAGGCAATTTAAAGCTAAGACCATCCAAAAATAGCACGGATTATGCCGACTACACTACCTGCGATCAAAGCCTTGAGCAATCTGAGCTTTGTAGTTGTGTACGGAGGGTACCTCACCGATGCATCTCCCGCAAAGCCGCGATACAAAACTGCTTTTTTGTGGCTAAAGGCTTCAAACGAGAATTTCCCATGGTACGAACCCATTCCACTCTCCCCAACTCCTCCAAATGGCAGAGTATGAGTGGCCAGCTGCATCAAGCCAAAAAATACCAAAAACGAAAACGGAGAAAATGTGATTGGATGTTAAATTATTCAGACATTGGTGCAGTATATATGAATAACAAGAATCACTGAAATAGATACAGACAAGTCATGGAAGTCAAGGATAGGTTGTGAGAAGAGATAAACAATTACATGTACGGTAGTGTCATTGACAACCAAACCCCCTGCAGATACTGTCATCACAAACCGCTCCTTGAGCTTCTTGTTGTTGGTAAATAAATAAGCAGCGAGAGGTTTTGTTCCTGAATTAATCACATCGAAACTTTCTTCCAATTTATTGACCTGTTCCAAGTAATGAGAAAGGCGTTATAGAGAAGTTTGCTAATGGTTGCCTCTAAATTTGCGTACGCCCATTCTCAGGTCTGTATAATAGTCAGCCTCCCAAGTTTTGCCAATGTTTACAAAAGAGTATGATACAATGAATCGTTTTATTACGATCCCCAACTTGTGTCAACTACTTTTTTAGTGGGTCTTCGCACAAGACAAGCAACTGAAACTTTTTCGCAACCCTCCCTCAAAAGACTCGTGTCATGTCTGCTGTCACTCTGAATAGTTCATTTTACCCCGATAAAAAAGAATAGATCGCCGACTCTTGTTTTACATGAAGAAATTAATATTATTATTATTGCAGCTTTGAAAAACAATCCAAGGTCATTTTCATCTTATTCATCTTACATTATTGAAAAAAACATTCAACTTAGTGACTTGATTATTACCGTGATAATGGGAAGTAAAGGACCAAATATCTCCTCCTTCATTATCAGAGAATTTCTAGGAACATCCAATAAAATAGTGGGAGCAATCATCCTGCCATTTAAAGGAAAGAAGTGTTGATATCAAGATCCTTAGCGCATTTCAATTCACTAAACCAGAACACTTTTCAATAAGATGCAGAGTCGAGAAAGCTTACAATTTGCTTTCATCCTTTTCTCCTCCATAAACAATCTTACCAGTGACCTTATCATCCTCCAATAGCTTTGTCAAGCGAGCAAAGTGATTCGAATTCACAATGTGTGACAAATCCTTTGATTCTAATGGGTTTTCTCCATAAAATTTCCCCAATTCAGTCTTCAGTGCATCAATCTAGAAAAAAGAGGCACCAAACAACAAATAAACAAAGACATAGATTCGAGATTCTAACAGTGCATTGAGGAAAAATTCTTACCAACTTAGGGGCAAAGTCTTTTGTTGTTAGAATATGATCTGGAGAAATGCAGGCTTGTCCATTGTTGCAACCCCACTTGCCTGCAATTATCCGTCTAGCTGCTACCTTCTCAATACAAATCAATTTAAGTTACATATAACATAAAAGGAAGTTCAGGGGACAGCAAGTGAAAATAAAAATGGCTCAGGCTATACTCGTAAATTGATATCTGAATCAACAACAACTGGACATTTCCCTCCAAGCTCCAGAACAACCGGCGTAAGGTGTTTTGCAGCAGCAGCCATCACTATGCGTCCCACTCTTCCATTACCTACAAATCAAAGGATTAGGCAATATTCCAGGGTGGTTTATCACAGAATGACTTATGTCAAGTCATTCTATGAAGAAAGTGCAACGGTGTGTCTACAGAGTTTATTAAAGAGAAAATAAAGTACAACTTGGTGAAGGATAAGACAGCCTCAAGGCAGAAATAACAAGACAACCTAAAAACAGGACTAAGAACAACATCCACACGAAACTTATACGCGGAGAAGAGCTGTCCAATCGCTTCTCCTTCTCAGAGCACCAAAGAGAAGTCGTATACATATTTTCTAAGGAGGAGACTTGATGAATATTTCAACGGAGAATGAGAATTTACCCAAAAAAAAAAAAAAACTGGAAAGAATTCACTGGAATTGAATTTATTATAATAAAGGGCTGTTTATAACTAGGGAGGGAAACGGGGAATTTTCAGCAAAACTCCCAAATCCATCAACAAAGTCCTCCAACAACCCTCATGTTTTTAAGCTCTCAATTTTGTCAAATCTTCATGTCAAGTAACTAAGTAATTATAAAATTAGACCCTTATTATTCATCATCCTTTTTCTCTTGTTAATGTTAACCATTCAAATGATGGCCGGAGAACACAAATTCAAATAAGGGGAAGGAAATTATCATTTAACCATCCATAATCCAGTGGCCTGGATTGTTAGTAGAGCAGGAGCAGCATGTACTGACCAAAAAGGAACAAATTATAAAGCAGGTTTAGCAGCAAATGATTTCAGAATTCTAAAATCACCCAGGAAGCAAAATAAAGGCAATAAGATAGACCTGTATAGAAAATTTTGTCCCACTTTTGCTGCAGCAGAGCAGATGTTTCATCAACTGCTCCCTCAACTACCTTCATAGACGAGTTATCCATGTACTCCGCTAACAATTTTGCCAGCAGTGATGATGTAGCTGGAGCGATTTCTGATGGTTTAAGAACCACCGCATTACCAGCTACAATAGCTCCAATGACTGGATCTAGTGATAACACTGAAAAGACAGATATAGCAGTAAAAAATATCATAATGAAATATTTTTTTTAAAAGAAAGAGATTTGCGAAAAGCAAAAGCTGAAATGTCATCACAGAAACATATAAAGGGAAAAATAAAGTCACATATCAACATACAAAATGGATAATTCCATGCCGAGATGATTAACACAACGCCCAGAGGTTCAGACACTATTTCTGCTGAAGAAGGAAAAGTGGTGATTGAAGTTTTGACCTGCATTTGAAGGAAAAGTGTAATAAATAAAAAATCATGTCAAACAACCTTACAGCTAAACAATCGACTGTTCTAATCTGTGAAAGAACTACAGAAAAAATACCTTTTCTGGCTTCATCCAATGTTTCAGTTCTTTCAGTGCAACTCTACATGAATTTTTCAGCATGGCAATCTGCGTGGCACGTCAAATTCTCAGTTAGAAGAGAACAAATATCATTTTTTTCCTAAATGTTTATACATTATGCTGATTGCTGTCCAACAAGCGAATATGAACAAATTATTTGCCAAAATTATAAATTTTCATTTTCATGTGCCTATTGAAAGCTCAAAGTTAACAACACAGACTCAGAGTGTATATGAATCACAGAAGTTCCTGGGACTAGAATCAACCAGATAGTAAAAACTACAATTGTTTGACACTCTCAAAAGAAGTGATTAGAGTTGGACATCCAGGACCCCTGGTTGCACAGGCATAAAACACCACCACATACACAACAGATGTAACGACCAAACAGAATCTCACAAAAATTGAGATGGGAAAATATATCCCAGTGTTGAGAGACAAGTTAGACCTGAACAGCAGCATCCTACGATCTAAAGAAGTTTAAATCAATTTCATATGCAAAAACTAAGTGACGGTCTCTATTGTATACATGTTGCACATGGAACTGCGCTTGATGGCGCTACGAGCCGAACTAGCCGGACATGCTTCGTTGAATAATCGGAGTATATGATATATAACCCGTGGCGTCTCAATGCATAACTGACCTCGAAAATGAACTCTTAATCGAGTTAAGAAACGCGCATCTACATCTATGACAGCACACACTCGTGAACACATAAATAAGGCACATCCAAACAAAAGCTAAAAAGGAAAAAGAAAATTTTCAACCAAAGTGACGGAGACTAATAACGAGATGCACGACTTGCACGTCAACTTAGACATCTTGAGAAAATACTTCCCTCGTCGTAGCAATAAATTTAAGACCTCAAGCTACCTATCAGAAGCAATGTTGAAACATGAGAGGACCGTAAGGTTGGCCCACCCCAAAATGGAAGGCCAGGTGAACTTTTGGAGAGCGCCATTAAGTCTCACACCTGCCACCAATATATAGTGCTAATATTTTTATTGGCCACCGCCGAGTACACCATTTCACGAAAAGAATTCTCCTAATTTCGTTACAGCAGAAGCACAAAGATAAATTTAGTGTCCCAATGACAAGACATGAGTATAAAAAAATGTTAAAAAGGAATTGAAACCCCCCTTAAAATTTCTGATGGCAAAGGACAGCTGACAAATTCAAATAACATGTAATTAAAGCTGAACAAACATCCATATCAAACTTCCCGTAAAATTGGACCATACATAATAAATGAACGAATCAAGAATCCAAAAGCACAATTGAACAATTTGGCCAAGCAGAATTTCTAGCGATAAGAAGTGATCACCAAGATTAAAACAGGAAAACGTGAAGAACGAGAGACTATTTAGAAAATAGAAAACGTGGGGAAATAGAAAAAGAGATGAAATGCTATCAAACATGGATTGGTTGTCATATATAGGAGACCTCGTAGGCGACGGTTTCAAGCGGGGGCTTGCAGAGATCGGAGCGAAGAGCTTCGATAATCTGTTGCTCACGCTCATCGACCAACTTAGAAAGGGCCTTCAACTGCGAAACTCTCCACTCGAAACTTCGCGTGGTGCCGGAAGCGAAGGTGCCCCTCAGCTCCTCCACGAGCAAACGCGCTGCTCCTTCATCGAACACTTTCTTTGACTCGTCAGACGACATTATCAGCGATAACAAACACAATCGCCCAGAATCACAGAAAAGGAAAGATGATTGCTTCGGTCTCCTACAATGCTAGAAGAGTAAACTGGCGCTGATATAATGTCCCGGTAGGTTGAATTGGATTAGCTTGTTAACAGGAAGGAGATAATACTACGCTACGACAGCTAACCAAGGCTTCGTGTCGTTATGGTTTATGGATAAGACGGATTCTATGGCCTGGGGTATTGGCTGAGATTCACATTTATATAGGACACTCCTAGGAGGCTATGTAATGTGTACGAATACGATGAGGAGAGTAGAGTTCCTGTGCTGTCACGCGATGTGGAGAGAGAGTAGGCTGAGGCATGAGGGGAACAGATCTTCCCCAAATCAAAGAAGCTTGGTAAGTACTCGTAAGAAGAAAACATGTGGCAATTAGATTATAGATTTACCTCTCCTGACTTTAATTTAATTTGATGCGTGTAGGCTTTTCTCTCTTAATCAAGCATTTTAATTTTATTATATTGCTACCAGCCTGCCATTATTTAATAAAGCTTACCATATAAAAGGATCCGCTAAATATCCAAATAAACAATTATTCTCTTTATCTTAAATATAAAATTCAGTTGACTTTTTTTAAAAAAATTAAGGATGTTAATTAAATTAAGTAAGGGAAGTTATAATTAAAGAAAATTACAAATTTAGAAATTAATGTGGTGTTTAATTATAGTTAATGGAGTATTGATAGGGGATAATTTAAGAAAAAATGGTTAAATATGAGAGATAAGTGAATAAGGATCTTATATTTAAGACCAAATCAAATTTTCAATTAGATCTTATAATTAGGACCTGAGGGAGTATTATATAATCGATCCAATTTTACAATATACAAGCTAGTTGACTTTTTTATAAATATTATAAAAATTAGATAAATGTTTTAAAAATCGGATCGATATTGAGTCGAAAAGGACAATTGGTCATAATTCAAACAGTCGGATCTATTAGATAGTTTGGTTGAACCACTAGTACAACAATTAATTTAAGATTAATATTGCATACATATATAATAATATATGTGTATAGATAGTTAAATCAAAATTTTGCTTTGTTTTGGTTTAATCAAAATTTCATGGAAGACGCATTATATATATAGATTATCTATTTTTTTTAGTTAGATCTTTTTATCTTTATGATATTTTTCATTATTTTAAAAAATTAGACACAAATGCCTTTTTAATTGTTCCATGTTTATGTTCTTTACTTCTTTTTATACTTATGATACTCTCATCTTCTTCAGCATTTTTGTTTTTTATTTTAGCGACCCAGTTTTCTAAACCTACTTCAGTTCACGACTTATCCTCCATTTTCAGCTCAACTACCAGTTTTGAGCAATCTGAAACTATTCAGTCATGTGAATAATCTAATCCTATGAAACGAGTCATTAAGTGTTATTGTTAATGGTCGGACCTGACCGTCCAGTCTAAACTAGTTTTGTAATCATTTATAGACTATTTTCATTATAATATATATTATGCATTATCAGATTATATATTTGTTTATAAGCCAAACAATAATATTAAAGCACATTGATCTCTTAAAAAAAGTTAATTAAGGTACAATTTTGACCATAATATATTAAAAATGGAGTAATTTTAGCCCTCATTTAACACTGCTTTAACGTCGTTATCTTTTCTCTTGTACCCACTTATTGTTGATTCAGATTCTTCCCCCTTACCCAGCTGCATCCCCATCTACATAAATCTCAGACCCAACCCCTCATTTCTGACCGTCGAAGAGTTAAATATGAATTAGAGTAGAGCTGATCTGGTTTATAGAGGGAGAAAGGGGGGTAGGTAAGTGAGAGGGAGGGACTGTGAGTCTGAATACTCATCTTCTCACTGATGTTTCTCAACCATTGAATCCCCGTATGCTTTCAAGACAGCACAACCGGATGAACACAGAGGTAGAAAAAAAAAGAGCATCTACGTAACTAGATAAAGGGTTTGTTTGGATGGCCACTTTCTAAACTTAACTAGCATCACTTTTCAAATTTAAGTTACTTATAAGCTAGCTGTTTAGATTAACAGAATTAAATAAAGCTGAAGCTGGAAAAATAGCATTAAAAGGTTAAGTCAGTTTACGGAGCTTACTGTAGCATCAAAAGTCCAGGTTGGAAATTTTTTTAAAAAATTTATAATAAGTCACTTTTTCATTTACATTCAAATATGTCTTATAAAAAAAAAATCACTTCTGTAAAGTTATATTTAAACACAACATATTAAGATAAGTTATTTTGTTTTCTTTTTTGAAGGTGTTTCTTATAAACCTATAAAAAAAATAAATCAATTAAAATAAGTCAATCCAAATGGAGTCAAAGAAAGAAAGTGAATGAACAGGGAAAGAATAGATTAACATGGGTTAAGGGCCCATTTTGATTGACTGTCCAATAAGGAGCTGGGACATACTTAGAAAAAGCTAGGTAAATGGAGAAGATGACTGTGAGGAAGGAAGATGCAACTAAGCAAGGAGTAAGAAGCCGAACCAGCAATAGGTGGGGTGTAAGAGAAAAGAGAACGGCGATGAAGAAGTGTTAGACAAGGGCTGAAATTGCCCCATTTTTAATACATGAGGGTCGAAATTACATCTTAAAATATTTTAGAATGATGATTGTATCTTCATAAATAGTTTGAGGTATTTTGTGTATCTTTACTTTATAATTTATTTAATTTTTTTAATATCTATAAAAGAAAGTCAATTGAATCTCATACAAAGACATGAGAGAGTATTAACATACCCATCATAATAAGTTAATTATTGTTTTAAGCAAACATGTGTTATAAGCAAATAAGATATACTTTTAACCATATTACTCACGGTATCCTATCTAAATAATAGAGAGATAATAAATTTTACTGTCTAATTAAGAAGTGAATTTTGGCCTGTAAAACATTTTCATGTTATATTTCGTATTTATTATTTGGTACTAAATTAATTTACATTTTTATAATGTAAATTGATATATAATGTAATGTTATAAAAAAATTATTTTAGAAATGTCATGTCACATATGTTATAATTATTTTTTTATTTTATTAATCTCTCCAAATTAAATAAATAAACATGACATTAAATATTGTTTCTTGGGGTCATTAAGATAATACCCAATTGATTTTTTTTAGAGAGAGCAAATAAGATAAATAAACTAGTTAATCATAATATGTTGTATATGGTTTAATTATATATATCACTTTATAAGTCGGATAAATTAATTTGATGTTAAAAAGATAAATAAAAATAATTTTTATAAAAGGTCCACTAAATCTTGTATTAGTGCAAGAGTATTTATCCTATGTAAGAAATGGTTCCACTAAAGTGCAGGGTGCACACAGTCATACACCAGCTTTGCTCTACTGGGCGTGAGGGGGACTTGGCTTCCCTGCTAAGCTTAGCAGGGGAGCTCAATGATTCTGGACCGTCCAGATTTAATTTTGGACGGTCCAGATCTAATATTTCTTAAAATAATAATTTTTTAATTAAAAAATTACTTTTTAAAATAATTATAATTAAAATATTATTTTTATTTTAAATTTTGTACCTATTAAAATAATTTTTTAAAAAATATAGATTTTTAAAAATTAGATTTGGATCGTCTAAAACAGATCTGACGGTCCAAATCTGATTAGCTCTCACCACTAAATAAAATTGCTTAGTAGGAGACCAATCCGTGAGGGTTTGTGTTTGGTGAGGAAGACAAGAATTTAGGGTTGGTAGGTGTGGTTGTTTAACTCGCGGATCTACCGCTCTGGGCCAGGCTCAGGCTGAGGCTCGTCCAGGTCGTTGTGGGCTGTACGTTGTAACTGCTAAATACTGACTCTTACTCTATTTGTTAATTAATTGGACTATCAAACACGTCACTCACGGGCAGACCGAAAATAATACCTACGAATAATAAAACTTTACCCTACTTTCGCTGTTTCACGTTACGTTAGTCTGAAACTAGAAGTCAACGGTTTCAACCCACCGCTTTCATTTTCTTTCCCCATCGAACAGTAAGCTGGCAATCAGTTAGTTCTATGTGAATTCAACTCCCAATAGATCAGATCCCCTATTTATTTCTCAGTGAGATCGTAATAATTAATATGGCGATTTAGATACAAATTAACTGATTTAACAAGGCTGGGTAACTATTTTATTTATTAAAAATAATTTTAGGAGAGAATAGATATTCATCTTGACTCTCTCTGTCTCTCTCACATAATTCACGCACCTATTATATATTCCAAGAAAGGTTTGAAAATACAACCTCACACACTTAACACTTGACAAGTACTACTTCCGGTTCTATTTATAAGACCCAATTCATTTTTTTAAAGAATCTTAGGAAAATCTTAAGAAATATAATTACATTACTTTAATACATTAAAATTTATCGTTTTTCTTTAAATTATGTTGTTTGACTTATGAACTAATATATA
>JBAGKO010000011.1:3009643-3020203 GCA_037177275.1 Acacia concinna
GAAATGAGTAAAGTAAAGGGAGAGATGGTTCACGGGCTGCATCAAAAAGCTTAAGGGAATAGCTTCTGAAAAGTAACTTTTTTTAAGGAGAAAAAGTTGGTTTTAAGTCATAAGAGCTTTTTTAAAAATAATGATTGTTTAGTTGGAATTGCAACAAAAGTCCTTTTGTTGCTCAAAAGGACTTTTGAGAGGGTATCCAAACACCCTCTAAGTCATATACAGAGACATAAACTGTTGTTTCTCTCTAACAACTAACATATACCTGTTGGGCCCATAACAAGAATGACCATTTTTCATGACACATTTTTTAAGCCACTTGTATTAAAACTGTTTATAGGGTGTATTTAGAATAATTATGAAAAAATGACTTATTTACAATCGATTTTATAGATAAATAAGATTACATATAAATCAAATTGTGTGACATGATCATATTTGGATTAACGGTAGCATAAATCATTTATAAATTACTTATGTAAAAATAAAATTTATTTGATTGATATGTTGAAAAGTAACTTTTAATGGAAAATAATTGAAAAAGATATGAATCATATCATATATTGTGATTTACTATATTATATATTAATCCATAAGTTAAGCAAAATATTTTAAATAAAAAAGATACATTTTAATATTTTAAAGTAATATAATTAACTTTTTTAGAATTATCTGAAAAAGTTAATTAAGTTTCATAATTAGGACCAAAAGAAGAAGTTATAAAAAAATAATAAAAAATGAATTTAAAAAAAGAAAATAATCAAAACGGACAATTTAGAAATGAGCTACAATTTCATGCTTATTAGAATAAGATAGAGTGTGTGGCCTTTGGGATTGCAATAAAGGGAGTTAATCCAATGTTTTTGAATGAGAACGGACGTTTTTGGTGTGTTTGCTTATTGAGCATGTTTGGTTTACTATTTTCTTTATTGGAATTATTTGAAAAAAACAAAAAAAACTTATCTCATAAACACCATTTTGTTGCTTATTTTTGCTTATATGACATAGACGTTTTGGCCTTTAATTTTTTTGCTTTTTAAATTTTTTTTTCATTTTTTAAAATTTTATGTTATAATTTACTTTATCAAGTTTTAATTATAAGACTCAGTTGATTTTTTTAGAGAATTCTGATAAAGTTAATTATATTATTTTAAAATATTAAAATTTATCATAATATATTTATACATGTAATAAGACTCTTTCAAGTTCTAATTATAAGACTTAGTTGGTTTTTTTTAGAGATTAAGGAAGCGAAAAAAGTCAACTAAGTCTTATAATTGGAACCGGAGGTAGTATAAATATCACAATATATTTACATGTAGTAAGACTTCCTCAAGTCCTAATTATAAGACCCAGTTGGTTATTTTTGGAGAGATTAATGAAGCGAAAAAAGTCAACTAAATCTTGTAATTAGGACCAGATGTAGTATAAATATCACAATATTTTTACATGCAATAAGACTCTCTCAAGTCCTAGTTATAAGACCCGGTTGGTTTTTTTTGGAGAGATTAAGGAAGCGAGAAAAATCAACTAGATCTTATAATTAGAACTAGAGGTAGCAATCATAAGATCCAAATGAATTATGTTCGTGAGGAAATTAGAGATCAAATTATACGGTCCATGTGATCCGATTAGTAATGTAATGTTATTTCATTAGAAATTTTACATCTCTTTGCTTTCTAATTTATATGCATTTTTAATCGTCTAATATTATTGTTAATTATATATTTTAAGCTTTTATTCTTAACTTTTGTTACAATTAATTTTTATGTTTTCTAGTATAATTTTTAAATTTTACAATGTGTGTGTGTGTAATATTTACTAATATTCATGTCATTTTCAGTCATTTACTGGGTCCATTTGGGAAACCTTCAAACCTAGGTTTCAAACTTAGATTTGCGCAAACTGAGACAAAACTATTCTCATATACTTACATCAAAATCCGTAAAAGCTATTCTTAAAAGTTAATCCAAACGTACCCTACAATAAGTTACTTTTTAACATATCAACCAAACACATTTTACCTTTACATAAGCCACTTATAAGTCACTTATACTACTGTCAATCCAAACATAATCACATTATACAATCTGACTTATTCATAAGTCCAATTATAAATAAATCATTTATCTCACCGTTATTCTAAACACACCCAAAGATTGAAAATAAGTTCAGTCCACTAGCAGTCAAACCAAACACTCAAATAAGTGTGCATATTCCCAATATCTGTTCTGCACTCTAAATGTGGTTTTGCACTCCATATCGGGTTACCAAACACATTGATAGTCACACATCTTAAATCTGATCAATATGAAGTAAGATAATTAAAACATTGCTCATCCTTGACACCGCAATTTAATACAAAATGAGGTCGGCTCAAATACTCAAATGTAAAATTTCACAAGTATGACCATCGCGATTAAAATAAAATGTTGAGATAGCAAAAAAAGGGACCAGGCAAATTTATAAATCATGTTTCCAGGCCTTCAGCTCTTCACCAATCCCCTTAAACCAATGCCCAAAGGTTGAATTGGTGGCGACTTTAATGAGAATCTCATACATACAGGCCTTGGCCCATACCATTTGGGCAAAGCAAGTTAAGCCCAGGCCTGTCACATTCACTTGCCTTGAAAAAAAATAATAATAACAATAATCTATATAACAATGAAAGGTAAAACTGTAAATTAATAAAGAGAAGCTTAATGATACCAGATATAAATAAGTCTTGAATAATATAATTTACTAGACTTCATAAATTTTGAAACTAACCATAAAAATCAAGCTAAAATTTGGAAGAAAGCAAAAGTAATACATGCATAAAGGAGTTGGTAAAAAAATTACTCACTCACATCTTCCATGTTGCTGTCGTCCAAATAAGAAAACTGGCATGCCTAACGATATCGTCCAGAGAAGAACGAAGATGTTGTGTAGAGTTCCTTCCCTGTGGTTCATAGATTGGTTGTGTGGATTAGAAAGTTTAGCAAGTGAAGGTTCTGAGATTGCTGTGTTTGCTGGTGGGACAAAAACTTGAGGAAAAAGAATAAAAAATGCGTTAATATTCCTAACAGAAAAGAATTGGTTTTAATCTGCAGGCATCACAGAATAGAAGAATGCGTTACGTGGAAAGCATCAGACTGATTTAGCAGTAAGCACCCACAGCAAGCGATCAAATTTAATTACATGGATTTGCATATAAATATATATAGCTGCGATATGATGTTACTACATACATAAGTTCTACAAATTCAGTAACCTCTCTTGAGATGGAAGTTGCTCTATTGTTCCATTAATACACACAAGCTCTAACTATATTCATTCATTTTGGATCTTGATCTCTCCCTAGTTTCTGGTGACGTGGCCTTCCGTTTGCTAATATTATTACAGTTATTATGGGTATTGTCGTGATGGTCGTCATCGTTGTCGGCAGATATGGATTCTCCTGCGAATGAATTGTCTGGAAACTTGAGGAAGTATGGCTGAAGCTTCGCCAAATCTGATAACTGAAGAGGCTTTAACAGAAACTGCTCTGCTCCTCCTTCCAGGCACCTATAATTCAACACGATCGATCACACAATATTTCACTTTATTATTATTTCGAATTTCCATCGAGTGAACACGTGCACATATTAATATAGTATAAGCAAACGCGTACTTAAGTAGCTTGATATATAGCTTTGATACAAGGATGCCTTTCCTATGCAGCCAGCTAAAATCACGGTGGACTTTTTTAAAGGTTTGGTTAATTAAGTGCTTA
This sequence comes from Acacia concinna, assembly GCA_037177275.1. Lineage (NCBI taxonomy): Eukaryota > Viridiplantae > Streptophyta > Magnoliopsida > Fabales > Fabaceae > Acacia > Acacia concinna. The sequence continues at coordinate 3,013,395 of JBAGKO010000011.1, forward strand.
GTTTTGGATGAAGATAATGTAATATATATTTGGATAGAAAAGAAAGGAGATAGATGGGTAAAAGGAGAAATAATGAATATTAACTATATATTCTCACGTACATGCTGATTCTTGAAGGCACATTTTCTGAAGACATAATGACAACCGGTATATCTTTCCAGGGAGATTCCTGCAGCAGTAGATCAGATCGATGGCAAGCAAATTCAAGGTACAAAGAGATTAAAAACTAAAACAAAAGACGCGCGAGAGCATTAATATCTCATATATATATATATATATATATAATCATGTAATGATTTCGAATTAAAAACTTGTTGGTAGGAGGTGGTGTATAATTGGATAATGGTACATGTGGTGGTTTATATATTGATGATAGATATAAATAGAGAGGTTTTAACTAAGAGACACACCTTGAGTCGTTTAAGCAAATCATAACCACTCATCCCAGGCATGCAGTAATCTGTCATGATCATATTCACTTTCGTTCCCTGCATTTTAATTTCACACACATCATCATTTAACAGTTGACATTTTACACTACGCGCGCGCGCGCACTTGTTACTGTTTCGCATAATATTCAATTATCCACCCCCACCCACTACTACTACATGAACAAGCTATATCACAAAATTGGGCTACCCCTGCCCATCCCTATGCTACCACCCTTTTCTTTTAGGTCCGTTTGGAAAACCCAAAACCTAAGTTTATGCATATAGAGATAAAACTCCTTTTACCTACTTCTTTTAAAATCTGTAAAAGTTATTTTTAAAAGTTAATTAAAACCAACTCTTAGGCTTCGCTCCAAAGTAATGCCAAGCTCATAAAAGCCAGCTAGAGTGCAATTGTGAAACAAAATACATCTTCATTCAATGCATTTTCGATTAACATCTGACATCTTCAATATTATTGTGATGCTCAGTTTTGGATTTTATACCAGTAGAGGCGTTCAAAAACTAGCTAAAACTTTTTTGACTGAGAAAGAAAAAGGGAAAGGGTTGCTGTTCACTGGAAATTCAAGACCTGTACAGGAGTACGGAAACAATGACAGTCTGATGATTACACAGGAGAAGAAGAAGAGGATAAAGTGAGATACCTCGCGGTGGGGCGATTGAAGCGGAGAAGGCGAGGAAGGACAGTGGGAGGAGGAGGAGGAGGCCGAGGAGGAAGCATTGTTAATAGTAGTGTGAAGGTCATCAAGCAGACCAAGGTATTTCAGGGCTTGATCCCCAGAGTCCACGCAGGTCACTGCACACACACATATATAATTCATAATAATTAAATAAGATTAGGATCCCAATTAATTAAGATATATGTATCTGCAACAAAACTTGACAGTACCTTTGCATGAAGAAACTGCAAGCAGCCTCTCTAAAAGCTTCCTGTCTATGACACTGTCATCCACCGCCAGCACGTGAAAATGCTCTTGCTCTCGCCTCCCCACCACAACTACCTCCGATTCTGCCTCCATTACTTACTTATTTGTATATTATATTCCTCCTCCGGAGTCTCTCTCTCTCTCGCTGGATATTTGCATTACTACTAGTGAACACCAAACCAAGTAATATATATTCACGAAGTGAAGTTTTCTAGAAATCAAATAGGAATCCCTGTAGGTCCCATCCAAGTAGAGCCCACTATTTATTCTTCTCTCTCTCTAACTTTGCAGTACAAGACTACAAGAGAGGAAAAAGATGGAATAGAAAGAAGAATGACAGTGCGAGAGTGAGAGAGGTGGCAATTTATTAAGAGGCCCTCTGCACAAGTGGACCGATGCATGCTAGCTAGCCAGTTGTCACACCTCGGGATTTGAGAAGTCTTGTATCGGGCGACTCAGAGAGGTTTTTGTGCTATATAAGCGTAGGCGCTGCACACCCCTTTAACTGCAATTTTAGGAAGAGGGTATGGCCTCGTGACAAGTGGTATCAGAGTCAAACTGAGGTGGGACCCAAGTGGATGGGGCTCGTCCGATAGGGCCGGTCAACGGCGAGGTCCCTCGCAGATTGGTTGGGAGTTTAAGCTATATAAACGTGGGCGTTGCACACCCCTTTAATTACAATTTTAGGGGAAAGGGTAATGACCCCTTAACATGATAGTAAATGAGAGAGAGGAAAATGATCTCATACTCGTTAATTCTTTGTGATAGTTAGGGCTCTAGTTTGACTTTCTTTTATTAACTGCTGTACACGAAGTTAAAATAGCCTGAAATCTGAAATCTCTCTCTAGATTCGCTCTATCGCGTTGGTACAACCACCACAGGTTCACACACACTCAAGTCTTAACACTATATATGACACTGATATGCTTTCTCTCTGAGTTTTCCCTTTCTCTTGGATTTTATTTGATTGCCCACCAAAATCTCAAGATCTTTGATTCCGTCATCATGACCAAAGTTACGAGTGGATCGTCACCTTTAATTCAACTGATTAAACTGCTATTACTTTTCCTCTTTCCCCTACATCGGTGGGGCCTCACTGTCTTCACATTTACCTTATCTTACTATTCTTGATACCTATTCTCATTTTGACACCACATATGCACACACACAGTGGTCTGCACTGTAATCTGACAATATCATTTGTTAAATATCACACTCATAAACATAAATGAATGAATTGTATTAGTTTTTCATTAAAAGCAAGCAGTGGTTACATTTTTATTATCTTATTCTTTCCAAAGAGAACCGTAACAGTTTGGATAAAAATAAAGCAGGTAGGAATAGAGTAGAATAGAATTTAATCAACAACACACAAGAGTCTTCCTTAAAACAGGACACTTGTATATAATGGACAAATACCTGCTTTATTTTGATCCAATTAACATAGTTTTGCCAGAATTTTTTTTCTTGGGTTCCTTTAATTTAATAGGTGATAGCCAGTTTGTTGGGACTAGAGATTACCCATAATTCCCATGTGACTTCATTAAATTTCAGCCGCTCATATGTCTGATTAATAATATTCCCTTGTCCATATTTACCTCTCTCAAGAAATTATCCATGTGTGATGTGAGGCTCGATATATTAACGGTTCAAAATATGTTTCACTTCAACATATGTCAATACCAAGACAAATCACTGAACCTCCTCCTCCTGTGAGTATATCATCATCAGTAGCTCATCCTCTGATAATGATACACGTACACACACATATACATATGTCCACATTATAAATCACACACACACACAAGTCTATTGATGACTCTTATATATAATAAAATAAAGGTGGGAGGTAGTATATTATTATAGTGACTGTAATTGAATTGTATGATAGGGAACGAGGAAGGAAGGAAATGATTGAAATGTGGAGGTGGATGGGAGCAAATATAATCTTGGGTGGGGTATGTTTGGCATAGGGATAGAGATCTCTTCCACATTTAGAATCTGTTGCCTATCGAGGATGTCCTCATTCATACGTAGCACAAAGTCTTCCTTTTATTCACACTCGAGTGCGGGCCCCATCCCCTGTCTGCCACGTGTTCCTACTTTCGTGCTTAGACTCAATCATACGCCTGACAATGAGGGACGATCATTATGTCCTAACGTGGTTTCACATTGACCGTCTGATCACATCACCCTCACTTTTTCTCTATTCCTTCTTTCCCCCACTTTATGCTAATTTCTCTGTTCAAGTCCTTGCCTTTCTCCTCATGGAATGGCTCATCATTTCATTAATGTGTTTAAAACCAGATTAACGCTACACGGCACGCCAAATCATACATTATCGTATAATTATAAATGCCACACTATCCACAATATATATATATTATGAATTCAATCTATTTAATCAGGTGTGTGTGTTTACTTATCAAGTACACACACATCTTCATTCTTCTGTCTCCCAAAACAACTTCTAATTTACACGCTGCTACTGCTATTTCTGCCTTAATCTATCGTATGTTTTCCTTCCTTCTCTCTCCAACGCACAAAAACGTATTTCCAAGTAAACATGTACACTTGGCTTGTTGACCATGCTCTGATGAGTTTTCTTTTTGGTCTGACATATTCACCCGAGTTTGTTGATCGGAATCGTTACTAATTAACAATTATATAAAGGTTCATTTTGTCGCCCGGATAATCAAAATATCTAATTTATTTTCTTTACTTTTTTAACCACCAATTCCCCCCCCCCCCCAGCACTCATTAACCGTCTTAATTAAATTCGATTCCCGTATAACAGTTGCTCTCAATTAGGTCAGAATTTGAATTGAGGCTCACGAGCTCAAGCTAATAAAAAATGGACACGCAATATCAACACCTCTATCCCAGGTCAACGTCACATGGATTATATTCCTAGCTAAATTTGTCTTGTCGTGGATCATTTAGGAGTCCAATCAAATGATATATTGATATATATATATATATATACGCCCTTTTTTAACTATAAAATCTGATCTTCTTTGATTAATCAACCTATTAAGTACTCTGCTTGAAGTATAAGAGTAGCATCTGCCCCAGGACTCGAGTCCACCCAGTTGATGAACTACCATGCACCGTGGCAAATTATATATGAACACATCAGTTACACTTCACGACGACATATTAAAAAATAAACTAGAAAATTAAATAACAAAACTTCTTAAACTTTGTAGTTTGGATCAATATTATAAATAATTCACTGATCTTCTTAAACAAAAAATCGAGCTTAATAAGATCAACTCTCCCCATGCATGTCAGATTTTCTCATGAATAAATGTTTTAAAAGGAAAAATAACGCAAAAATGATCATTTTTAAAATACTATCAAATCTTTAGTTTTGCCAGAAAATGAGGATTAATTTACCCACGAGCAACTTAAGAACTGTGAATATTATTTGAAAAATACTGATTAAGCCAAAATTTAAAGTGAAACTCCACTAATTAATTAATCCATGGCCCTCAGCTCGCATGTTACGTTGTCTCACAAGATCACATCACAAGCAGCCAAATCACCTCGTTTATGCATGAAATTCAAAAGCAGAAAAGGTTGCCTTGAATATATGGATATATATGATGACTTGTATATGCAAACTTCCCTTGGGACGCTAATTTTCCCAAACACGGCAAATTAATTAAAAAAGAGTGAGTTAAAGTCCAAATGGCGTCTTTAATCAACATATCTATTGCTTCATTACATGTAATTCTTACAACTGCATGCCTGTTCATGAATCAATCAATCAATCAAGTTCACGAGTATCTTTTTTGAATTACCCATTAACTTTTTCCACATTCATTTTGACTTTGAGTTACCAAATTAGACGTGGGACCATCGGCCACGAGTGATAAAAGAGGATTGATAATCTTCAGAGATTAGTTACTGTTTAAATTAGGTCATGCCATTGTCATACGAGATTTCCCCAGATCTCCTTTATGGACCCACTCCTGAATCTGGCCATGTCTCCTTTAATCTTGTTCTTTTGTTTGTACGCGAATTTCCAAAGCCATGGCCCATCCAACCAACCTTTGTATATTTGGGAATTTCAAATATTTTTCACCCCTGCCACTCTTCTTCCTGGACTACCTGCCCAAGTTTCTCCTGGTCAACTAATTAATCACCATTGTTTCGATTACGGCGACACAAAATCAAAGTTTAAAAATCCTTATTTTCCACTAAAACAGAAAAAGATCACGGCACCCAATTAGCTAATAATGCTTACAAGGATCCATTCCGATTTATATATGATATAATACCCTAGCCTGTTCCTTCTCATTTTCTTCAGATCCGAGCTTTCTCATATATATATATATATGTGTGTTGCAAGGGAAATGATATATATATATGGATTGAGACTGATTTGTTAATAAATTAAGATTGAATTTATTAATTTGCACGATTTGGTGATAATGGAAATATAATGTGACATCTGAACCTGGATAACTGACGAAAACATGTGGCAGGATGTAACAACAGCCGAGAAAAATGAAGTGAGTTACTGTGTCTAACTAGAGAACAAGAGAGAATCTCTGCTCGGATATTGACACAGACAAGTGCCGTGGATTTAATTTAGGATATGGGCCAACATACGAAGCCAGCGAAGACAACTCATTGATAATGACATACTCTCTATACACCCGGAGTTCAATTTTCTGTCTAGCTACTTCCAGAGTATCCTTTTGATCATCGTTTTAAAATAAGCTAACTTCCCAGTTCCCAGGCTACTAGGGAAAAAAACTCTTAATTAATTATTCGGATATGGGTCCAACACTGCAATCCACTTTATGAAATTAAAGAAGCCGATGATATGACAGGGCAATTGAAAATGCCATATATAATCGCATATACGGTTGTTATATCTATTGTACAGCATAACCTCTTTCCGTAACGACATCATATATATTGTGCTCTAACATAGCCTTAATTTTAATTTCAGCAAATTAAAGTATACCAATCATGTGATGCGGAATGGTTCGTGTACACACAAACACACACCCCGGCCACGAATCATTATCAATATATATACATCTATCGTGCCCGATCTCTCTTCATTCACGTGTTTGGACACATAAATTATCACTTGTTGTTTGCTTTATGGATGGTATTTGGCCTGCCTGTGCGCAACAAAATCAAATATAGATAGATTTTGACGTTGAAAAGAGAAAAAAGGAAAAGTGGTAAAATCCGTAGGAAGATATTGCCATGTGTTGGAGACTTTACTTGAAAATGAGGAACCCAATTGGGACAAAGTTACGCATACGCATGAAACATCGTTTTCATGGTAAGGGAATGTATGCCTTTATCAAAATGTGACTACTCTCAGAGGGCAAAAAGACGAAACAACACTACTCCATTTGTTTGTTTTGGGGGGGGGGGGGGGGGGGGGGGCCTTCCCCCAAATTCC
>JBAGKO010000011.1:3020213-3037420 GCA_037177275.1 Acacia concinna
GCCTTTCAATTATACCTCTAATGGAATTAAAGGCCACCCTCTCCCAACCCACATTCATGTCCCTTCCCTTCTCTTTCTTTCATTTGCATGTCGAAAGCGCATTTGATGTGGTCCTTTTCCTTTTCTCTGAAATGTCTATCCACACTCTCGTTCTCTTAATTCATAAGTATGATGGTGGTTCCCATTCTCTTCTTGTTTTTTTCTATAAAAAACAATACTGTGTTTTTTTTTTCCCATGGCGTGAATGCTTTTGAGATGCGACCATTGACGTTTGAAGAATCGACAAGAAAAATTGAATGAGTGAAGAACAAGGGTCGTCCAAATTAAAGGTTGTAACTTTTTTAAAATCGCGATGAAGGATAATCCATTGAGGCACTGCGTGATCACCTTTTTCATAGATGGGCGCACAAAGAATACAAATGAGAGAATCTAAATTGTACAGCAAAGAAATTGAACGAACAATAAAGTTTGCATGCGCATTCAGTCTTATCTTTGATGATTGGCCTCTAGTGATCTCACTCACAAATACGGCTACCTTCTATGAATCTTGTAATATAATTAACGTGCGTACGTACTTGGAATCAAACGATATAATAAGCATACTTGCAATCCGCACCAAACGGAGTCACTGTTCAGATTTAATGTTGCTTATGTTATATATACACCAAAATCGACCTAGTAGAAGAGGAGAAAATGTTGAACGTGTACGTCTAGAATGCGCGGGCAGAAAATGACTCCAATTCATCAAGCCAAGGGTAATAACTGTTCCCTCATCAATTCCATAATTATTTTATTATTTAAATTATTGTTAAATAAGATGGGCATTGAATTTTGCCCATTAATTCATCAAGGGTACGGTGTCATTATGTCCAGAACCCAACAAAATCTAGAAACCATGGCAACAACCTGATTTACTAAAGTAAGAGCTAGGCGGCAACTTTTTGATTAATATAAAAATCCTGTATATATGGCATGATTATCATTCATCAGTCAGTCGTGGAATTGAATGGTAAAAAACGATGAACTTTTTTTTTTTGGCATCAAAGTATCAATCTCTATTGATGATAAAGATATTCAATTCCAGACAATATTTAATCAATAACAAAACTGAAATGAAATCTCGCTCCTAGATGAATTCAAGGGTGAGATCACAATCACCATCCAACAAAAAAAACACAGAAACATGAGCCTCCTAGCTAATTCAATAAAGAATACTAGGAAAGAAGTAAAGAGAGACGGGGGCTTTATCACTCAATCTTTTTTGCACATCCCTCTAACAGTTGAGATGAGAAATAACTCAATAGCTGAATATAGAACCTTGGTATCCACTGAGTGCATTGATACACAGCTTTGCCAAAATCAGTATAGTCCACTAGCACCGAGCAATCCTCCACTAGACAGGTTAACTCATTATAATCAGCCTGCACTAATGGAATTCCATCAACCTTACTCATATCACTACTCATATTTAAATCATCCTTAATTTTTTCACTAAGAAAAGTATTATAAAACTCACAATCATTGCATTGCCAAGGACACAAACTAATAAAACCATCCCAAAAATAAGAGAATTGAAGCAAATCAGGCTGAATGCATTCTACAATATCCTCACAATACCAATTCATATCCATATAAACAAGGATGGAGGAGAATTTAGCAACATTATACCACAAAAAATCCATAAAAGTGGAAACCAATTGGCTTTGTCTCCCTTGCTCCTTTCGATTATATCCACATCGATCATCTTTTAAAGAGATCACACCAATGGCCACCAATTGACTCCAACTCTGACCATCACTCAATTGTTCCCACCCAAAATTCGACGCCAATCTCCAATTGTTCCCTTCCAACGTTGAAATCACCTGTCTACATACACTATAGCATCCAAACACCAACACACATACCCAAGAGATTCTCCTACTCCCATCCGCTAGACAACAGAATAACGATGTTGATAGCCATGTCCCTCCTAAGAGAGAACCCTCCATGGTTGAGGGGAAGGAACTCTGACGAAGCCCCTAGCATATCCTTCACTACTACTAATCATGTGGGGTGCCATCATCTGAGAGGACAAAAACTATAGCAAAGTGTTCTTGTTTCTCTCTAGAGGCTTCCCCTTCTAAATGATGAACCTTTTTTCACTGGCCAGTGAATATGAATAATTAAGCCGAGAAATCTGCTGCCACACCTTTTACTTCGTGAGAGAAGGAAGTCTCCATTCAACTCTCTCTTCATTTCCTTTTATTGACTTTCCCTACCATAAGATTAACTTCCAATAGTAAAGATTTAAGATTTTACAATGTCTTATAATTTTAAATAATAAAAAATTATAATTTTTATTCAAATTTAAAAATAAACTCAGGCAATTAAAAATATATATCTAAATATTTCTATTATGTATATTTTTATTAAAATATTTTATAATTTGTTTGCTTATTATCTCTCTCTACAATTCTAAAAATTTTGAGGTTAAATTTTAATAATTTAAATTTATTTATATATTTTTTGTTATTTAATATTATAATATATTGTTTTAAAATCTTAAATCCCAACTATTGAAAGTTGGTCCAATGGCAAGGAAAATCAATGAAGAGAAATGGAGAGAGAGCTCAATAGAAACATCCCTTTCCCAACTTAGCATAGGAACACAAATTTTGGTTGATGGATTAAAAAGAGTAGTGTGCATGTGTGTGGGGAATTGGGTTCTCCCTTAGCGAGGAGAGCTCATCATATTTAAATTGTCTAAATATGAGCTTTTAAAAGTTTATTTTTTAAAAAAATTATTTAAATAGGATATGAAATTTAAAATAAAGATAACTATTATTATTTTTTAAAAAATAATTTTTATTTAAGAAATCATCATTTTAAGAAGTTTAGATTTAGAGCATCCAAATTAGAGAGACAACTAAAAAAACAAAAAAGCTCATATAGTCATAAAAGTTGTCCTATTATTGTACGTGGACAGAATCAACTTCCCCATACATGCAGTGGATTCTGCACGCGTAGTACAAAAATGGGCAAATTTACTGTGAAGCACTTATATCCTGCTTGTATCCAAATTAACCGAATCGCAAAAATGGGTAAAAGTGAGATATAAAGACTTGAAAGGATAAAAACAACAAACAAACAAAAGAATTGAAATTGGGTTAGGTGGCAAGGTGTTCCAAATTAATACATATGAAAGAGACCAGAGAGAGAGCTAGGCCCATGGGCCAGTGGGGGAACACACTATTGATCATCTCTGCTCAACAATAACGCGTACGTTAGATTCATTTCGGAAGAGGCCACAAAATGAACATGAATAACTAGGAGACTAATATTGGACTGGATCGAGTCTTATTCTTTATATTCTGGGTCTAAACATATACACAAGTTCCTGAACTACCTATATTGGTTTACATGCATTCACGTGGACATCTGCCCCAAAATCTATCAATAGAATTGAAACACCATTGACAAATAATTTTCCAGATCTCCACATGTAAAGAAAGGATGGGCGGGCTTTGTTTTGACAGCATCGATCGTACAAGCCCAGCCCAAGCGACTAGTTGAATCAGTGATGTTGAATGAGATATCTTTCAGCAATGGCGGCATGAGCAGCAGCTCCAATGGGAAGAACATGTTCGTCGATCATGAAAAGAGGAGAATGTCCGGTGTGAATAGATCCCAAAGTCTCGTTCCTGATGCCTATGTAGAAGAAAGCAGCAGGCACCACCTCCGAATAGAAGGAGAAGTCCTCAGCCCCCATCATGGGTGGCACCACCCTGAAATTTGTTTCCCCCAACAAATCCCTCGCCACCTTCTTCACATGTTCGTACGTTCTATCATCGTTCACCGTCGGAGGATAAATGGTGTATTCCTTCTCGAAGAAGTCCACTACTGCCCGGCATCTGTACACGCTCGCTTGTTCCACAATCACCTGTTTGTTTCAGACCATACGCAATTCTTTTTTTTCAGTTAAGTAAAAAGGTTTGTCCATATGTGATTGTGTATTGGTGTTGGCTGATTAACCTGCTCTATTCTTCGAAGGAGCTGGTAAAAGCTTGCGTTAGAGAAAGCTCTAAATGTGCCACCAATGACCACTTTATCGGGTATCATGTCGAGATGGTTGCCTCCGTTGAAAGATGTCACTGAGACAACCTGAGTAAATTTAGACAGCCACATTATACTGTAAGTAAGAGTTAGCAGCATAGCATATACAATATTATGTATAGTCGGATAAGACGAGAGAATAAGAATTAGAAAGGAGGAGACCTGGGAATCTAGAGGATCTGATTCACGAGAGACAATAGCCTGCAAGCTGATGACGGCAGCAGAAGCGGCCACGAGTGGGGTGGGAGGAGGAGGATTTAGGTGGTTGGCGGTGATGACGGCCCTGAAGAAGCCACAGCCGGCGAGCAGAGGGCCGGGGCGGGACCCAATAATGCCAGTTGGGAGCTGATGAGAGACATGAGCTGCAAATATGGCCTCCACGTCATCCAAACCACGGTCTTCTATTATTCGTTTCGCTCCATTCCCTGCTTCCTCTGCCGGCTGGAATATCAGTACCACAGTTCCCTATCAACAACACGACAAACCGTGTAAGCACAATGCTACAGGGTGCATGCACAAATTTGGTAAACCTTCTTCGTCGATAGAAGTTTTGTCTGTTTCTGACCTGAGACCGCAACACCTCTAAACCAAATTATCGAATTACGTACCAAATACAAGATGAATAGTGTCCTTCAGCTATATGATAATAATGTACATAAATATAATGGCATCTGAATCTGTTCCACGTTCAGTACGAAGAGACGCAGAAAGGGGGCCAAAAAAGTTGAAACCTTTAAGCTATAGCTTTTGAAATGTCGCGTGGCCGTAGATTCCGTTGTCCACGACCACGAACAAGGAAAAAAAAAAAGTGAACCGAGCAGAGCGGTCCTATAGAATGAGAATCACGTGCCCTCGTCAAAGCATACAAAAGCAAGCCAACCATAATATTAAAGATGGATATAATGCGATAGAGAGCATCTTTACACACACACACACACACACACACATACCGGATTTCCGGCAATGAACAAGTTATTTCCTACCCAGTGAGGCAGGAGATGCCAATCATCTGCCTGTCCTACTTAGTAAATACTCCCTCTCATCTTAAGTCAATTGATTTTTATATTTTTAAAAGAATTTTAAAAAAATTAATTATATTATTTTAAAATATTAAATTTTTTTAAAATTATGTTGTTTGACTTATAAACTAATATGCACAATATAATAAAACACAACTTATGATATGATTAAATAATATAATTAGCTTTCTTAAAATTCTTCAGAAAAGTCAACAAAATTTTATAATTAGAGCTGGAGGAAATAGTATCAATTCAATTTATTTTTAAAATTAAAGTACAACGGATAATTCATATAAGAAGGGTAAAGGAGTAAAATGGCCCTGAAAGTATTGCCCTACCTGAAAGTCTCATAAGGAGTACTTTTTTTCAGGAAGTTTCAGAAGTGGGGCGCTTACTGTTAGTTGACTGTAAGCTGACCGAATATGTTGAGTTGACAGTTCACAGGTTATCCATAATATTTTTGCTACGGTGAAAATTTGTACTGGAACTTTTAGAAAAGATGAATTAGATGACATATAGACTTTTGAGGCAAATTTTCACCTTAACAAAAATAAACTGAATGACATGTGAACTATTAATTCAATATATTTGGTTAGCTAATTAATGGATTTAAAATTTTCAAAATAAAATTTCACCTTTAACAAAAATAAAATGGATTACCTCTGGACTATCAGCTCAACATATTTAATCAACTAGCGGTTGGGGCAAAATTGCCCTACTTTTAAAAACTTCTAAAGTAAAATTAACCCTTTTGAAACTTCTAAAGGCACAATGGCCCGTGAGGTAGAGCAAAGATGCCGGTTTACCCTAATAAGAATGGCTTGAATTACTATTTACTAGTAAAGCTTGATAAAATCAATGCTAGTATAAGAATGGCTGACGAGAAGGATAGTTTTTGTTGGGCCACAAATGAGTTGACGTAATATCATCGGATGAAAGGCTGGAGGGAAATGATGGAGTCGTTTGTAAAGAAAGAAGAGTTAATTGGGGTTGCTAGGAAGGAGTAAAATTAAAAAGGAAAGAATCGGTTATTGTCTGTCCTGAGCGGAGACATAATCAACTGACGTCCTCGCAACTGCAGCCTCCAAGGACGTTGAATTAATGAAGCGAAACCCCTAAACCAAAACTGCTTCCACCAGTTGTGCATGCTATGTGATGAAGTTCTTTTGGCTTTAAAAAAGCGCGTGACCTCAGCCTAGCAAGCATTTGGCTTCTGGCCACAGAACCTCCGCTTAAAAAGATTTATAATCATATGCAGTGCAACCATACATCAGCAACATCTATATCCGTTTTAATCAGTATATATATATATATATATATAAATAGATTAAAATAACATCCATATACTACCATATATAGAAAGAAAGCAGTGCACTGACCCCGACAAGAAAATGGAATCACGGTACATAATTGCATCGTCTGTGAATTGATCAGTAAGGAGAAGCTAGCGATATGATGACACCGTAGATAACTTCTATTTGGACAACACGATATAATGACAAATCATAAATAGCGTGTCAATATTTGGAGGTGAGGCAGGGTTTTAGAATTACCATACAGAGAAACTGATTAATTGGGTAAATGGGAATAAGCAAGGGTGTAAAACAAGGGGGTTGGAACAGAATCGATAAAACACTTATTGTCTGACTACAATACTCCTTTCTTCCAGTTCTAATTATAAGAGTCTATTAACTTTTTTAAAAAAATCATAAAAAAGATAATTACATTACTTTAAATTAATTAACTCTCGTCGGCTCATCATCTAGAGGGCAGAGAATGAAAGGACGAACCTTAAATAAATGCTGGCGAGTCTTGAGGATTTTAGCAGCACCGAGGAGCATGGTGACGTGTGCGTCGTGCCCACAAGCATGCATCTTGCCCGCTACTTTGGATTTGTGCTCCCATTCCACTCCTTCCTACAACCAAATCATTCAAATTAAAATAAAATCACACTCTCCCAATCCCATTTTCTTAATAATTAACTCCATCATCACTCTTAATTGTTTGGCTTTACTTTCTCCAATAACTATCCATTTTAATTTTAATTTCAATTTCATTGGCCCCCTGACGAAAGTAGCGCGCGCACGTACACTAGTGAAAAAAATGTCCGATCCCCATATCAACATTTGATTTCATTGCCATGCCATGCCAACCACAAATTGACCTTATATTTTCCGTCGGTCCGTCAGAGTATTACATGTTCTTATATATAATTAAATATTTCATCTTAAGAGACCTACACTCTACTACTGTACGTTATGTTTGGTTTAGATAACATTTATCTCATGAATTTAATCTGTATGTACTGCACACGAAATTATTTAAAAGTTAGTTAACACAAACAAGCCAAATGGTTCGAGTTAGTTGCAACTCCCAGGATCCGACTTTTGCGGTGTTAAAAAAATTATTCTACTCGGGTAGTTAAAAAGAACCGGAGTATTTATTTTTTTAAGAAAATTATGGGAAACGCGAGTGAAAACAAGAATATTCAATAAACCTCCAAAATAGAGGAGGAGTTGGCTAGCACAGCACCGATAATTAAAAAAAAGAAAGAAGGAAAAAGTACAACTCAGGGGGGAATTAACCTGAATGGGGAGTGCGTCCATGTCAGCTCTTACGGCGACAAAAGGCGGACCGCCGGTGCCGATCCAGGCCCGAATACCCGTCTGAGCCAGAGGATACCGATAACTAACTTCCATCCGATCCAGCTCCTCCCTGATCAGCCGGCTTGTCTCGACTTCCTCGAACGCCAGCTCCGGATTCTCGTGGATCCTCCTCCTCAATCGCGTCAACCACTCCACCGTCTCCGGATGCCGAGCTATTCTCAGCACCGCCTCGGAGCACTCTTCCGTCCATACTTCACAGCCAGACAGAGGTGTCCCTGATGATCGGAGAGCCTGGTACTTTTTGGGGGCTGCGGAAGAATTCAGCGAGCTCTTTGTCTTTGTGACTTTGTTGTCCATGCCATAACACCTCGGGTCGGAGGACAAGGCGGCATCGTAAGCGGGCTCAGCGACGGAGACTGTGTGGTGGTTGGGAATCAGAGGGATGAGCAAGAAAGTAATGGCGTAGGGTAAGCAGGATTTATTGATTTTCATGGCTGCGTCTGAAACGGAGGGAGGGGAGAGAAAGATGGGAGTAGAGGTAGAGGGAGGAAGGGAGGAGGGATGAGAGAGAGGGGAAGGGACGTGGGGAATTTAAACACGTGGGATGAAAAGGAAAGGTAAATATTTAAATAATATTATTATAATATTTGAGGGGGCGGTTGATAGGGAATAAGTGAAATAAGCACGTGGAGAGATTACCCTCTCGGGCCCCTCCACTTTCCCTCTTCTCTTATTCATTCACGTCCCTTTGTCTCTCTCTCTCTCCCCCCCCCCTCCCTTTCCTCCCCGTTTTTTCTTTTTAAATTCTTTTAACGCTGACGTAAGACGTTATGCTATTAGTATAAAAATGAGAAAATTGCGTTTTGTTCCCGGCCAACAGAATTTACAATAAAATAGTTCCGTAAAATCGCATAATTATAAAAAAGTCCCACGGGACTTTTTTGTTATTAATTACCTTAATAAAATAATATTTCTCTCACTCCCCTCTAACATGACAACCGACGCGCGTCAGTCAACTCCCTCTCATTTCTTTCTCCCCCTCTTTCCCATTGACAACTTCGGGTGGCCCTATTGACAACTATAATGCACTATCTCTCTTCCTCCATTGACAACTTCATGTGGCCCTATTGACAACTTCGGCTGTTTCCATTGACAACTTCTGTTGTTTCCATTGACAACTATAACGCACTCTTTCTCTCCCTCTGAAGTTGTTTGACGCGTGTCAGTTGTCATGTCAGAGGGGGAGAGAGAGAAATATTATTTTATTAAGGCAATTAATTACAGAAAAGTCCTAAAGAATTTTTTTGCAATTACGCGCTTTCGCAGGATTATTTTATCGTATAATCTCTTGGTTGAGACTAAAACTTAATTTTCCCAAAAATGGAACCAACACATAATTATTTTAATAAGGGTTAAAGGTATTTTTGTCCTAAAAATTTTTTAGAATGGAGTTTTTGTCTTAAAATGAAATAATTTTGCCTCTGATTATTAATTTTGTTAATTTTAATTATTAGTTGATTAAATATGTTGAATTGATACTCTATATGTAATCTATATTATTTTTTTAACATTCAAATTTGTCCCTCACCTACTATAATTTTTTTAAAGTTAGATTTAAAACTTGTTGAGTAAATTTATACTTTAAAAAAACAACATAAATGAGATATAGACTATCAACTTAATATATTAAATCAATTACATTTTAATCAAGAGGAAATGGGATAAATGCCTCACAATTTTTTTTTCATTTTTAAAGCAACCCCGCCTCGCCGGCCACCGGCCACATACCTCAACCCTCATGGCAGGGATTGTTATCATTTATTGACAAAGTAACAAATATTAAGTGCCACGAAAATGTTGACTTGTTACATTTATTAAATTGTTGACTCGTTTCAGTTATTAACTTATTAAACTATGCTTAATAATTTTATAAAACCTCTTCAAAAGACTTTATAGATAGGTACAGGGTGAGCATATTGCCACAGTCCTACAGCGATAACAAGTTGCATGCTGTAACCAAAAATTCCTGAAAAAAAAAAAAACTAAGAACTGTAAACTAAGTTATTGTTAAAAAAAAAAGTAAACTGAGTTGATTATATCGTATGTTGATGATATTGCAATCAGTTTAACGTATTAATTACACGCATATTTTTTTAATGATCAATATTTAATCCGCGGTGTGAACTGTGCATTTATGTACATCAATATTAAATCTCGGTCAAATCACATAAAAGATTGCTGCAAAACATGGCTATGAAATAGATTAATATTTGAATATGATAGCAAAAAGCAAAAAGAATATGATTAGAGGGTTTCGTTCGCCCAAAAAAGAAAAAGAAAAACAGGATTGGAGGGATTCAAGGATTCATGATGTTTTGCGAATTTTAAAATGCAACCTGGCCAGCTGGAATAATGGTGATCACTGATCACCTCCAAACAAAATAGTTTTCGAATGCATGTGAAGTCATGCACTCACTTTGTTAATGAACTGCTAGCAAACCGTAATTATATGTAGGGTTAAAAGAGTAATTTATCCCCTAACGTTCTAAGGAGGAGTAATTTTAATCTTAACGTATTGTTTGCTCAATCTACCCCTCAACGTTTTTAAAGAGGAGCAATTTTAGTCCTAACGTTATTTATTTGAAGAAATTTATACCCTCACTAATATATCTGTTCAGTTTAATTGTTAATTGGGGTGTGCTGACCAATGATAAGGCCATATAACTGATGAATTGAATTAAATAATATGCTATTATATGTCATTTGACTGAAATTAAGTTTTTTTTTTTTAAAAAAAGAAACCCAGTCTATTGATTGTCAAAAACATGTGCCTTAATTTAGTCACAACATATTATTTAATCCATCTCATCAGTTTTATGGCCTTATCATTGTCAACACACTTCAGTTAACAGTTAAACTGAACAGATATGTTAGTGAAAGTATCGATTGCTCCAAATAAATAACGTTGGGATTAAAATTAAGTAAAAAAAAACGTTAGGGTTAAAATTGCTTCTCCTTGAAAATGTTGAGGGGTAAATTGCACTTTAACCCTTATATGTATACATAGTACATATTGTGAAAATTAACATTGTGAAGAGGAAGGGGTTTATTTTATTTTTTTGCAAAGTCATAATATCCCAAAGAAAGTAGGAAAAATGATAAAAAAAAACCATCTAAATGTTAAAAACTCTAAAAAGTCAGTTAAATAAAAGGAAATAAAGAGAAATAATTTGGTAGGAATATAGGTTTTTTAAATTGGGAAATAATTATAATGGTAACGTAAATAATAAAACTTGTAACATAAATGAAAAACTAGCTTGTGTGTTTTGATATAATTGAAATGAGAAATAACTAGAATGATAACGTAAATGAAAAAACTCATGATTTTTTATAATAATTTAAAAAATCCAAATTCCTATCAAAATACTTCTCTATCATTTTCTTTATTTAACAGACTTTTTAAAATTTTTAACATTCAGATAATATTTTTTTATTAGTTTTTTAATAAAGTAAGTAAAATCGGATGCTAAATCGAATCTCGATATATATAAAATAGAGTAAAGGAGCAAAAATATTTATAAACTTTTGTCAAAAGAGTGCCTAGCACCATAAAAATGCTTATGAATTCTTTAAAAAGGGGCAAAAATATCATCTTCAATGTTAAACTTCTGTTACTTTTTACTTGTAGGCCCCATGTTTATTTTTTTAATAATTATTTTAATCAAATAATATTTTTCACACACACTCTCTCTCTTTGCTCGTCCTCCTTCTTTGTCCTTCCCCTTCCTCACTTTCAATTTCTTAGAACTCCCTTCCTCCCTTTTCTCAGTCAAACTTCTTCACCAACAGTAGACCCATTTGATATATGGATAAAAGGATGGAGTGGCCTTTTGTTTGAATTTCTTCCTCCGTTTTGCAAATCAATCATCAGAGACTCCGAAATGCACTCTAGGTGAGATCTCCAAACGGCGATTTACCTTCTTCTTTTATCTCTCTACTTCGAGAGCTTCTCGAAGAGTATATTTGTCAAGTACCAATAGGAGGAGAGAATCCGCAGATTAATTAGCCATGGCCAAGGGGTTGTTGCTACCATTGCTACCTCTGTTCGTCAAGATCCTTTCACTCTACTCCTTCTAGCTCTTCGTCGTTGTGATGATTTTGGCCGGATCTTCTCTACTAGCGTCAAGAAGTAAATCTTGTGACATTGTAGCTCAGATTATTTCTGCCCTCGCCATTTTCTTTTACTTTCAATAGCCACTTTTCAAAAATCTTGAATTTTTAATTTACTAGTTTGTGTTGGTGGTTTGCTGCAATTGTATGTGTGTGATGGAGAGACGAAGTTGTAAGAAATTGAGAGAGAGACGAATGATTTGTTTGGTATAAGAAATAAGTGACTTATTGTGCAATACGAGAAAAACTTCTCTTATATACTTACTTTATATTTTGTAATAAATTATTTATAAATCATTCCAAACACAACGAAGAGGGGGAGAGAGGGGGAGGAGTAAAAAGGATCACGAAAGAGTGAAAACGGGTTAGGGAGGGTGTGAAGAAATTGTTTTTGTTTAAAATAATCATTAAAAAATAATAAATGTGGGCCCACAAGTAAAAAGTAACAAAAATTTAACACTATTAGTGGAGATGGTACCCTTTTTAAAGAGTTCATAAGCATTCTTACACTTTAAAAATTTTTATAGTCCTAGACATTCTTTTCATAAAAATTTATGGATATTTTTGCTTTTGTACCCAATAAAGTGAAATGTTGAAAACCATACCATTTACTTGCTATTTTTTAAAAGCACGGTGGCTGTGCGTTTTTTAAAATGTTTAATTTATTTTTTGGATAAAAATGTGAAATATATTAAAAATCTTGATTATTTCCAACAAGTAATTTAAAAAAATTAAAAATAAGTTATTAATATGAAGTTAGTATAACTATGTAATGTCTGTTAGATTCCTTTAAGTATTGCGATCGTATGTAAGAAAATACATTTATGTTAGAAGAAACAGTTATGAATATCAAATCAAATATCAGATGACAATATCAAATAGTTGTTATAAGACCGGTTCAACTTTTTCTTAAAAAAAAATGAGGAAACCAATTAAATTACGTTAAGGTATTTATAATTTTTCATTAAATTAATTTATTTTCCTTATGACTTAATATAATCTAATAAACACATTATATGATATAATTAAATAATTTATCTAGCTTCGCTAATCTCTCTAAAAAACTTTAACTAGATTCTATAAGTAGAATTTGAAGTAGTATAAGATACAATTGAGTTTATTGGAAATATCAAGGAAGCTATACAAGTTGCTTTAAAATATTGATATTTATATATTTTTTTCCACTAAATTAATCTGTTATTTGTTCCACTTATGAGTTGATAACAATCAAATGATACATGATATTTACTTAATTAAATAATTTATTTAACTTCCTTATTTTCTTAAAAGAAAACTCATTGTGCGTGCCTTATACTATCTTTAGTGCTAAATATAATATTCAATTGAATTTTTTATAGAGATTAAAGAAACTAATTAAATGACTTTAAATTATTTATATTTATCATGTTTTCCTCTAAATTTATTTATCTAATTTACAAATTGATATATAATGTATTGACACACAATACATGACATAATTAAATAATTTATTTAATTTTTTTAACATTTCAACCAAAAAGTGAACTGCTGTAGTACCCCATTAGTAGGTATAAAACCTAATTGAATTTTTAGAGATATTAAATAAGTTAACTAAATTATTTTAAAATATTTATATTTATCATTTTTTAAAATTAATTTATTTGATTTATAAAATAATATATAATTTAATAAAACACAATATATAAAATGATTAAATAAATTATTTAACTAGTTTAAAATATAAAAATAGTTAACTTCACATTATAATTTAGGTTTGGAGGGAGGAGTAAATTAAGGACTTGTTTGATATGATTTATTTGAACTAAATAAGATCTTATTTATAAAATAGGAGAAATACGTCTCTCACATACTTATTTATACTCTAAAAATAAAAATTTATTACCTCTAAATAAATTATTTTCAATTAATAAGGCAAATACACGGTTGGGGTAGGAGAGAGTGTTTGTGAATGAGAGATTTGTAACTGTACGGCCATGACAACGACTTGCCATCGCCTCCCGAAGCAACACCACCACCACACGCGCCACGCCTATTTTATTTTTTCCGACCACCATTTTTCACCCTAGCCTACGTATGCTACCCTACATTTTACGAATTCCTAAAATACTGGAGTAGCATATTGCCATTTGTCCTGATTCATCGATTCGTTCTGGAATAAATGATTTATTTTTTACATGGTTTATTAAAACTGATTTTATAAAAGGTGATTTATGTTTAGATGGGAAGTAAAACTGTGATTTATTTGAGTAAAAGTGAAAAAATAACTTGTATTTAAATTGAGAGTGACTTATTACTATTAGAAGCAGAAGAAATGATTTTTTTTATAAATACTTTTCTCAACTTATTTTTTTAAATCACTAATTTAAATAAATTGCTTGTTTTTTTTAAACTGTTGCCAAACACCTATGATTGGCGTATATCAATTTTTTTTCCAACCTCCACTCAAAAACACTCACCATTGCTCATACCAAACAGTCCCTAAATATAAAATATAGTTACCTCATATGAATAAATTTACAACTCTTTATAAATATATATAATTCTTCTATAAATAACATATTAATTTTTAACTATAAAAAATTGTACTGATTTACTCAGAGTTGAACATTTATTTATAGAAGGATTTTACTTTTTTATTAGATAAGAGATATTGTTTTCTTTTTATTTAAAAAATTTATTTTTATTTTAGTTTTCAGTTCTGGAGTGAAATTTTAAAATATTTTTACTTTTAATTAAAATTAATTTATTTTTTTAATTCTAAAAAAAGAAGTCCTTTGACCTAGTCTATATAAATAGGATCGTAATCAGGGCAGACAAGATAAGAAGAGGCGTCTATTATCCATGTACTGTGTATGAATGCAATGATCTAGCTCTATCCCTAAGCACAGTGGTAGGTCAAATACGTTTTTATAGTCTGAGTGCGTGTTTGGGAAGTTAAGGTGGCTAATTCATCTTATTTACTTAAAATGGATTTATTTAGTATATTAGACTTAGGACCTGTTTGAGATAAGTGTTTTGGAGCCTTGGGGTTAGGGATATATCTAATGAGTCATATTTTTACCCCGAATCCAAACATAATTAACTTATTTTATTCTCAATAAGTCATATTTTCTACCATTAATCTAAACACTATTGACTTCTCATAAATTACTTATTTTTTATTAGTTTATTATCATAAACCACTTATAAAAATAAGCCACTTATGATAAGTCACAACCAAACAGGCCCTTAATTGAGTGTTTGGAAACAAAATAAAGATATTGGTCTTATAGAGGAAAATGATCTTATTTGAATAAGCAAATGTTTGTTGCTTATTGCCCCAATCTTGATCTTATGGTGGAAAATGATCTTATTTTAATTTTATGTTACAATTTACTCTATCAAGTTCTAATTACAAGATTTAGTTGACTTTTTTAGAGAATCTTAAAAAAGCTAATTATATTGTTTTAAAGCATTAAAATTTATCATAATATATGTATATGTAATAAGACTACTTCAAGTTCTAATTATAAGATCTAGTTGTTTTTATTGTGAAGAGATTAAGGAAGCGAAAAAATTCAACTAAGTTTTATAATTATAACCAAAGGTAATATAAATATCACAATATATTTATATGTAACAAGACTCTCTTAAGTTCTAATTATAAGACTTAGTTGGTTCTTTTTGGAGAGATTAATGACGTGAAAAAAAGTCAACTAGGTTTTATAATTAGGATTGGAAATAGTAATTATAAAACCCAGATAAATTATGTTAGTGATAAAATTAGAGACAGAATTATACGGTCCATATGATTCGATTAGTAATGTAATGTTATTTCATAAGAAATTTTACATTTCTTTGCTTTCTAATTTATATGCATTTTTAATTATTTAATCTTGTTATTAATCATATATTTTAAGCTTTTATTCTTAACTTTTGTTAAAATTAATTTTCTTTTTTCTGGTATAACTTTTTAATTTTACTATATATATATATATAATATATTCACTAATATTCATATCTCTTTCAGTCATTTACCACAATTTTTTTTTCACAGTTCCTTTTTGCTTCTTCAACTTTTTTCATGTGGTTAGAGTAATTACTTCATTTTTACCCACTTCTCTCTTAATTAGTACTGTTGGAGTCGGTGGGTATAAATATATATTTTAGTCTATTACTGAGACCTACCTTATCCATTATGATATTGTGCTTGTGTCTGTAACGCTTCAAAGACCCGTGAATCTTCATTAGTTTATATCTTTTTTTGCTTTGAACATTTTATACCCTCACTCTTTCTTAGTCTTTTCATCCATTATGGGTGTGATATTTATTTACAAATAATGTATTATTGTTCTTTGTGTGTGTGCCATCTGAAAGTCCAAATATGCCTTTATTTCCACATATTCTCTTCATCATCACGTGATACTCTATTCCTTAAGTTTTTTCCCCTTCATTTCATATTTCTTTTGGGTTATATGTCTACTCAGTCTCAAAATCCATCCCACAATTGAATTTTTTTAATTGATGGGATGGGTGTGCGTGAAGTATATATGACACACTTACACTTTCTTTTTCTATAGCACCATTTTGTCGTCTTCTTAATATGTAGATATAATTAAG
Source organism: Acacia concinna (assembly GCA_037177275.1). Lineage (NCBI taxonomy): Eukaryota > Viridiplantae > Streptophyta > Magnoliopsida > Fabales > Fabaceae > Acacia > Acacia concinna. The sequence goes on from JBAGKO010000011.1 coordinate 3,036,700, forward strand.
GTGCATTCATTTCCGCGCTTACAGATTAAAATCCCATCCTCCTGCCTTCTTTTATTATTTTAAAATGTTTGGAATTGTTGTTGAAACTTTTCAAGCATGTCTCTCTTGAAAAATATATATTTTTGTCTCTAAGTTAATCACCTAGAAGGTTGAGTATTCGGAAGTAATTTTTTTAGGAGTATTTTCACTCTGTAAGTAATCAAAGTGAACCAAATTTGCTCTAACTGTTGGTCAAAGTTACCTTTGATTGTTAAGTGCTACCTCATCCCTTCCTTCACTTAGCCCAGAAGTGAAAAATTATTTATAAGTTTAAGGGGGATCACCCTCTTTTTTTGGGTTGTACTTTAAAATTGAGCACCCCTTTAGACTTGTATTCATAATAAATGTCCTTTCATAAAGAGTTTGGCCTTCATTTGAAAATATAACTTTACACTTAAATACAACTTTGAGAAACTTACTGTATTTAAATATTATACACACATTTATAATTTTTTAAATGATATAGAAGTCTTCACCAAGTGTTGAGCGGTTTATGCCTTGCATCTTATATATGGACTCTCTATTGAGTTCCTTTGACTCCTCTAGCCAATAAGATGGTCATGAAGTCCGTGTGTGTTCTTATTTAAATATTATACACATTTATAAATTTTTGAATGATCTAGAAGTCTTCACCAAGTGTTGAGCTGCTTATGCCTTGCATCTTATATATGAACTCTCTGTT
>JBAGKO010000011.1:3083611-3112099 GCA_037177275.1 Acacia concinna
GACCGGAGTGGAGAGGAGAGGAGAGGAGAGGAGGGGTCACATGTTTGATTCTTATTTATTTAAGGGCAATGAAAGTTTCTTTGAAAATTTTAAAAGTGCGGGAATTTTATTACTATCGTTATTAGATTGTTAGTTGACTAATTTATTAAGCTGACAGTTTACAGTTTATCTACTGTATTTTTATTATAGTGGAAAATTGTCCTGAAAATTTTAAAATAAATTTCTACCTTAATAAAAATAAACTAGATGACCTATAGAGTACAAGTTTAACATATTTGATCAATTAACAAAAGGGGCAAAATTGCCTTACTTCTTAAACTTTTGGGGTAAAACTGCCCCTCATAAAACTTTTAAGGTAAAATTGCCAGTATATTTCTAGAGCAAACATGAGCTTGATTTTATTTAAATGTGAAATGATTAGTTATTTAACATTCTTTGGGCCTCAAAATGTTTGGATTGGATGGTGTGAATGCGGCCCAGTTGACGTGCCGATTGACCCACCCATTGCATGAGACGGTCCTTCGAAAATAAGGCCCTGTCCAGGCGCACACCATTTAGGTTTGAAACTTTATTAGAAAATAAGGAAAACGTGTATGGATGAGAAATTAGTGTCGGGGTTTAATTTTGGTAAACAATTTTTTGACAAATATATTTAATTTGGCACGAATTAGCCGATAGAATACTAGAAGAGCATAAGGGGAGACGCCCCATTCATTATGTTGTGATTGATTAATTAATTAGGCATTTGACCCATCGGTGAGGGAATTAAGTATAATTAATTAGTCAAATTAAGGTAATTGCGTGCGGAGGGAAATTCATTTGAGATTGAGCTACGCATTTTATTTTTGGAGATGAGTGAGGCCAGACCGGAGGACTATGCGGACTTCTCTTCCTTTTTCCCTTTTTGCCATATTTTTTTTTAGACCTGGAGCTATTTCATAAATCATGACCAACGGAATGGCGATCCTGTAATATTTGAGTCCTTTTTTTGGGGGAGAAAATGGCGATTATGTTATATATTTATGACTATGATTTGAGTAATTATTAGTATAGCATATATAGCATAGCAAGAGAGATGAATGGAATGGAATTAAAGAGTGTACGTAGGAAAAGGCAGGGAATGTTTGAGTGCGGGTGAAGAAGGGAGGGACGTGGGTAGGGTAGGGTAGGGGTGACGCCAGGGTTGGGGCAAATTAAATTAAATTAAATTAAATCAAATTAATTAGGGGGCAACGAAGAAAAGCGAGCCAATTAGTTAGGTGATGTGTTCATTACAGAAGGTAATAATGATTCAGTGGAAGGCTTTGACGCTGATTTCTTGTTTTGTAGTATTTCTATTACTTTAATTAGCAATTAGCAATTAGCAATTGCCTCTCTAATCTGATCTCATTGGAGTATCTCCTAACTCTCTGCATGGAATGGAATCACTGGACCATGACACGTGTACGAGGACCGGTGCAGTCACCATGCGCCTCACCGCACCGCATCTTTTTCACGGCATAGAGTATTATTCTTTTGTGCTTTAATTTCCCCTCCTTCTGTATTGTTCCTTTCTTATTTGTCCATTCGTTTTCGTTAGTTAACTCCGCCTTCCTTTTCCCCCCAGCTAATGGGTCAATCACGCGCTCCTCCGTCAACCTTTAACATTGAGACTCTCTCTAACAAACAAAGACACGTTACGTTGTTCCTATTAATATTAGCCAGTGTGAACAACAATGTTCCTGACATGACCATCACTCCTTACTATTGCTAATTCTTATTCTTATTATTATAACACTAAATAAATTTGGCCCTATATATCCTTTTTTTTTTTACCTCGGCTACTTCGTCATAATACACACCCATATATAGTTATCTTTCAACCCTAATTATAGGGGCCATCAATTTTTTTTTAAGAATTCTAAAAAAATTATTAAAAGAACTAATTTTATTACTTAATTATATAATATATTATATTTTATTATATTATATATTAGTTTATAAGTTAAACAAAAACAATAAATTTTAATATCTTTAAGTAATGTAATTAAATTTTTTTAGATTTTTTTATAATTTTTTAAAAAAGTCAATGAACCTTTATAATTAATAAGGGATGGAGTATATATTATAAGGGACAATATATGTACATGTACGCATGTTCAAAGGATTCAATGAATTTCGGTGATTCCGATGACAGAGATCAGGAGCAGCCTGCGAGTGTGATATTTTGTAGCTTAATCCCCGGCGGTTGATGGCGTATTTATCGCAAGCTACTCCCACCTCAATCATTTTTTTAAAAAAATAAATATATATAAATTAAAGCCGCGTGAGATTAATGTTTAATTTAGAAAAAGCACATGATTACGATGATAGGGCAACACAATTAAAAAGCCTGTTGATTAGTGATGAGGTTAATTGGTTTAATTAAGCAGCATCAGGCACATCACACATGCCATCCCTTAAAATTAGCCACTTTAATTTGATGAATTTATCATGGCGCCGCGCAACTTCTGCCAAACCTCCTCCCCCACATAAATTTAGTTTAATTCTAACCTAATCCCTACACCCTCGCTAAAATGAGTTTTAATTTAATTTAATTTATTCATCAGGCAACAAATCAACAATTAAAAAAAACAAAAAAAAGATCAGTCTGGCAACTCGCATGTATGGGATGTAAGACAAAATGGTATATTCTCCATTATACAATAAATAAAAAGCACGCATTAAATAAATTTGTTACTGTGGCTAAATGTAATTTGATTATTCTTGAGTTATTTTCATCTCATCATTTTTCTTGGAAAGCGTAATAAAAGCACAATAAAAAATGATGGCAATGAATATAATAGAACACCTTCAAATACAGTCATTCTTAAGCCAAAAAAATAAATACATTGTTTAAAAAAAACATGAAAATAAACACATGACATTTTAATCCCACCAATCAACCCCCAGTAGATGGTGGGAGCAAAGGGAATAAGAGGTGAAAAGCAAAGATTGAAGGAACGCGCAAACTAGCCAATTTTCTTATAGCCCTGTCAAATTAAGAAGTAATGTAATTTCTTATGTTATTAATATAATATGTATTAATTAAATTAATTGTTAGAATAGTATAATTAGAGAAACAAATCAAAGTAGAATCAGCTGTGTAATTAATTTTAATTATTATTAGGCTCATTAAAACACTTTAAATCATTTTTATTAATTTCTTCATTCATCATCTTCTACTTAATTATTATTCAGGGATTATATTTTTTTTTTAACGGCAACAATTCTGATGCCACTTATAACACTGTCCATTGTTTCTCTTATTCAATTTAAATCTCTCTCAGTTACAGCCGGTCATTTGTATTACTCATTAACTCATTACCTTCCTTTATGTCTCTCCTTATAATCAGCAAACCTGTATGCATCATCATTATTAACTTTTTCTTACCTCTTGGCTCTAACATTTTCAACTGTAGAAATTTAAAACATTAGTTCAATCATATCCTATTTTTGACTTTTTTTGGGTGGGATTAAAAAAAAAATCAAGTTGAAATCCGGATGAAGGAAACTAGGGAAGTTGGGCGTCTGAACGGAATTCATTGGCCGGGATTCGGTAACCCGTTGGATTTGGACCCACCGAACCCGGACCTTGGGACTTCTTATCCCGTGGGACCCACGGTGCCAAATCGAAGAACGACGAGTGAAAAAGTGGGGGAGAAAACGGGACTTCCACCTACAAAAAGCAACGTAATGTCCATGGCGGGATCGATCGATGGAGAGGCGAGAAACGGAGACGGAGTGAGAATTTACGGCAACGTTTAGAATTTTGACACAACAGAAATAGAAGAGAGACTCGGCTACGTACATCATTTCAGAGGGGAAGTGTCACCTTCAACGTTCCTCGCACTCTCTCCCGTTCATTCCCCATCCTCTTCCTCTCCCAATCCCCAGCTGATTTATCTTCCATTTCCTGCAATCTGCTTGTTCTTAGTTATTCGTGGAGGAGGCTTGGGTATTGAGTCGGGACTAGTTCCAGTTGTTTGATCTGTTTCCAGCTGTATCGGGTTCTACGAGGAGGTGATGGAAGAGAGCCGAATTTGCCAGGGGAGCGTGATAAGATCCCTTCTGTCGATCCTTCAATGGTGGGCTTTCAACGTGACTGTGATTATCATGAACAAGTGGATCTTCCAGGTATTTTTTACAGCTCTTTTGTTTGTTTATCCCTCGGAGAAAGTTTTTTTCATCTTTCCCAATTGAATTTTTTGTCATAATTTTCATGCTTCATCCCCCCTCCCCCTTTTTATTCCCGATAAAGTATGTCGCCATATATTGTTTGGCACCGTTTATTCCCGCAACTAATCTTATAACCTTGTTTCTACAATCTGTTACATTCAGTTTTTCTGAAGTTATTTGTATTCGTAACTCTTCACTTGTGTGTGCAGTTTGATTTGAACCAGACTTCACCCCGTTAAATTGCTAAAACTTGATCCGTTAAATTCTCAGAACATGGAGAGATCAGAAATTACCAGAGTGAATAGAACTCTACGAAAATATTACTTGCTAATTTCCTGTAACTCATTTATTTAGACTTTCGACAGTAGGTGGTTCATGGAGCTAGACGTGTTTCACTAATGTGATTCTCTTAAATGATCTATAAATTCAAACACGTAATTGTAATTTACCACACCAATAAATTATCCGATTGGGCTGACATATTGACTTTCTTGTGCATTTAATCGACCTTTAGAATAACCGATGAATGCGTCGGCATGTCATTGCTACGTGGAAGTAGCAGACATTTTATTGAATTAAATTGTTATAATTTTGATCTTTTTATGTTCCTGTTTCATCAGTACTGTTTAAGTGTTTATCAATCTCTCTGTATTTCCTTCTTCCTCGACTTGGCACTCAATCACTCTCTATTGAAAGATTTTATAGATCATAGCAAAAGCTATGAATCTAAAATATATTTGTCTATTTTTCCTTTCAGAAATTGGACTTCAAGTTCCCCCTCACAGTATCCTGTGTCCACTTCATCTGCTCGACAATGGGAGCATACCTGGTAATTAAGGTACTGAAGCTTAAACCACTGATAACTGTTGACCCAGAAGATCGCTGGAGAAGAATCTTTCCAATGTCCTTTGTGTTCTGTATTAACATAGTGCTGGGGAACGTAAGCTTAAGATACATTCCAGTATCTTTTATGCAGACAATAAAGTCATTCACACCCGCAACCACTGGTAAGGTTCAATAATTGGCAGCATATACCCCGTCATATATATTTCTGGATTTCAAAATTATTGTTGAGAATAATTTCATCTGATTATAATTGACTCTTGCAGTTATTTTACAATGGCTTGTATGGAAGAAACATTTTGACTGGCGTATTTGGGCTTCTCTTGTACCCATTGTTGGCGGGATACTTCTCACATCCATCACAGAGCTTAGTTTTAATATGTTAGGATTTTGCGCTGCATTATTTGGCTGTTTGGCGACATCTACAAAGACCATCCTTGCGGAATCTCTTCTACATGGATACAAATTTGACAGGTAGGATCTGTGTATTTGATTTTTCTTCAACATTTGCATTTTATTATTTTCCTGTTCTTTGGCTTCTTCATTTCTTCCTGGATTTTTTTCCTATGTAAACTTAACACTTTTTTATGTGTTTGTAATGCCTACTACTATTCTTGCTGAAGAATGGGTTTTTGAGACCATTTTCCCCTATGTAGAACTCCGAAATTTTTCTTGCACATAATGTGTAATATGACTGACTTAGTTGTCCATAAGGCATAGCAACCTGATGCACATTTGGCTAAACATAACTGGTACTTACACCAGAAACGGTCTATGGCATGTGGGAGGTTTTACTCAAGGACCTTGCCCTGTTTGAAAGCCAAGAAATTTATGATCCTTCATTGTAGAACTAATAATTTTATCTAGGGTTAAGGTGTAAAAATATAAATGGGGTTTTCTTAAAAGTGCGTGTAACTCCAAGTGTGTTTTGGGAGAGGGATGTGTCCAATTTCCACTAACTATTCTCTCCATTTAATGTACAACCATTGAATTATGCTTTAATAGTTGAGATTTAATGCTTGGGAGCAAATTTATAATTGTAGATTTTACCTAGCATTAAATCTCTACCATTAAAACGTAATCCAATGATTGTAAATTAAGTGGAGAGGAAGTGAAGAGAATGGTCAGTGGAAACACCTCCTTCCCATGTTTTTTAGGGGGCAAAAGTAACTATAGCGTTACAAAAGTAGGGTAAAAATATTTACATACCGTTAAATTTGACTTTTTTTACTTTTAAAGCTGACACGGACAATTACTCAACCAAGTTTCATCCTAGGTGGCAGTGGAGAAAAAATAAAAATCAACTATTAAGTTTGACTTTTTTACTTTTTTCACCTAGTGGATTTTTTTAAAAAAAATTTCTCCATTGCCACCTTGGATGAAACTTAGCTAAGTCATTATCTATACAAGCCTTAAAAGTAAAAACGTCAAACTTAATGGTCAATATGTATTTCTGTCTCACTTTTGTACCCACGTAGTTATTTTTACCCTTAAAAAAAATATTTGGTATTAGACGCACTTTTGAGAAAACCCCATGTAGTTTTGCACCTTAACCCTTTTATCTAATGACATCATTACAATTGCATATCAGATATATTACATGGTAAGAAATGACAATTGCAGGTGCATCTCATTTCACTTGTTGACTGCATAAAATACTATTAGATATTGGCAGGTTTTAACGAACTTGGTTGGGGGGAATCCGTTTCTACATTGGTGTTAAAATGAACTGATTTTGTAATTCATACTTGACATTTTTAAAATTGAGCTAGTGATTGAACGGTGTGAAGACATTATTAGTATTTATTGGTTAAGCTGTAGTTGAATTGGTAATTTTTAAATTTCTTCAAAACTCTCTCCCATTGCTTTCCATTTTCTGGTTTCATATTTGTTCAAGAATTGTACCATTTTGTTGAAAAAAATTATTTGAGAAATTCAAAATTGATCGACTCCTGTACTGGCCCTGCATTAATTGGTCCAACTGAATATTTGGCACGTTGGGTTTATGGTTCATTGTCCAGTTGAGTGGTTAAAGCGGATCCAGTTTTCCTTTTTAGCATTTGCTATTAACAAACGTGGGTGCACAGTACACACATAGAAGCGATTATGTATAATTTTTAGCTAAGCAGTTTGTGTTGAAATCATCTGTTTCTTTTCTTCCCATTTGGTGATGCATTATGTCTGTATACCTTTTTATTGACTGGTTTCTATGAACCCCTTGGGCTTGATTTTGCTGTAATATGGAAGCTGATATATCTTTTTTGTGTAATTTTAGCATAAACACAGTTTATTACATGGCACCTTTCGCAACCATGATCATGGCAATACCCGCAATGTTAGTTGAAGGCAATGGAGTTCTCAATTGGCTTCATACTCATCCTAATCCTTGGTCGGCCATTACTATTATTTTAGGCTCGGGGGTTATGGCTTTCTGCCTTAACTTTTCGATCTTTTATGTGATTCACTCCACCACTGCTGTGACATTTAATGTTGCCGGAAACCTCAAGGTGAGATTAGAGGCAAATTTATGTGTCTCAAGCTACTCTATTTTGTCTTCACCTTCACGCATGAATTCATCATTTTTATTATGAGACGGTTCAACTTGTTAATTGAACTGAGAATCTATCTGTAGACACAGTCATTATTTCAACAAGACGTCTGTCCTCTATTTTTCTGTTTCAACAACGTAGCTTCTTCTTACTTGATAGCGTGGCCTGTTTCTCTAATTGCTTGTTGGTCTAAATTGCGACCTGTCCCATATAATTGCAACCTTTCTTTCAAATTAAGTATGAAATCGCACTATTTGTGCAGGTTGCTGTTGCAGTCCTTGTTTCTTGGCTGATATTTAAGAACCCAATTTCGGCTTCAAATGCTTTTGGATGCGCCGTGACTCTTGTTGGGTGTACTTTCTATGGCTATGTCAGGCAAAAGCTATCCCAACAGCCACCACCAGTGCCAGGAACACCTCGAACTCCTAGGTCCAAGATGGAGTTGCTTCCTCTTGTAAATGATAAACTTGATGATAAAGTCTAATTTTCTTGCCATGTGAAACTTCTCTGCCGTTTGCCTCGGGGAAGTAAATAGCTGAAGGTGCAGTGCAAGAAGGAAAAACGGTTTTTTGTTCCATTAAGTACACGTTTAATTTTGCCTTCCATTAGATTACCATATTGTTAAATACATGTTCTCTTTCCTTAGAAGTCCCTCTTAGTTTTCCAGCTTCATTATTCACTCGAATTCTTCTCTTGATAGGAACTCTGCCATTTTTTTTTTGCTCCCTTATATAACGGTGAACAGGGCTTGAAGTCCTTTAGTTAATACATATGAATAGCATGTGATGTTTACAATTTGCAATTACTTTTCGGTGTTATCTTGGAAGTCATCAAATTACTCTTGCGGGAGAGCGATGTGTCTACGGATTCTCAGTTTAATTGATTTGATTTCTGACAAAATTCAATTAGAAGTTCACCACGACGCCTAAGCATCATTCCATAGTCATACAATCTTGTAATTGGTCGTAAATAATTTACTACAGAAAATTCAAATGAAGCATTTGCCCACAAGGATGAGCAGAACAATCCAAAGTCATATTCAACTCTTCAGATAAACTAACATGGATATGTTCATTTATACCCTCAAATCACATATCATTAGTACAAGGATTTAGTTAGTAGATACAGGGCGAACTAAAAAAGATGCAACATTGACATGATAGGTTAATCTTCAAGCTTATTATTACTCAAGTGAGACGATCCTAAGTAGGAACTAGTGACTAATGAGTAGAGCTTTAAGCGAGAAGCCAGAAGTTCTTCTGCCATCTGGTGCTGATGTAGTAGCCATTGGTCCCTTGGCTTCGCTTCCTGACTCCTATGGCCAAGCAATCTGCCTTGTTGATGCACTGCTCTACAAATTCCTCTGTGCTGCTGCTGCTGCTGCTTCCACCACACAAGCTGACACAAACAAAACTGATTAGATTACTGAATAATTAACAAGATTTAATTTTACTAGTCCGAGATCTATGGTTGGTATTCGCACAAGATTCTCACTCACCAGTTGAAGAGGAGGGATGGTGGCTTCTTTTGGCCCAATACTAAGACAGATACCTCCAGCTTCTTGACTTGGCTCAGAACTGTGGCCAGCCTTGGCCCTTGAATTACAAGTGCTTCCACTTCCACCTATGTCAACCACACCAAAACGTTATTCTCAAAAGAAAAAAAAACATAATAGAGAAGTGGAGAAAAAAAGCTGAAAACTCTGAACAGTTCCCACGATATCTCTCTGGATACTGAGTAAAAGTAGCGATGAAGGCAGGGAAACTGAAACAGTCAGACCCTTTGCCCTCGAAAGAAGAGAAAAAAATCATGGGCAAAGAAATGTTGAAAAAGAAAAAAGGAGCGCCTATTTCCTCTTTTTGAACTGCTTTGAAATACTAAGATCTAGCAATAGCAAGCGCATATTACTAGAACTCGGCCACGCTCCAGAGAGAAGACTCTAAAACTAAAACAGAACATGCAGGACAGAGTCTGTTGAAGACAAAATCCCCCCCTTAAATCTAGAGAAGTGAAGGTTAAAATATCATTTTTGAAACATAAAAATGAGCCATAGAGAGTCAAAAACATGAAACAAATGTACCTCAGGCTTGCAATCTTTGCAAAGGGACCCCAGATAGTTGACAAGATACGTAGAACAAGAAGAAGAATCAGATCCACCGTGGGGAGGCACAATGTTAAGCAGAGTGAGCAAGTCACCCTTATTGGCGACATGGGTGAGTGCCCACATCATGGCATGCTTGGAATGTGCAGTGTGATCGACCACCACCATCACTCTCTTCCTAACCACCACGGCACCGTCTTCATTCCCATACATACTGCTTAACCCTTCCATTTGACTCACACTTCCCTCAAACCCACCACAGCTATAGTTGTTGCTCGCACTCCACCTGCTCGATGTTGATCTCCAAGCCTCCCTCACACTTAACTGCCTCAAAAATGAACCTGAGTTATGCATATCCTTTCTTTTATAGACGTACCCCTTAATCCTCGCGCCTGATTTATCACTCACGACTTGAAGAGAAATCACAGGTGGGTAGGGCGCTAGAGTGTGGCAGAGGACATGACAAGTTATTCCACAGAAGAGAGAGGACGAAGGTATTGGGAATGAAATGAATGGGTGATGCAAGGTTAGGGAAAGGAGGGGTTATAATTTATGGGAAGGCAGGTTGCAGGTTGCAGGTTGCAGGTTGGAGAGCGTCACGGGAATCCCTGGCTAGTCGTAGCTTTATTGCAGAGAGATGGGAGTGGGAAATGGAAAGTGGCGCAGTGTGCTTTGATGATGAAACAGAGGATCTTTGTACGATCTCTCTCATTTTATTTCTCTATTTCAGATTTTAGAGTGAGATTCCCAATACACACAACACCACTTTGACATCTTGTGTCATTTAATATTTAAGATCGTCTTTTGCATATAAAACAAACAAATTAGTAATAGTAAATTACTAATTACCCATTGCCTATGTCTATGTGGCCATTGCCTATGACGAGTAACCTCATGCCACGTGATCATCCCAGTGGTCCATCTTTTCTTATCTTAGCATGAGGCTGATTCCTCTTTTTTAAATGGGCAATTAAAGAAGCAAACACTAACCGCTTCATATTACAAGAGAGACGGGAGAAGTAAACACTAAGAGCACATTTGGATGGAGACGAACTTCATGATAAATAATTTATGAAACGTCACCTTGACAAAAATTTACTTGTTACTAGAGCTGAGAATTCAGCTCGAGCTTATCATGGGCCAGGTTTAAAATTTAGAGTCTAAAAATAAAGTCGAACCTAAACGGATTAGTCCTGTAAGGTCGCAGGCCTATAGGGCTGGCCCATTTATATTATTTTTTTTAAAAAAATGACATTATAAGATAATAATAATGATTATGAGCATAAAGAAAATAAAAATCACAATGTTATTCATATTGTTTAGTGTTTATTTTATAATTTATATCGTTATCTAATTATTTATTTGATTGTAGACATTAGTTTTTACACTTCATGTATTTTTTTTTTTTTGTGGGTAAACATGGATAATAATGTTTGATATTTTAACTTAGTTTTGATAACAAAGAGAACAATTTTTTAATTGTATTTGAAGACGTCTAAATATTAGGCAAACTATAAGATAAAGAAAAATTAATAATACAAATAGAAAAATGAAAAAGTTTAGTATTTATCTTTTAAAACAAAAGGTTATGTATTCTGTTTATTAAAAAAGATAAAACATTTACTACTTTAAAAATATTTATCTTAATTTTAAAATTTTAGCATTGATGTAAATTTCTTTTAAAAAATATTTTTATTACTTTTTTATTCAAACCCAACGGGCTAACCCGAGCCTGTGACTAATTGGGTCGGGCTTAAAAAATTTGATGTATTTTGGGTGTCGGGCCGGCCCATTTTTCCATCTCTACTTATTAGAAGTTATTTATGTTTAGATTGGAATAAAAAAAGTGACTTATTAAAAGTTACTAGTGTTTGGATTGAGATAGAAAAGGTGACTTATTAAGAATAGGAAAAAATGACTTTTTTAAAAAATAATTTAAATTTATTTCTAAAAAAAGTTACTTTTTCTCTAAAATACCAATGACGTATTTTCCTACCTAAACAACCTATGGTGAATAAGTTATGAAAAGTTATTTTTTTAGACCTTCCCAAACGTGCTCTAACCAATTCATGTAATATGGTTCTGATGCTTCACGGGTCTAATGCAAATGAACAATTTGGCCGGCAATTATGGTTATTTTACGTTTCCATTTCCACATCATTGTGATGAGATTGATTGTTCCTCCTCTGAACTGTAGTAGTATCATCAATATATGTCTATGCGTATAATTATTATGGCTTCTCCATTTTTCCGAAGAAGTGACAAAAATGAGCATGAGTAGTCTGCGCATCATCATCATTCTCGTTTTTAGTTGAAGCGAAGCGAGTTATTAAAAGGGGTTTTCAGGCACTTCAATAGGAAGCTTCAAGAGGGCAAACAATTTATTGAGGTCAGGGCTACATATGGGCTATATAGAAGGCGTGAGCAGCCATTATAGTAAACCATAATTGAAGTTTCGCTGGAAAACGTCAAAAAACTGACAGGCAAGAAAAACATATAAAGAAACCTAACATGTTGTATTACAATTTATAACCATAGTCTTAAAAAGGTTCACGAGTAGTATTAGATTAGATTTCCCTCTAATATCATAAATCCATAATCCTTATCCCTTGTTATCCTGTGGAATTTTCCGTTCTTTAAAGCCACTAGGGGCATATTTTGGGGAGCACAGGCCAAAAATTTTCATTTCCAATTAAAAAAGAAACATATAAGGGGTTTCTTTACTTACGGTTCACTCGTCAGGTGTCAGAGCACAGTAAAAGAATCCTGAGCGGTGTCAGGTTATATAATAAAAGCAAATTCGAAAACAAATAAAAAAAGAAGTTTGTTCTTTAGCCATCAATAAAAAAAAAAACACTAAATAGTTATGCAGAGGAGATGAGGGGGGTGTCAGAATTGGGACCCCTCGTGAATTGGGTTTTGTTTGCGTTTGGAAGTGATGAGTTGTAATGGAAGACGAAGTCCCTCTCACACTCACAGAGGTCGTACTTCCAAATTATTGCTCCCGGGAAAACCGCTTATCCCACTTTACCCTTTAACATTTCTGTGATCTACCAGCCAGACCTCTCTCATCTTTCATTAAACTTATAAATCATATACTAATATACAACTGTTTTTGGTATTATTGATTTCGGATCAATGCTTCGTACCTAGCTGTGTATCGCTACATTATCCTGTCACTAGTCCATTGTACATAAACGTGTTGCTATTCCATGGCCCTACATGGATTGGGGTCCCTGGTATTAATGTGTATTTACTTTACCTTGTTTCATTCACTTCAATTGGGTTCAGAGGCCCCACTGTCATTCAAATCGAATGGCTGTTCTCTGTTGGGTTTTCATAGTTGAATGGAAATGACGAGGCAGAACGACAGGTCGCTTCAACGACCGTTGGTTCTGAAAGTTTGAGCTTTTTTGTGAATTGGGAATGGCAGTCAAGTCAACAACAGAAGGGATTGCTTGGAAATTGAGATGATAACAAGACTCAGGAAAGGGATTCAAATTAATGGAATAGCGACGAATTAGCGTTCAGAGATATGCAACTTCGCAAATCGTGACGTTATTTAAATATCAAGTAGCGTCAACACACTATTGTGGGAACATGCACGATGGAATGAACACACTAGTAAACACAGTACAGCATCTAATTGTTTATTACTACTTGTTTTCCTTTAGTTTTGAGTGATGCCGTATGGGGAACTCTTTTTAGTATTAAAAGCGAGAAATCAACAATCTTTTTGGGGATGGAGCGTCGTGATCTTAACTTGCCATTTTGGCTTTACATGCGCCCGAATTAGGCTCATGCCTTGTTTTTTCAGACTGAGATTGAGAAGATGAGTTGAAAAGAGGAAGAAAAGGGTGGGAGAGGTGAGGTGGTAATAATGAAGGAGGGGGACTCGGATTAGGACTTACAGGTATTGGGGACCAACGGAAAAGAAAACAAAAAAGAAGGAAGAAGCTGAATGTCAGGTTTGGCATGCAAAGGGGAAGCAATCGCAGACTTGTCCGCAATAGGATTCAACAACAACAATGATGACTGGTTATTAACTAGTCCCATTTGCTCAGTATAATACAGAAGCGTCTGTTCAGGAAGTCTTTTGGCTTCACACAATCATTATTCATTTGAAATCAAATTTGTTATCAACATTTCTCCACCGAAACAAATTGAAAATCCAACGAGTTCGTCCAAAGCAGTTTTTGTAGAATCGGACTAGATTGGCTGGTTCAACCAGTCCAATTGAAACCGGTTATGCATAAAACATCTGAAATTGAAAAGTGAATCGGTGAAGTCGGTCAATAGCTCACTTTGTTTTAAGTATGTTTAGCAGAAAATAGCTGACTTTCCAAGAGGCGGGACAACACTCCCCAGAAACTTGTGAGATCAGAACAATTCGGACTGAAGTGCTGGGAGGCGTTTCATCAGGCAGAACAACACACCCCACAAAATTAGTTGACATGATTGTACAAATACCATGCATGCAGTGGATTAAACATTCTAGGCTTTATTTCTTAATAAATTTTATTTTTTTTGAAAAAAAAAAAACTAAGATTGACTTGTGTCAAAAAAATCATATAATTTTACAGAAACGGGCAAATTATCCTACTGCTATCTGCCTATTTCTTCTGCTTTAATTTACAATTGCAGCTCACGACCGGTGGCGACTTACATCCTATACCAATCATCAAGGCATTCTTCTGAGTTACGAATGAATAAATTATTAACTCTATGATCAAGTGTTGAATTATGTAAAGTTGCCATCCACCTTGTTGCTGGCACCAATATACTTGGAAAAAGCCTTTCTGTACAGATCTCCTTCACACAAC
This sequence comes from Acacia concinna, assembly GCA_037177275.1. Taxonomy (NCBI): domain Eukaryota; kingdom Viridiplantae; phylum Streptophyta; class Magnoliopsida; order Fabales; family Fabaceae; genus Acacia; species Acacia concinna. The sequence continues at coordinate 3,098,125 of JBAGKO010000011.1, forward strand.
AATGATATATCCTCACGCGACAATGACATAGTACCCTTGCTCAAGTAATGCTGAGAACCCCGCGCCCTGCATTGAAACATCATACAAATTAAGAAACTATTTAAGTAATATGCCAGGCTCAATCTTTCCAATCAAATCCCACGTGCTCAAAAGATCATAGAATTCACTTCAGAAACATATACCTTCGCCTTCTAGTCTTTTCAGCAGCATCTTTTGATATGCGCAAATCATCTAATCCAGCAATAAGGCGCAGGGAAGATAGATATTCATTGAATGCAACGCCTTTCGTTCCAGAGATTGATCTTGTAGGAACAACGGACTGGACTACATTGAACAGAGATCCCTGCATTTGGCTGTATTGAAGGCTCCCAACAGTAAGGTTGACATATAAACATGCCCAAAATACAGTATAAATGAATAAAATGTTCCAAACAGGCCATTCATGAAGATTATACACATGACGGGTTACAGGTTAACAGTTGCATGGCATGGAGTTTGGAAATGTGTATAATCCATGAAAATGTGTATTAAATATAATATTGCAGCAAAAATATATACCTGTCTGGCAAATTCTTTCTTGACTTAGTCTCTAAGTCCTTTCCTGTACAGGGGATTGTGAGGTCCTGTCTGGATAAATAGCCCAGGGACATTATGTCAGTAGTGGAAGCCAACATCTCCGAAGTTAACAAGTCTACACAGTTCTCGCAGCTTGACTTCAACCCCATATCTGACAAGTGCTTAGCGTAGAAACAAAACCCGTGTTCAGCAACAGTGGACACCATTATTTGCTCATCATACAAATTAAACGTGCCTTCATTAGAAAGTAAAGTTGGAGCTTCCAAAATATCCTGCAGATTCATCATTATCATAATGCTGATATGAACAAAGGAGAAAAACTGGAAATTTATTGCAGCCGTCACAAGGAACTTACGCAATGTTCCTGTTGGAAGTTACCAAACAGCAAGTCAGCCTCTGATATTAGATTGCTCATACCACAAGCTAGTTTGACAGCTTGGAAAGCACCTGGTGGTTCAGTGGCGGCATGCTGTCTCAAATCTGTTCGACATTCACGAAGTTCTCTCCACAGCTTATGCATAACATCAGTCCCCATTGATGGAAAGGGTTCAACAAAATTGGATTTCATTTTGAAATCGACTCGACTGCATTCGTCCATCACATTATACACAGGTGTAGTTTCCATATTTTCATCAAATAAATCCTGCACGATCTCTTCTTGATAAGATTCTGGTATTTTGGTACTTCCCAACAAACCATCATCTAGTGCTTGCTTGGCCAAGCACTCACGAACACTGAAAGTGAATGGTAGTGACTCGTTATTCACAGAGACTTCCGCAGGATCAGCAAGATTGCCACAAGACACTGCTCCAGAGATAGTCTCTACTTCATTAACAGTCTCAGGAACGAAAGTTGATTCTGGAACAAAGGATACATCAAATGACTTGGACGTTTCATTCAAACACGTACCATCAGCTGCTCCTAAATGTTTACTCATGTCCACTTCAGACTCCTCCAATCCACTACCCAGCTTAAGAAATGATGTGCTAGTGTATTTATTATTCATCGGAAATTTAAATGGAGAATCACTGTTTTCCTCAATAGGTGGTCCATTGTTAGCATCATCACGCATGTCCAGAGGATGCCCAATATTTAAATCCTCATCCTCAGAACCAGAGGACATCACTACAAGCTTCCTTTGAATCTTTCGTTTAGAAGGTGCCACTGGGGTGCAAGAAGAATTTGAAATCTCAGAAAGAGCATGAAATTGAGCCTCCAAGTCGATGTAATCTGTAACAGATCCATTCCTCTCAAGCATTTCTACTTTCTTGGCCTCTATATAATCAGTTCCCTTCTGCTGAACATCTGAATCACTTTGCTTTTCATTTACGTCAAGCTGTTCTTCAACTAACTCCATCAAACTAGAGTTTTCTTCCATTGTGGTTATTACCTTGGTAACTTCTTTCTCAATTAGTTCAGATAACTGAGAGGGAAATTCCCAGTGCATCATCTTCGGCAGAATCTGATGGCCAACCTCAAGATCAAATGGAAGTGAGCCATACAATTTCTGAGCTTGTCTGTCTGGACAATAAGAGAATAAATCATAACTTTATTGCATGTCATAACCACGTAGAAACCAAAAACACCCTCAAAAGTCAACATAAAAACAGTGCACAAGACAAAAAAAAATTAAGAATCAATAACCACAGAGCAGCAATCTCAAGACAAATCCTATACACATACTGAAAGAATCCCCTCTTAACAAATATACTACATTTCCTTGTCATTCAGTAATACTACGATTCAGAACTAAAAATTTGCTAAGCTTAACCCATCCTACCTTCTGATGTCGTCATACCCACTTATTAAATGCTTCCTCAGTCACTAAATGCATATAACAAGATACCATCTTCGTAACTTACATGTATGTTATTACTGATTCGTATTCACACAGTACAGCATGATGAAGCAAAATCATTATGGTTTTCATAGAAGCTAATGATTCATATCCACGCATGATTTAATAACAAGTTAACTGTGATAAACCTTTTCTTAATCTTTTACTCTGGAACCAGAACTGAAGATGCATAATGGTTTTGCGGATATCACCATCACAAGAATGTATAAATTTCTCCAGTATAAGAGGATGAATGTTGACTCCTTCTTTGGCACAAACCTGCAGTTCATTCAATGCAACATTATAAAATTTGGATTTCCTCTTTTTTCCCTACTTTAAGAGGTAGGGGGATTTCTCAAGCACATACCATGTTCAAGTGGCACAGCAACTCCTTTGTGGATGGCAATGAGAAAGAAATATTTAGTCTATCAAAATTATCTGGCAGAGGTGGATTATTGCCTGATTCAAAAGAATAATATAAAATATGAACACCTTGATAAAAGCTATATGTTAAACACAGATTCATCAAATTAACATGTCATCTTACTATTGCAGGTCAATACAATTGGCCCCTTGGCTGTCTCAGCAATTTGTTGTATGGCAGCAATACATCCACGATCTTCAGGAAAAAGGATGTCCACATCCTCAACTAGAATCAATTTTTGGGCACCATCACATCTAGTTGAGTTTCTCTGCTTGGGTAACATACAAGATGTTGCACCAGGGGAGACAGCTTCATCATCAGATATGGTTATTGGCCCAGCTACCCCTTCACTTAGCTCATCAGATGCTTTGTTACTAGGCAAAGCCAGGCTTGAGGATAGCTTACTCTTTTTCTTCATTGGTGAACTATCAGTGTGTTCCACTAACCTTGATATACAATATAAGAACCATTATTATAGAACAACATGATGAAAAGATTTCTCAGTAAAAGTGGCTTAATTTTATTAGAACTACTTAATTGAATGAAGGGGCACAATAAAAGTTTCGTGTTCTTTTTTCTCCTTTAACCTAGTTTTTTCTGTTTTTCCCAATTCATGGTGAAGAATGAACTAAGAAACACCTCAGCCCCATCATAAGCTTATCACCTCAGACATCTAGGGGAACCAAGTAACCAGAGCCAATTAATTCTTAGTCCATGCTTGATTTGACATCCTGGACATCCAAAACTTAATTTCCTCTTCTATTAGATGATATTACAACTAAAGCTACTAAATCTCTGACAATTGATACATGATGGGCCTCAGAACTATTGGGGCAGAATTTACAAGGGGGCAGCGATGGTAAAGCCCAGTCCAGGTCTGATTCAGGAAGCTACAGGGCAGCAAGGGCATCTTGGGATCTGGGAAAATAGATAGTGGAGAGGCCTAACGATTTTGCTAACATGTCAGAGGGAGTGCGTTATAGTGAGGGAAATACTAGAGCTAAGCAGACAGTTGGTGTGTTAGCATAGGAGAGGTTCCTGGTCTCTCAAAAACTAGGCCGTGAGGTTTATTTTTCTGTGTTACATTGCTGTTGTTTTCCATGAAGCTCTCTGCTAGAAGGGAGTAACTAGTTGTATTCCCTCAGTTAAAGAGGATACTTGACTATATTGCCAGCGTTTATCTCAAATCTGATTCCAGGTCCCATCAAGACAACACAGAAGACTTATTTGATTTGCATGTTTTCTAAGAAGTAAACACACAACGGCTCATACCATCCAGCATATATTTTTGTTCAATAGACTGATTTCTTGTTGGGATGAAATGTATATCCTCGTATAAAAGGAATACTAAAATAAGTCAACTGATGATACAATTGCAAAGGTCCAAAACCTTTGTTCCAGATTTCTACATGCGTTGACAAGAAATACTCACCTTTTGAACCCACGTGATCCAAGAGCATCTCCAAAGTGCTGCCTGACAGTAGTCCCATTTCTCCAGTCCGATGCATTGAGCTATTGACAACAGGTGTAATAAGGCATGGGGTATTTTTCATTAATCATAAATAAATAAAGGAAACTTTAGGTTAATTTAAATATCTACTAATATATAAATTATAGAGTGAGCCAAATATGTAGCGTGGCTAGTGAATAGACCTTTTGAATTATGTGATATGGTTGTTTGTGTTTAATTATTTAAATCATTGAGTGATTTGATTTTGGTTTATCTGAAAGTAATTTGAATTGGATCGTAAAGTTCATTCTCTGAAAAACACTGCAGTACTATAGTTTTTATCTTTCAATATGTATCTCATGCAACTCACGGGTCAGCATTTCTAGTCACAGAAAAAGCAGTTGACAAGAGAATGGGATACACATCTATTTGTTAAAATAATTGCATCAAAGATTACCCCGTAATTGTTTGTTGCACATTAAGCGCTGAGTTGCAGAGGGAAAAATCAAAGTGCAATGCACATAATTTCAAATAAATTTAATAAATCTATATCTACATGTACCAAACGTAAAATGTAAGGGTAAGCTTGATTCCAAAGCTAGGAGAAAAACAGGCAAGCATGATAAAACGTCATAAGAGCCACTTCTCTTGACCTCACATTAAGCAACCAAATGCATCAGATCAATGAATTCTTATATTAACATGTGTAGGCCAGTCAAAAAGGATAACTAGCCAAAACATCTAGTAACAGATACATCTAAATGGGAAAATACCTCTAGAACCTCAAACCCCTGCTCTTGTGCACAAGCATATACAGCCGCAGACTTGCCACTCTGCAACATGATATCTTAATGCCTTAGCCATCAATATTTGATCAAGCAACAAATAGATAATGGTGATGCTCTACAAATGTACTAGAAACAAGCCTTTGGGGGGTGTGAATGCAAAAGTTCAAACTTCACAAGCATATTTTCAGTGAAAGTAAAGGAAAGCATAGGATCCTATCCTCAAACTGGAAAACTAAGCAGCAGTAACCCAAATATCAGGATTCAATATGCCACATAGAAATTTTAGGTACAAGGGAAAAAGGGGTTTAACCCATTAGAATCCAACTCTACGACATTCCCATAATTTATAATTGGAGTATTAAGGAGTCAAAATTCATCTTTGTGCAAGCAAATTTTTTAAGGGCCTTGAGGGTTGATATTAGCCAGACTACCAAACTCTTTACCATACCGTTTTGACAAGTTGTATCAATTAGGAAGTATATAAAAAATTCCTTAAACCTCAGCCAATTTACTGAGAATGTTTATCAATACTTTTAACAAATAACAGCCATCTTTTAAATAATGATAATCTTCAATAGAAGTATAAATGATGAAGAAAAATCCAAATTATGCAGAATGTATGCCAGATATAACAAAGAAGATTTTCACAAACCCCAATTGGTCCAGTAATTAACAGAACATTCTTCAGGGAATCATCCTCAATCATGTCTTCTGAATCATAGTCACAATGAGAACAGTCATAATCAGCATCGTCGTCGTCAGCACCTTGCATGTCACCTTTATCCCTATACAAGGAGTCCTTCTTGCTTTGATTGCGTCTACCATGCCATAGTTGTAACCAGTCATGCAAAAATTTCACAGACTCATCATTGCCACATACCTATTAAAGCCATAAAAATATTAAATTTATAATTTAAAGCCACGGACAAGTATCAGTTATAATTTCAAAAACAAAAACAAAACTAACCAAAAATGTCAAACCTCAATGGCCTTTGTTGGCTTGTACTTGTATGTCCATACAGTTCCCTCAGTCTTATCTCCACAGCTATAATAATATGACCTCATGCTGTAATGCATAGGACATGGAAAACACCTGCCGGTCAGTAAATAACATTACCTAATATACATATTATGGGAAAAAAAACTAATATACATACGACATAGTAAATGAATCCTTCAAATGTTGGAGCCATTGGTAAAAAAATATGCAACAGAAATACAACTACAATCTCTTGTTGAAAATTGAAATTTTCTATTGCCAGAATTATGCCAGGTGAGGGCCATGCATGTAACAACCTTTCTTGAAGAAATCTACTCTGCGGTTCAGGATCTGGCTTTCTGAAAAAGCCAGCTTGCTCAGTATTGGCTTTCATGTCCTGGTGATAATGTATTTGCAAACAATAACAAATCATTAAAACAGAAGGAATGAAAATATCACCACCTTGAAAAAGCTTCCACTGATCACCTTAGGCATTTAAATTTTACATATCTTGCCTTTTATTTGTGCAGGGAATTACTGAATAGTACGGAAAGAAGACACTTAGTATTACAATAAAACATGTACCGGCTTGGCTTCTGGTGATTGAAGACTTGTTTGGCGGCCAGCTGGTGAAGCAGAGTTTTCTACTTGAGGCAGTGTAGATTCTGCAGAATATTGATCTGAACAAGATAGGGCATTTTGAGAAACTGTAACGCCAGAGGGATAAAAAGCACTGCAAAGCTTATCAATATTCAAGGGTTCAATAGAACCCTTAAAAACAGAGGAAAATGAACTTTCTGGACCACAATATTCTTTAGCAGTATGCCCCAAAAATGTCCAGTTTTTCCAGTCTGGTGATGATGTGTCATCGGCATCCTGCATCAAAAAGTTTTGCTAAATTTTCAAACAGAGGTTACAGAAATTAGCATCCAAGAAAACATAACTCGCCCAACCTTGAAATAATAGAATACCAATAACAAATGCATATGACAGATAAAGTACCTGATTATTTTCAAATACATGAATAGGGGCATGGGCAGGCACTCCCCCATCCTTCCTCCTTGCTGCACATAAACTGAGTCCTGATTCAGCTAACTCCTGAGGTTTCTTCCCAGCCTTCCATGAAGAAAAAAAGGGATGCATTTGCCTTCCAGCAAAAATCCTTGAATTTTCCTGATTAAATCATAAAGAGAAAGAGTATCTGTCACGAATGTTAACAAGCCCCATGGAAGTAACAGCGAAATTGAGCCATGGTGATAATCAGAGTAACTAATTTGTCAAATGATAATATCAATACAGAAGGACTGCTTGCGAAACAAAGAACACAGAATGTAAGTATCTGTCACGAATGTTAACAAGCGCCCCATGAAAGTAACAGCGAAATTGAAGCCATAGTAATAATCAGAGTAAATAATTTGTCAAAAGTGAATGAAAGTATCAATACAGAAGGACTGATTGCGAAACAAAGAACACGGTATTAACCAAATTCCAAAAATGCAAGTTACGCATAAAAAAAATAGAACAGTATAGCCCGTTGTACCAACCTCAGCTGAAAGTTTTGCCTCCAAACGCAAATCAGGGATTGTCATATTGATCTGTGCCACATTGGTCAAAATTTGCCGTGAACTTGCCCCCTTAACCCCTTTGGGTGACCGTTTCTTTGGTGTAGTATTCTGCAGCTGCTTCTCCTTTTTCTGTAAGGGAAAAAGAAAACGGTGTAAAGGTCATGTTATTATGATTTGAAACCACCGACTTTTCAATTATATAATCGATCTTGATAAAGATATTATTTTGGTCCCTTTTATGGGAGAAAAAGTACTTGTGTTTTATTACAGCTTCAATGGCAAAAAACTGGAAGTTGATTTTGACATTAGAATCGCCAGTCTGGCAAAATGGAGGTTCTAATGTTCAATTCAACTTTTAGTTTCGAGTCTGGAAAAATGGAGGTGTATTACAAGAGCCCTGGGCTTAATTTACTATTGGCTGTTCACATGAGACAGCTCAAGAATATTGAATAGCTGAAATTTGACCTTGGAATTCTTGGATGGAGTGGCTTTGTGATTGGACTTTCCCTTATCATTCTCATTCACACAACAATGTGGCCCTTCTTTCTCTTGTTGATCATCAAAGCAATTGCTCTCCTCCTTTTCATCAGCTCTATCATCGGACTCTTGAGTTTTCTGTGGGGAAAACGTTGACTGAACCAGCTTCCGGCGGACATTCCGGCGCTTGGGGGTGCCCATGTTCTCTGGCGTAGTATTCTGCAGCTGCTCCTCCTTTTGCTGTAAGGGGAAAAAAGGAGTAAATGTCATGCATTTAAGATATGAAGTTCTGAGCCCAACGGCTTTTCAATTATCTATTCGGTCTCACGACAGGAAATCACTCGGTCCTTTTTTTGGGAGTCAAAAGTTACTTGAGTCTTAATACGATATCAATGGCAATCAAACTGAGAGTTGAATTCATCAGTAAAATCTTGATTCTCGAGTCAGCCTAGTTTACTTTTCAAATGTTCACATATGACAACTCGAGAGTTGAATTACTGAAATCTGACCTTCGAATTCTTGGTTCGAGGAGTAACTTTCGTTTTGGACTTTCCCTTCCTGTTCTCATTCGCACAGCAGTGTGCTTCTTCTTCCACTTGTTGATCATCAACTCTGTGATCGGACTCTTGAGTTTTCTGAGGGAACAAAGTCGACTGAACCATCTTTCGGCGAACATTCCGGCGCTTGGGTGTGCCCAGATTGTTTGGACTAAGCTCCATTGCAGAGCCGTCCATCTTAATAGGATGCCTCACCAAATCAGACGGATTAGGCAGAATGAATGATTAGGGTTTTGAAATTGGGAGTGACGGGAAAGAGTGGCGTGCAGGCAGGAGGAATTAGGATAAACTTTTCAGAGAGAGAGAACTGGAGGGAAAGACAACTTTGTTCCCGCCATTATGGTTTAGACTTTAGAGCGTTAAGCCTCTCAATTTCAATTCAAGGACGTTATGATACGGTACAGACGTGCAGTGATATAAAAATATAAAATTACCAGATTTCAAATTTAGAGAGCTCAGGTCAAAAAAAAGGAAAGAAAAATGGAGAGCTCGGATTAATTCCCCCACTTCTTGAGGCAAATAAATCATGAATTGATAATAAGAAGATTAGATTGCGGATAATTGCTGGCCGGAAAGTGGGAGATATGGGATCATTGATGTTTTTGAAGAGATGGAGAAAAAATCAATATATAAGCTGAGCTAGTTAGAAAGTTAATCTTATTTCTAGATATAAGATTTATATTCATTTTATCTCTAATGTTTAGTATATGTTGCAGCCAATTTATGAGTAGTGATGTGCAATTTAATATTATGTGAAGATATTTCAATAGATTGTGTATATCTACTATAGTTGAATAATTTACCTTCCAACCAAAAAAATAATTTATTTAATTTTTCCCGTCTGTTTAATAATTACTAGTAGTTAAGTAATACTAGCTGCATATATATATATATATTTATATATTGGTACATTTTTTTTTTCAAAAAAGAAATCGAGACGTGCGAGTAGTGCAGCCATAGTTCTATGTATTACTCTGGCAACGTTCTCTGCAGAGCCTGTGTTTGCTTTACTATTTTCCCATTTCATAGACTTTACAAAACCAAGTCACCAACAAAGTTTAATAACACTGCATGTCACCTCGCGAATGAGGAAATATTACTGGGGAATGATTGTACATAATCCAGGATCTTATATAATACGAGTCTACACATATAATCCCCATCCCACCATTATCGGGCATGTGTGGTTCTGCAATTGGGCAATGAAATAGTCTAATTTCACTATTCCAATAAATCCACGTTTGATTCACCAATGGGTCAAATCGTGCAATTTGCCTAAATCATACAATTTGACATAAGCATCAATTTGGTACTTTTTGGGATGCACTGATTGCTTTTTCTTTTTCTTTTTTATTTTATCATTTTAATCTTATTATAAAATCCAGTTAATTTTTTTAAAAAAATAATTATCTTATTTTAAAGTATTAAAATTTATTGTTTTTTAAATTATTTTGTTTGACTAATGAACTAATTTATAATATGATAAAACATAACATATTATATAATTAAGTAACATGTTTTGTTTCATTCACTTCTCTAAAATAATTTAAATGGGTCTTATAATGAGGACATGAAGTACTATAAACATCACAACATATTTACATGTAATATATATTCCTTACAGTCCTAATTATAAGATCTGATTGACTTTTTTGGACAATCCTAAAAAAATCATTTAATCATGTTAGTAGTTAAGAAGAATGATATATAAATATTATTTGAATTTCAAAATCTCATATTAGTCCTGCTACCCATAAGAATAATGGGATTACCTAAACTTGTAATACAATTAACAACTCAATTTTATGAAAAATCACTGATTTAAAATTTTGAAATTGAAAATATATTTTTGTCATCCTCCCTATTAATTATAAGTTTTTAAACTTTTTTTTTACTTTTTTAAAAATTTATTTTTCATGTTCTTTTTAGTCATTTCCTATCAAAATTTATTTTTGAAAATTGCAACAAAACAAGTTTTACTTTTGTATAAGTAACTTCTGCAATTTTTATGTGTGTTTGGAGTCAATATTGCAATTATTACTTTTGGAAAAGTAAAATTAGGTAATATAATTTGTGTTTGGAATAAAGATTGTAGAAGTTACTTATAAGTTACATATGCAAAGGTAAAACTTATTTGGTTGAAATTTTTAAAAGCAACTTTTGATAGAAAATGACTAGAAAATACATGAAAATTATATGAGAAAAATGAAAAATAACTTTTCAAAAAAGTAAAAATAACCTTTTAGAAAAGTATAAACAAAAAGCTAAAAAAATATAATTAATAACCTAATTAAATGATTTTTCGGGATTCTCCAAACAAGTAAACTAACTCTTATAATTAGGATCGGAAGGAATATATATTACATATAAAAATACTATGATATTTATATTATCTCCAGTTCTAATTATAAGACCCAATTGAATTTTTTTTTAGAGAAGTAAAGGAAGTATAATAAGTTACTTAATTATGTCATATGATGTGTTTTATCATATTATATATTAGTTCACACGTTAAATAAAATAATTTGAAAAAATGATAAATTTGAATACTTTAAAATAAGGCAATTAGCTTTTTTATGATTTAAAAAAAACAGTTAAGTCTTATAATTAGGACTGAAAAGAGTAAATTATAATAAAAAAATGAACAATGCATTGGCAAAAAAGTATCAAATTATTGTTTTTGCATTCGGTCAAAAAATGACAATGTTCACCAATCAAACATCAAAAATAAATTTTTGACGTTTGCAATTGGAACTAGGGGATCATTAATTGGGAGGACCAATCGTCTTCCCAAACATACATTTTATTCTAAATATAAATCATATTATTCAATTTTATTTTTACCCAATCTTACTTTTTCAAAGATCGATTTTGTAATCTTTATATGTGTTTAGAATAAATATTGTAAAAGTAAATTTTAGAAATGTAAGATTGGGTAAAAGTAATATTAGATAGTCTGATTTGTGTTTGGAACAAGGATTGTAAAAATTATTTATAAGTTATTCAAGCAAAAGTAAAACTTATTCAGTTGGAATTTTTAAAAGTAATTTTTGATGGGAAATGATTGAAAATAACATAAAAATTATAAGAGAAAAATGGAAAATAACTTTTTTGTAAAGAAAAAAAAAGCTAAAAAACATATAATTAACAACATGATTAAATGATTTTTTAGAATTCTCTAAAAAAGTCAACTAAGTTTTATAATTAGGATCGAATGCAGTATATATTACATGTAAATATATTATGATATTTATACCACCCCCACTCTTAATTATTAGACCCAATTAAATTTTTTTAGAGAAGTGAATGAAGCATAATGTGTTACTTAATTATATCATATGTTATATTTATTCGTATCATATATTAGTTCATAGGTTAAATAAAATAATTAAAAAAAGATAAATTTAATACTTTAAGGCAATATAGTTAGTTTTCTTATCATTATTTAAAAAGTCAATTGAATATTATAATTAAGATCGAAATGAGTAAATTTTAACAAAAAATTTTAAAAAGAATTTTTGCCCCTAAACACACTGTCTAAATCAAAAGGAAAAGCATAATTTTAGTGCTCATGGCATAACTAACTATTGGCCCCAAAATCGTGATTCACTCTATCGTCTCCTTAAACACATCTTTTTGGAATCGCCATCCTCCAATTGGCCAACAAATCCTTAGATTGGAGAGAGAAATCCGTGTTCCAAACACACAGATATAAAACACACCCATCAAAGGCTAGACAATGAGAAGTAGAAAAACATCATAGGACCCATTAACAAATAATTTTTCATTTATTTATTTTTCTCTCCATGCAATGAGAGGCAGACAAGTGATTTCCTTAATTCGGATTAAAGCTTTGACGGAGTATTACTCAAGGATTACTTTTGTGGCGCCTTAATAGCATGTTTGGTAAGGCTCCATGGGAAAAGACTACATGTAACCATAATACAGTAAACCAATCATATTGTTTGGCTGAGCTTATATAGTATTAAGAGGGTTGCTTCCTGTCGTCATAATTCCATAATTTAATGTAATCAGAATTACATGGTTATAATTGATGAACTTGCAAGCAGACATCTCCTAATCAAGTGAGAAAGACACCATTGCCACTAAGATTTTTTAATTCAATAAAAGTGTCCACTCCTAAATATTTTTAAATATTAAATAATTACTACTATTAATTATTTTAAAAAATTAATTAATAATATAAAAATATAAAAATACTCCCCAACTAACAAATTTTTTAAAAAAATCATGTTATGCCGTTAAAAATGTTAAAATACCCCATTAAATAATATTCTTATCATTAAATATTAAAAAATTATCATAAATGCAACCTACTGCATGAGATTTCCACCCCTAAATATTAAAATATTTTTATGAACTCAACGGTATAAATTGAAAAAAGTTACCATGAACCTAATGCGTACATTATACGTATATACCCCATCACAATTCTAAGGCTCAATTGCAAAATAAATTACTTAATCATATCACATGTTACATTTTATTATATTATATGTATTAGTTTACAGGTCAAACAAAATAGTTTAAAGAAAAACGATAAATTTTAATGATTTTAAATAAAGTGACTAGTTTTTTTAGGATTATCCAAAAAAAAGTCAAATGGCCTTTTTAATTAGGACATGAAGAAGTATATATATGTAGATAGGGGCAATTTTATCTCTTATTATATCACTCTCATATATTCTCATATTTGGTGCAATCCAGCCAATCACTTTTATATATATGCATCATATTTCCTTAATAACAAACTAATATATTTATGCAATCATTGATACATTACATTCAATTTTGCTGCATTACATTCTATTATGGTGCCTCTGATTTAGAGCACGTAAGGTTTATTTTAATTATTCAACTTAAGGATTATTTTAGTTTATTTAAAATAGATCTTGGCTTGAAAAATCTCCTCATGTTCTATTTGAAAAACTCTAAATCTTACGCCGTTTGGAAATAGGGGGAAAAAATGACAATTGAAATGTGTAAAGGATAATTTAGTACTGTGAAATCTACAAATTCTAAATTAGTCATTTGGAGGAATCTGTAATCTTTGAATCTTGAAATTTTATGAAATTGCGTAAATGCTTATGAATTTTCACAACAATAGTATCTTATTTCATAATAAGGGTATATCAATTCACAACAATAGAGACATTTAGGTAATATTTATTCAAACTGTGAGTTGTTACGAGTTAAGATTGATGAGGACTTTTTTCGGTTAACCCTGAGGCCCACAATAAAAAATTAACCAATGATTATATATAGGCAAACATAAAATTGTTCTCTATTTTCGATTAGCCT